>JAYEVI010000293.1:0-401572 GCA_036346575.1 Dendrocalamus sinicus
TAAGTTTGCATACAAATGTTTCAAAGAATGGAATACTATTTAATTCTTGTGATGATTTAATTGTCCTTAGGAACCATGGGGAAGAACCACATGCGATCAAGTATGGAAGTGGAACCGTCAAGCGCAAACCAAGTCCTGTTCACGAGTTTGACTCGGATTCGGCCTTGTTGACAGCGCCTACTTCAAATGGCCGTAACTTTTGATCCAGAAGGTTTGTCAGGGCCCGTGAGTACTCGTTGGAAAGCTCTTGAAGTCTACTTTCAGATGGATCCGGCCTCACCTCCAAATTCCATCCGAGTCGACCGGAAACTGCAAAACAATTCACGTCGCTTTTCCAGTCCGAGTCCAAGTGGGCCTTGGGCCTTGTAATTCGAGTCCTTTTCGGCCTCCTTGGGTTTTGGCCGACCCTCCACCTTCCGTGACCTTTAAATGAGCAGCGCTTTTATCTTCTAGGGTTTGGGTTTTGTTTAGACTAAGTTAGCTTTTGCTGCTTTGCCTTGTACTCGCGCGTGTCGGCTAGACCGCCCGAATACTTGTCTTTGGAACCCCATCGTTTGCTGTTTTCGATTGAATCTTATTTCGTTATTTGCAATTGAGTTGCTGTTCATCTTGTTCTTGCTTGTTCTTCGATTGCTTGCAGGAACGAGAACCCTCGTGGTTAGGTTGATCGTGCGCCGACAAGGTCACGAACAATCTCTGAGTTGGTGTATCGATCGCTAAGGCGCGCGTCCTTGGATGGTTGTAGTCGGGTCGTCAACGTCACCTCCTTCCCCAATCGAATCTACCACTCTGATCGAAAGATCGGGACCCCTAGTCCTATCAGTTCCGAGGGGTACTATGAGCTCCGTGCGGACAAAATCGAGGCACGGAATGGCTGAGTGGCAAAGACCACGAGTGCGCTTCACATGCGCCTAGCTCATTTCGGCAAGAATCTCAAATCCGTCCGAGTCGGTGCGTAACTTTTCTCCTAAAAGGTTCCAAGCTGGTGCGATGAGCTACATGGGGCGAAATTGGGACACGCAATGGCCAGAGTGCCACCATCTGAATGGACTTCATATGTGCCTCGCTCATTTTAGCATGCATTTCGAATCCGTGGGAGGCGGTGTGAGACTTCCCTTTACGGTGGGGTGCGGCGGCATCGATAAACTTGATAGCACTAGGGGTCCGATCTTTCGATGAGTGGTAGATTCGATTGGGGAAAGAGATGGCGTTGGCGACCCGACTACAACCATCCGAGGGCGTTGCGCCTTAGCGATCGATACACCAACTCCAGAGATTGTTCGTGACCTTGTCGGCGCACGATCAACCTAACCACGAGGTTCTTCTTCCTGCAAGCAATCGAAGAACAAGCAAGAACAAGATGAACAGCAACTCAATTGCAAATAACGATGTAGATTCAATCCAAAACAGAGAAGCGGTGGGGTTCGAAGACAAGTATTGGGCGGTCTAGGCGACGCGCGCGAGTACAAGGCAAAGCAGCAAAAGCTAACTTAGTCTAAACAAAACCCAAACCCTAGAGAGAGAAGTGCGGCTGCTATTTAAGGGTCACGGAAGGTGGAGGGTCGGCCAAAACACAAGGAAGCCGAATAGGACTCGAATTACAAGGCCCAAGGCCCACTTTGACTCGGACTGGAAGCGACGTGAATTGTTTTTGCAGTTTCTGGTCGACTCGGATGGAATTTGGAGGTGAGGCCGGATCCATCTGAAAGTAGACTTCAAGAGCTTTCCAACAAGTACTCATGGGCCCTGAGAAACCTTCTAGATCAAAAGTTACGGCCGTTTGAAGTAGGCATTGTCAACAAGGCCGAATCCGAGTCAAACTCGTGAACAGGACTTGGTTTGCGCTTGACGGTTCCACTTCTATACTTGAGCTCATGTGGTTCTTCCCCATGGTTCCTAAGGACAATTAAATCATCACAAGAATTAAGTAGTATTCCATTCTTTGAAACATTTGTATGCAAACTTAGGAACGCATTCACCTGATGGTTAGCTGACGCATGCCGTTTACTTAAGCCATCGTTACCCACTCTGAAGGAAACTTTCACAGCGACTTGGCGGATTCAAAGCAGGTGCTGCAATAATCTAGGCGCATCTGAAATCCATTTAGGTGTGGCACTCAGATTCATTTCGTACCTCGAGTTCGTCCGCGTGTTGTTTGTCACACTAGTTGCAACCTGTTGTCGGGAAAAGTTTCACGCCGGCTCGTGCAGATTTGAAATGGTTGCCAATATGAGCTTGGGCGGATGTGAAGTCCGCTCGGGGTGTTTGGCACTCAGTTTCATTTCATGTCGCGATTTCGTCCCCACGAAGTTTCTCGATGCCGTCGTATCCCACTTTGTAAAGGAAGTCTCACACCGCCTCCCACGGATTGAAATGCATGCTAAAATGGCGAGGCACATATGAAGTCCATTCAGGATGGTGGCACTCAGTTTCATTGCGTGTCCCAATTTCGTCCCATGTAGCTCATCGTACCAGTTGGAACCTTTTAGGAGAAAAGTTACGCACCGACTCGGACGGATTTGAAATTCTTGCCGAAATGAGCTAGGGCGCATGTGAAGCGCACTCAGGGTGTTTGCCACTCAGTTTCATTCCGTGCCTCGATTTCGTCCGCACGGAGCTCATAGTACCCCTCGGAACCTGTTGTGGAGTTAAGTTTCACGCCAAGAGGGACGGATTCGAAATGCATTCCAACATAAGCTAGACCATATCGAAGTCCATTCGGGGTGTTTGGCTCTCGGTCTCGTTCCGTAGCTCGATTTCATCCGTGTAGAGTTTGCAGTACCTGTGGAACCCGTTGTGGAGGTAGGTTCCACGGCGACACGGACGGAACCAAAATGCATGTGAAGTGAGGTAGGGCGCAGATGATGTGCATTACTGGTGTCGGCACTCGGTTTCATTTCGTGGTTCGATTTCCTTGGCGTAGAGTTTGTAGTGCCTACGGAACCCATCGTGGGGATTGTTTCACACCGACTCAGCGGATTGAAGCACATGCTGAAAGCGACCAATGGTGCATCGAAGTACATTCGCGGTGTTTGGCGATCAGTTTCTTTTAGTGCCATGATTTCGTCGCATGCCGTTTACTTAAGCCATCGTTACCCACTCTGAAGAAACTTTCACAGCGACTTGGGCGGATTGAAGCAGGTGCTGCAATAATCTAGGCGCATCTGAAATCCATTTAGGGTGTGGCACTCAGATTCATTTCGTACCTCGAGTTCGTCGCGTGTTGTTTGTCACACTAGTTGCAACCTGTTGTCGGGAAAAGTTTCACGCCGGCTCGTGCAGATTTGAAATGGTTGCCAATATGAGCTTGGGCGGATGTGAAGTCCGCTCGGGGTGTTTGGCACTCAGTTTCATTTCATGTCGCGATTTCGTCCCCACGAAGTTTCACGATGCCGTCGTATCCCTTTGTAAAGGAAGTCTCACACCGCCTCCCACGGATTGAAATGCATGCTAAAATGGCGAGGCACATATGAAGTCCATTCAGGATGGTGGCACTCAGTTTCATTGCGTGTCCCAATTTCGTCCCATGTAGCTCATCGTACCAGTTGGAACCTTTTAGGAGAAAAGTTACGCACCGACTCGGACGGATTTGAAATTCTTGCGAAATGAGCTAGGCGCATGTGAAGCGCACTCGGGGTCTTTGCCACTCAGTTTCATTCCGTGCCTCGATTTCGTCGCGCGGAGCTCATAGTACCCCTCGGAACCTGTTGTGGAGTTAAGTTTCACGCCAAGAGGGACGGATTCGAAATGCATTCCAACATAAGCTAGACCATATCGAAGTCCATTCGGGGTGTTTGGCTCTCGGTCTCGTTCCGTAGCTCGATTTCATGCGTGTAGAGTTTGCAGTACTGTGGAACCCGTTGTGGAGGTAGGTTCCACGGCGACACGGACGGAACCAAAATGCATGTGAAGTGAGGTAGGGCGCAGATGATGTGCATTACGGTGTCGGCACTCGGTTTCATTTCGTGGTTCGATTTCCTTGGCGTAGAGTTTGTAGTGCCTACGGAACCCATCGTGGGGATTGTTTCACACCGACTCGGCGGATTGAAGCACATGCTGAAGCGACCAATGGTGCATCGAAGTACATTCGCGGTGTTTGGCGATCAGTTTCTTTTAGTGCCATGATTTCGTCGCATGCCGTTTACTTAAGCCATCGTTACCCACTACGAAGAAACTTTCACAGCGACTTGGGCGGATTGAAGCGGGTGCTGCAATAATCTAGGCGCATCTGAAATCCATTTAGGGTGTGGCACTCAGATTCATTTCGTACCTCGAGTTCGTCGCGTGTTGTTTGTCACACTAGTTGCAACCTGTTGTCGGGAAAAGTTTCACGCCGGCTCGTGCAGATTTGAAATGGTTGCCAATATGAGCTTGGGCGGATGTGAAGTCCGCTCGGGGTGTTTGGCACTCAGTTTCATTTCATGTCGCGATTTCGTCCCCACGAAGTTTCTTGATGCCGTCGTATCCCCTTTGTAAAGGAAGTCTCACACCGCCTCCCACGGATTGAAATGCATGCTAAAATGGCGAGGCACATATGAAGTCCATTCAGGATGGTGGCACTCAGTTTCATTGCGTGTCCCAATTTCGTCCCATGTAGCTCATCGTACCAGTTGGAACCTTTTAGGAGAAAAGTTACGCACCGACTCGGACGGTTTGAAATTCTTGCGAAATGAGCTAGGCGCATGTGAAGCGCACTCGGGGTCTTTGCCACTCAGTTTCATTCCGTGCCTCGATTTCGTCCGCACGGAGCTCATAGTACCCCTCGGAACCTGTTGTGGAGTTAAGTTTCACGCCAAGAGGGACGGATTCGAAATGCATTCCAACATAAGCTAGACCATATCGAAGTCCATTCGGGGTGTTTGGCTCTCGGTCTCGTTCCGTAGCTCGATTTCATCCGTGTAGAGTTTGCAGTACGTGTGGAACCCGTTGTGGAGGTAGGTTCCACGGCGACACGGACGGAACCAAAATGCATGTGAAGTGAGGTAGGGCGCAGATGATGTGCATTACTGGTGTCTGGCACTGAGTTTCATTTCGTGATTCGATTTCCTTCGCGTAGAGTTTGTAGTGCCTACCGGAACCCATCGTGGGGGATTGTTTCACACCGACTCAGCGGATTGAAGCACATGCTGAAAGCGACCAATGGTGCATCGAAGTACATTCGCGGTGTTTGGCGATCAGTTTCTTTTAGTGCCATGATTTCGTCCGCATGCCGTTTACTTAAGCCATCGTTACCCACTCGAAGAAACTTTCACAGCGACTTGGGCGGATTCGAAACGGGTGCTGCAATAATCTAGGGCGCATACGAAATCCATTTAGGGTGTGGCACTCAGATTCATTTCGTACCTCGAGTTCGTCCGCGTGTTGTTTGTCACACTAGTTGCAACCTGTTGTCAGGAAAAGTTTCACGCCGGCTCGTGCAGATTTGAAATGGTTGCCAATATGAGCTTGGGCGGATGTGAAGTCCGCTCGGGGTGTTTGGCACTCAGTTTCATTTCATGTCGCGATTTCGTCCCCACGAAGTTTACTGATGCCGTCGTATCCCACTGTAAAGGAAGTCTCACACCGCCTCCCACGGATTGAAATGCATGCTAAAATGAGCGAGGGCACATATGAAGTCCATTCAGGATGGTGGCACTCAGTTTCATTGCGTGTCCCAATTTCGTCCCATGTAGCTCATCGTACCAGTTGGAACCTTTTAGGAGAAAAGTTACGCACCGACTCGGACGGATTTGAAATTCTTGCGAAATGAGCTAGGCGCATGTGAAGCGCACTCGGGGTCTTTGCCACTCAGTTTCATTCCGTGCCTCGATTTCGTCCGCACGGAGCTCATAGTACCCCTCGGAACCTGTTGTGGAGTTAAGTTTCACGCCAAGAGGGACGGATTGAAATGCATTCCAACATAAGCTAGACCATATCGAAGTCCATTCGGGTGTTTGGCTCTCGGTCTCGTTCCGTAGCTCGATTTCATGCGTGTAGAGTTTGCGCAGTACTGTGGAACCCGTTGTGGAGGTAGGTTCCACGGCGACACAGACGGAACCAAAATGCATGTGAAGTGAGGTAGAGGCGCAGATGATGTGCATTACTGGTGTCGGCACTCGGTTTCATTTCGTGGTTCGATTTCCTTCGGCGTAGAGTTTGTAGTGCCTACGGAACCCATCGTGGGGATTGTTTCACACCGACTCAGGCGGATTGAAGCACATGCTGAAGCGACCAATGGTGCATCGAAGTACATTCGCGGTGTTTGGCGATCAGTTTCTTTTAGTGCCATGATTTCGTCCGCATGCCGTTTACTTAAGCCATCGTTACCCACTCTGAAGAAACTTTCACAGCGACTTGGGCGGATTCGAAACGGGTGCTGCAATAATCTAGGGCGCATACGAAATCCATTTAGGGTGTGGCACTCAGATTCATTTCGTACCTCGAGTTCGTCCGCGTGTTGTTTGTCACACTAGTTGCAACCTGTTGTCAGGAAAAGTTTCACGCCGGCTCGTGCAGATTTGAAATGGTTGCCAATATGAGCTTGGGCGGATGTGAAGTCCGCTCGGGGTGTTTGGCACTCAGTTTCATTTCATGTCGCGATTTCGTCCCCACGAAGTTTCTCGATGCCGTCGTATCCCCTTTGTAAAGGAAGTCTCACACCGCCTCCACGGATTGAAATGCATGCTAAAATGGCGAGGCACATATGAAGTCCATTCAGGATGGTGGCACTCAGTTTCATTGCGTGTCCCAATTTCGTCCCATGTAGCTCATCGTACCAGTTGGAACCTTTTAGGAGAAAAGTTACGCACCGACTCGGACGGATTTGAAATTCTTGCGAAATGAGCTAGGCGCATGTGAAGCGCACTCGGGGTCTTTGCCACTCAGTTTCATTCCGTGCCTCGATTTCGTCCGCACGGAGCTCATAGTACCCCTCGGAACCTGTTGTGGAGTTAAGTTTCACGCCAAGAGGGACGGATTAAATGCATTCCAACATAAGCTAGACCATATCGAAGTCCATTCGGGTGTTTGGCTCTCAGTCTCGTTCCGTAGCTCGATTTCATGCGTGTAGAGTTTGCGTACTGTGGAACCCGTTGTGGAGGTAGGTTCCACGGCGACACAGACGGAACCAAAATGCATGTGAAGTGAGGTAGGGCGCAGATGATGTGCATTACTGGTGTCGGCACTCGGTTTCATTTCGTGGTTCGATTTCCTTGGCGTAGAGTTTGTAGTGCCTACGGAACCCATCGTGGGGATTGTTTCACACCGACTCAGGCGGATTGAAGCACATGCTGAAGCGACCAATGGTGCATCGAAGTACATTCGCGGTGTTTGGCGAGTCAGTTTCTTTTAGTGCCATGATTTCGTCCGCATGCCGTTTACTTAAGCCATCGTTACCCACTACGAAGAAACTTTCACAGCGACTTGGGCGGATTCAAGCGGTGCTGCAATAATCTAGGCGCATCTGAAATCCATTTAGGGTGTGGCACTCAGATTCATTTCGTACCTCGAGTTCGTCGCGTGTTGTTTGTCACACTAGTTGCAACCTGTTGTCGGGAAAAGTTTCACGCCGGCTCGTGCAGATTTGAAATGGTTGCCAATATGAGCTTGGGCGGATGTGAAGTCCGCTCGGGGTGTTTGGCACTCAGTTTCATTTCATGTCGCGATTTCGTCCCCACGAAGTTTCTCGATGCCGTCGTATCCCTTTGTAAAGGAAGTCTCACACCGCCTCCCACGGATTGAAATGCATGCTAAAATGAGCGAGGGCACATATGAAGTCCATTCAGGATGGTGGCACTCAGTTTCATTGCGTGTCCCAATTTCGTCCCATGTAGCTCATCGTACCAGTTGGAACCTTTTAGGAGAAAAGTTACGCACCGACTCGGACGGATTTGAAATTCTTGCGAAATGAGCTAGGGCGCATGTGAAGCGCACTCAGGGTCTTTGCCACTCAGTTTCATTCCGTGCCTCGATTTCGTCCGCACGGAGCTCATAGTACCCCTCGGAACCTGTTGTGGAGTTAAGTTTCACGCCAAGAGGGACGGATTCGAAATGCATTCCAACATAAGCTAGACCATATCGAAGTCCATTCGGGGTGTTTGGCTCTCAGTCTCGTTCCGTAGCTCGATTTCATGCGTGTAGAGTTTGCAGTACCTGTGGAACCCGTTGTGGAGGTAGGTTCCACGGCGACACAGACGGAACCAAAATGCATGTGAAGTGAGGTAGCGCGAGATGATGTGCATTACTGGTGTCGGCACTCGGTTTCATTTCGTGGTTCGATTTCCTTGGCGTAGAGTTTGTAGTGCCTACGGAACCCATCGTGGGGATTGTTTCACACCGACTCAGGCGGATTGAAGCACATGCTGAAGCGACCAATGGTGCATACGAAGTACATTCGCGGTGTTTGGCGTCAGTTTCTTTTAGTGCCATGATTTCGTCCGCATGCCGTTTACTTAAGCCATCGTTACCCACTCGAAGAAACTTTCACAGCGACTTGGGCGGATTCAAGCGGGTGCTGCAATAATCTAGGCGCATCTGAAATCCATTTAGGGTGTGGCACTCAGATTCATTTCGTACCTCGAGTTCGTCGCGTGTTGTTTGTCACACTAGTTGCAACCTGTTGTCGGGAAAAGTTTCACGCCGGCTCGTGCAGATTTGAAATGGTTGCCAATATGAGCTTGGGCGGATGTGAAGTCCGCTCGGGGTGTTTGGCACTCAGTTTCATTTCATGTCGCGATTTCGTCCCCACGAAGTTTCTCGATGCCGTCGTATCCCCTTTGTAAAGGAAGTCTCACACCGCCTCCCACGGATTGAAATGCATGCTAAAATGGCGAGGCACATATGAAGTCCATTCAGGATGGTGGCACTCAGTTTCATTGCGTGTCCCAATTTCGTCCCATGTAGCTCATCGTACCAGTTGGAACCTTTTAGGAGAAAAGTTACGCACCGACTCGGACGGATTTGAAATTCTTGCGAAATGAGCTAGGCGCATGTGAAGCGCACTCGGGGTCTTTGCCACTCAGTTTCATTCCGTGCCTCGATTTCGTCCGCACGGAGCTCATAGTACCCTCGGAACCTGTTGTGGAGTTAAGTTTCACGCCAAGAGGGACGGATTCGAAATGCATTCCAACATAAGCTAGACCATATCGAAGTCCATTCGGGGTGTTTGGCTCTCGGTCTCGTTCCGTAGCTCGATTTCATGCGTGTAGAGTTTGCAGTACCTGTGGAACCCGTTGTGGAGGTAGGTTCCACGGCGACACGGACGGAACCAAAATGCATGTGAAGTGAGGTAGGGCGCAGATGATGTGCATTACTGGTGTCTGGCACTCGGTTTCATTTCGTGGTTCGATTTCCTTCGCGTAGAGTTTGTAGTGCCTACCGGAACCCATCGTGGGGGATTGTTTCACACCGACTCAGGCGGATTCGAAGCACATGCTGAAACGACCAATGGTGCATACGAAGTACATTCGCGGTGTTTGGCAGTCAGTTTCTTTTCGTGCCATGATTTCGTCCGCATGCCGTTTACTTAAGCCATCGTTACCCACTACGAAGAAACTTTCACAGCGACTTGGGCGGATTCAAGCGGGTGCTGCAATAATCTAGGGCGCATCCGAAATCCATTTAGGGTGTGGCACTCAGATTCATTTCGTACCTCGAGTTCGTCCGCGTGTTGTTTGTCACACTAGTTGCAACCTGTTGTCAGGAAAAGTTTCACGCCGGCTCGTGCAGATTTGAAATGGTTGCCAATATGAGCTTGGGCGGATGTGAAGTCCGCTCGGGGTGTTTGGCACTCAGTTTCATTTCATGTCGCGATTTCGTCCCCACGAAGTTTCTCGATGCCGTCGTATCCCACTGTAAAGGAAGTCTCACACCGCCTCCCACGGATTGAAATGCATGCTAAAATGAGCGAGGCACATATGAAGTCCATTCAGGATGGTGGCACTCAGTTTCATTGCGTGTCCCAATTTCGTCCCATGTAGCTCATCGTACCAGTTGGAACCTTTTAGGAGAAAAGTTACGCACCGACTCGGACGGATTTGAAATTCTTGCCGAAATGAGCTAGGGCGCATGTGAAGCGCACTCAGGGTCTTTGCCACTCAGTTTCATTCCGTGCCTCGATTTCGTCCGCACGGAGCTCATAGTACCCCTCGGAACCTGTTGTGGAGTTAAGTTTCACGCCAAGAGGGACGGATTCGAAATGCATTCCAACATAAGCTAGACCATATCGAAGTCCATTCGGGGTGTTTGGCTCTCAGTCTCGTTCCGTAGCTCGATTTCATGCGTGTAGAGTTTGCAGTACCTGTGGAACCCGTTGTGGAGGTAGGTTCCACGGCGACACGGACGGAACCAAAATGCATGTGAAGTGAGGTAGGGCGCAGATGATGTGCATTACTGGTGTCTGGCACTCGGTTTCATTTCGTGGTTCGATTTCCTTCGCGTAGAGTTTGTAGTGCCTACCGGAACCCATCGTGGGGATTGTTTCACACCGACTCGGCGGATTGAAGCACATGCTGAAACGACCAATGGTGCATACGAAGTACATTCGCGGTGTTTGGCGATCAGTTTCTTTTAGTGCCATGATTTCGTCCGCATGCCGTTTACTTAAGCCATCGTTACCCACTACGAAGAAACTTTCACAGCGACTTGGGCGGATTCAAGCGGTGCTGCAATAATCTAGGCGCATCTGAAATCCATTTAGGGTGTGGCACTCAGATTCATTTCGTACCTCGAGTTCGTCGCGTGTTGTTTGTCACACTAGTTGCAACCTGTTGTCGGGAAAAGTTTCACGCCGGCTCGTGCAGATTTGAAATGGTTGCCAATATGAGCTTGGGCGGATGTGAAGTCCGCTCGGGGTGTTTGGCACTCAGTTTCATTTCATGTCGCGATTTCGTCCCCACGAAGTTTCTCGATGCCGTCGTATCCCCTTTGTAAAGGAAGTCTCACACCGCCTCCCACGGATTGAAATGCATGCTAAAATGGCGAGGCACATATGAAGTCCATTCAGGATGGTGGCACTCAGTTTCATTGCGTGTCCCAATTTCGTCCCATGTAGCTCATCGTACCAGTTGGAACCTTTTAGGAGAAAAGTTACGCACCGACTCGGACGGATTTGAAATTCTTGCGAAATGAGCTAGGCGCATGTGAAGCGCACTCGGGGTCTTTGCCACTCAGTTTCATTCCGTGCCTCGATTTCGTCCGCACGGAGCTCATAGTACCCCTCGGAACCTGTTGTGGAGTTAAGTTTCACGCCAAGAGGGACGGATTGAAATGCATTCCAACATAAGCTAGACCATATCGAAGTCCATTCGGGTGTTTGGCTCTCGTCTCGTTCCGTAGCTCGATTTCATGCGTGTAGAGTTTGCAGTACTGTGGAACCCGTTGTGGAGGTAGGTTCCACGGCGACACGGACGGAACCAAAATGCATGTGAAGTGAGGTAGGCGCAGATGATGTGCATTACTGGTGTCCGCACTCGGTTTCATTTCGTGGTTCGATTTCCTTCGCGTAGAGTTTGTAGTGCCTACGGAACCCATCGTGGGGATTGTTTCACACCGACTCAGCGGATTGAAGCACATGCTGAAACGACCAATGGTGCATACGAAGTACATTCGCGGTGTTTGGCAGTCAGTTTCTTTTAGTGCCATGATTTCGCCCGCATGCCGTTTACTTAAGCCATCGTTACCCACTACGAAGAAACTTTCACAGCGACTTGGGCGGATTCAAGCGGTGCTGCAATAATCTAGGGCGCATACGAAATCCATTTAGGGTGTGGCACTCAGATTCATTTCGTACCTCGAGTTCGTCCGCGTGTTGTTTGTCACACTAGTTGCAACCTGTTGTCAGGAAAAGTTTCACGCCGGCTCGTGCAGATTTGAAATGGTTGCCAATATGAGCTTGGGCGGATGTGAAGTCCGCTCGGGGTGTTTGGCACTCAGTTTCATTTCATGTCGCGATTTCGTCCCCACGAAGTTTCTCGATGCCGTCGTATCCCTTTGTAAAGGAAGTCTCACACCGCCTCCCACGGATTGAAATGCATGCTAAAATGGCGAGGCACATATGAAGTCCATTCAGGATGGTGGCACTCAGTTTCATTGCGTGTCCCAATTTCGTCCCATGTAGCTCATCGTACCAGTTGGAACCTTTTAGGAGAAAAGTTACGCACCGACTCGGACGGATTTGAAATTCTTGCCGAAATGAGCTAGGCGCATGTGAAGCGCACTCGGGGTCTTTGCCACTCAGTTTCATTCCGTGCCTCGATTTCGTCCGCACGGAGCTCATAGTACCCTCGGAACCTGTTGTGGAGTTAAGTTTCACGCCAAGAGGGACGGATTGAAATGCATTCCAACATAAGCTAGACCATATCGAAGTCCATTCGGGTGTTTGGCTCTCGAGTCTCGTTCCGTAGCTCGATTTCATGCGTGTAGAGTTTGCAGTACTGTGGAACCCGTTGTGGAGGTAGGTTCCACGGCGACACGGACGGAACCAAAATGCATGTGAAGTGAGGTAGGCGCAGATGATGTGCATTACTGGTGTCGGCACTCGGTTTCATTTCGTGGTTCGATTTCCTTCGGCGTAGAGTTTGTAGTGCCTACGGAACCCATCGTGGGGATTGTTTCACACCGACTCAGGCGGATTGAAGCACATGCTGAAACGACCAATGGTGCATACGAAGTACATTCGCGGTGTTTGGCAGTCAGTTTCTTTTCGTGCCACGATTTCGTCCGCATGCCGTTTACTAAAGCCATCGTTACCCACTACGAAGGAAACTTTCACAGCGACTTGGGCGGATTCGAAATGGGTGCTGCAATAATCTAGGGCGCATACGAAATCCATTTAGGTGTGGCACTCAGATTCATTTCGTACCTCGAGTTCGTCCGCGTGTTGTTTGTCACACTAGTTGCAACCTGTTGTCAGGAAAAGTTTCACGCCGGCTCGTGCAGATTTGAAATGGTTGCCAATATGAGCTTGGGCGGATGTGAAGTCCGCTCGGGGTGTTTGGCACTCAGTTTCATTTCATGTCGCGATTTCGTCCCCACGAAGTTTACTGATGCCGTCGTATCCCCTTTGTAAAGGAAGTCTCACACCGCCTCCCACGGATTCGAAATGCATGCTAAAATGAGCGAGGGCACATATGAAGTCCATTCAGGATGGTGGCACTCAGTTTCATTGCGTGTCCCAATTTCGTCCCATGTAGCTCATCGTACCAGTTGGAACCTTTTAGGAGAAAAGTTACGCACCGACTCGGACGGATTTGAAATTCTTGCCGAAATGAGCTAGGGCGCATGTGAAGCGCACTCAGGGTCTTTGCCACTCAGTTTCATTCCGTGCCTCGATTTCGTCCGCACGGAGCTCATAGTACCCCTCGGAACCTGTTGTGGAGTTAAGTTTCACGCCAAGAGGGACGGATTCGAAATGCATTCCAACATAAGCTAGACCATATCGAAGTCCATTCGGGGTGTTTGGCTCTCAGTCTCGTTCCGTAGCTCGATTTCATGCGTGTAGAGTTTGCAGTACCTGTGGAACCCGTTGTGGAGGTAGGTTCCACGGCGACACGGACGGAACCAAAATGCATGTGAAGTGAGGTAGGGCGCAGATGATGTGCATTACTGGTGTCTGGCACTCGGTTTCATTTCGTGATTCGATTTCCTTCGCGTAGAGTTTGTAGTGCCTACCGGAACCCATCGTGGGGGATTGTTTCACACCGACTCAGGCGGATTCGAAGCACATGCTGAAACGACCAATGGTGCATACGAAGTACATTCGCGGTGTTTGGCAGTCAGTTTCTTTTCGTGCCATGATTTCGTCCGCATGCCGTTTACTAAAGCCATCGTTACCCACTACGAAGGAAACTTTCACAGCGACTTGGGCGGATTCAAGCGGTGCTGCAATAATCTAGGGCGCATACGAAATCCATTTAGGGTGTGGCACTCAGATTCATTTCGTACCTCGAGTTCGTCCGCGTGTTGTTTGTCACACTAGTTGCAACCTGTTGTCAGGAAAAGTTTCACGCCGGCTCGTGCAGATTTGAAATGGTTGCCAATATGAGCTTGGGCGGATGTGAAGTCCGCTCGGGGTGTTTGGCACTCAGTTTCATTTCATGTCGCGATTTCGTCCCCACGAAGTTTACTGATGCCGTCGTATCCCACTGTAAAGGGAAGTCTCACACCGCCTCCCACGGATTCGAAATGCATGCTAAAATGAGCGAGGGCACATATGAAGTCCATTCAGGATGGTGGCACTCAGTTTCATTGCGTGTCCCAATTTCGTCCCATGTAGCTCATCGTATCAGTTGGAACCTTTTAGGAGAAAAGTTACGCACCGACTCGGACGGATTTGAAATTCTTGCCGAAATGAGCTAGGGCGCATGTGAAGCGCACTCAGGGTCTTTGCCACTCAGTTTCATTCCGTGCCTCGATTTCGTCCGCACGGAGCTCATAGTACCCCTCGGAACCTGTTGTGGAGTTAAGTTTCACGCCAAGAGGGACGGATTCGAAATGCATTCCAACATAAGCTAGACCATATCGAAGTCCATTCGGGGTGTTTGGCTCTCAGTCTCGTTCCGTAGCTCGATTTCATGCGTGTAGAGTTTGCAGTACCTGTGGAACCCGTTGTGGAGGTAGGTTCCACGGCGACACGGACGGAACCAAAATGCATGTGAAGTGAGGTAGTAGGCGCAGATGATGTGCATTACTGGTGTCCGCACTCGGTTTCATTTCGTGGTTCGATTTCCTTGGCGTAGAGTTTGTAGTGCCTACCGGAACCCATCGTGGGGGATTGTTTCACACCGACTCAGGCGGATTCGAAGCACATGCTGAAACGACCAATGGTGCATACGAAGTACATTCGCGGTGTTTGGCAGTCAGTTTCTTTTCGTGCCATGATTTCGTCCGCATGCCGTTTACTTAAGCCATCGTTACCCACTACGAAGGAAACTTTCACAGCGACTTGGGCGGATTCAAGCGGTGCTGCAATAATCTAGGCGATACGAAATCCATTTAGGTGTGGCACTCAGATTCATTTCGTACCTCGAGTTCGTCCGCGTGTTGTTTGTCACACTAGTTGCAACCTGTTGTCAGGAAAAGTTTCACGCCGGCTCGTGCAGATTTGAAATGGTTGCCAATATGAGCTTGGGCGGATGTGAAGTCCGCTCGGGGTGTTTGGCACTCAGTTTCATTTCATGTCGCGATTTCGTCCCCACGAAGTTTCTCGATGCCGTCGTATCCCTTTGTAAAGGAAGTCTCACACCGCCTCCCACGGATTGAAATGCATGCTAAAATGAGCGAGGCACATATGAAGTCCATTCAGGATGGTGGCACTCAGTTTCATTGCGTGTCCCAATTTCGTCCCATGTAGCTCATCGTATCAGTTGGAACCTTTTAGGAGAAAAGTTACGCACCGACTCGGACGGATTTGAAATTCTTGCCGAAATGAGCTAGGCGCATGTGAAGCGCACTCGGGGTCTTTGCCACTCAGTTTCATTCCGTGCCTCGATTTCGTCCGCACGGAGCTCATAGTACCCTCGGAACCTGTTGTGGAGTTAAGTTTCACGCCAAGAGGGACGGATTCAAATGCATTCCAACATAAGCTAGACCATATCGAAGTCCATTCGGGTGTTTGGCTCTCGAGTCTCGTTCCGTAGCTCGATTTCATGCGTGTAGAGTTTGCAGTACTGTGGAACCCGTTGTGGAGGTAGGTTCCACGGCGACACGGACGGAACCAAAATGCATGTGAAGTGAGGTAGGGCGCAGATGATGTGCATTACTGGTGTCTGGCACTCGGTTTCATTTCGTGGTTCGATTTCCTTCGCGTAGAGTTTGTAGTGCCTACGGAACCCATCGTGGGGATTGTTTCACACCGACTCAGCGGATTGAAGCACATGCTGAAACGACCAATGGTGCATACGAAGTACATTCGCGGTGTTTGGCGATCAGTTTCTTTTCGTGCCATGATTTCGTCCGCATGCCGTTTACTTAAGCCATCGTTACCCACTACGAAGGAAACTTTCACAGCGACTTGGGCGGATTCGAAACGGGTGCTGCAATAATCTAGGGCGCATACGAAATCCATTTAGGGTGTGGCACTCAGATTCATTTCGTACCTCGAGTTCGTCCGCGTGTTGTTTGTCACACTAGTTGCAACCTGTTGTCAGGAAAAGTTTCACGCCGGCTCGTGCAGATTTGAAATGGTTGCCAATATGAGCTTGGGCGGATGTGAAGTCCGCTCGGGTGTTTGGCACTCAGTTTCATTTCATGTCGCGATTTCGTCCCCACGAAGTTTCTCGATGCCGTCGTATCCCTTTGTAAAGGGAAGTCTCACACCGCCTCCCACGGATTCGAAATGCATGCTAAAATGAGCGAGGGCACATATGAAGTCCATTCAGGATGGTGGCACTCAGTTTCATTGCGTGTCCCAATTTCGTCCCATGTAGCTCATCGTACCAGTTGGAACCTTTTAGGAGAAAAGTTACGCACCGACTCGGACGGATTTGAAATTCTTGCGAAATGAGCTAGGCGCATGTGAAGCGCACTCGTGGTCTTTGCCACTCAGTTTCATTCCGTGCCTCGATTTCGTCCGCACGGAGCTCATAGTACCCCTCGGAACCTGTTGTGGAGTTAAGTTTCACGCCAAGAGGGACGGATTCGAAATGCATTCCAACATAAGCTAGACCATATCGAAGTCCATTCGGGGTGTTTGGCTCTCAGTCTCGTTCCGTAGCTCGATTTCATGCGTGTAGAGTTTGCAGTACCTGTGGAACCCGTTGTGGAGGTAGGTTCCACGCGACACGGACGGAACCAAAATGCATGTGAAGTGAGGTAGGCGCAGATGATGTGCATTACTGGTGTCCGCACTCGGTTTCATTTCGTGGTTCGATTTCCTTGGCGTAGAGTTTGTAGTGCCTACCGGAACCCATCGTGGGGGATTGTTTCACACCGACTCAGGCGGATTCGAAGCACATGCTGAAACGACCAATGGTGCATACGAAGTACATTCGCGGTGTTTGGCAGTCAGTTTCTTTTCGTGCCATGATTTCGTCCGCATGCCGTTTACTTAAGCCATCGTTACCCACTACGAAGGAAACTTTCACAGCGACTTGGGCGGATTCGAAACGGGTGCTGCAATAATCTAGGGCGCATACGAAATCCATTTAGGGTGTGGCACTCAGATTCATTTCGTACCTCGAGTTCGTCCGTGTTGTTTGTCACACTAGTTGCAACCTGTTGTCAGGAAAAGTTTCACGCCGGCTCGTGCAGATTTGAAATGGTTGCCAATATGAGCTTGGGCGGATGTGAAGTCCGCTCGGGGTGTTTGGCACTCAGTTTCATTTCATGTCGCGATTTCGTCCCCACGAAGTTTACTGATGCCGTCGTATCCCACTGTAAAGGGAAGTCTCACACCGCCTCCCACGGATTCGAAATGCATGCTAAAATGAGCGAGGGCACATATGAAGTCCATTCAGGATGGTGGCACTCAGTTTCATTGCGTGTCCCAATTTCGTCCCATGTAGCTCATCGTACCAGTTGGAACCTTTTAGGAGAAAAGTTACGCACCGACTCGGACGGATTTGAAATTCTTGCGAAATGAGCTAGGCGCATGTGAAGCGCACTCGTGGTCTTTGCCACTCAGTTTCATTCCGTGCCTCGATTTCGTCCGCACGGAGCTCATAGTACCCCTCGGAACCTGTTGTGGAGTTAAGTTTCACGCCAAGAGGGACGGATTCGAAATGCATTCCAACATAAGCTAGACCATATCGAAGTCCATTCGGGGTGTTTGGCTCTCAGTCTCGTTCCGTAGCTCGATTTCATGCGTGTAGAGTTTGCAGTACCTGTGGAACCCGTTGTGGAGGTAGGTTCCACGGCGACACGGACGGAACCAAAATGCATGTGAAGTGAGGTAGGCGCAGATGATGTGCATTACTGGTGTCCGCACTCGGTTTCATTTCGTGGTTCGATTTCCTTCGGCGTAGAGTTTGTAGTGCCTACGGAACCCATCGTGGGGATTGTTTCACACCGACTCAGCGGATTGAAGCACATGCTGAAACGACCAATGGTGCATCGAAGTACATTCGCGGTGTTTGGCGTCAGTTTCTTTTCGTGCCATGATTTCGTCCGCATGCCGTTTACTTAAGCCATCGTTACCCACTACGAAGGAAACTTTCACAGCGACTTGGGCGGATTCGAAACGGGTGCTGCAATAATCTAGGGCGCATACGAAATCCATTTAGGGTGTGGCACTCAGATTCATTTCGTACCTCGAGTTCGTCCGCGTGTTGTTTGTCACACTAGTTGCAACCTGTTGTCAGGAAAAGTTTCACGCCGGCTCGTGCAGATTTGAAATGGTTGCCAATATGAGCTTGGGCGGATGTGAAGTCCGCTCGGGGTGTTTGGCACTCAGTTTCATTTCATGTCGCGATTTCGTCCCCACGAAGTTTACTGATGCCGTCGTATCCCACTGTAAAGGGAAGTCTCACACCGCCTCCCACGGATTCGAAATGCATGCTAAAATGAGCGAGGGCACATATGAAGTCCATTCAGGATGGTGGCACTCAGTTTCATTGCGTGTCCCAATTTCGTCCCATGTAGCTCATCGTACCAGTTGGAACCTTTTAGGAGAAAAGTTACGCACCGACTCGGACGGATTTGAAATTCTTGCCGAAATGAGCTAGGGCGCATGTGAAGCGCACTCAGGGTCTTTGCCACTCAGTTTCATTCCGTGCCTCGATTTCGTCCGCACGGAGCTCATAGTACCCCTCGGAACCTGTTGTGGAGTTAAGTTTCACGCCAAGAGGGACGGATTCGAAATGCATTCCAACATAAGCTAGACCATATCGAAGTCCATTCGGGGTGTTTGGCTCTCAGTCTCGTTCCGTAGCTCGATTTCATGCGTGTAGAGTTTGCAGTACCTGTGGAACCCGTTGTGGAGGTAGGTTCCCACGGCGACACGGACGGAACCAAAATGCATGTGAAGTGAGGTAGGGCGCAGATGATGTGCATTACTGGTGTCCGCACTCGGTTTCATTTCGTGGTTCGATTTCCTTCGTAGAGTTTGTAGTGCCTACGGAACCCATCGTGGGGATTGTTTCACACCGACTCAGCGGATTCAAGCACATGCTGAAACGACCAATGGTGCATACGAAGTACATTCGCGGTGTTTGGAGTCAGTTTCTTTTCGTGCCATGATTTCGCCCGCATGCCGCTTACTTAAGCCATCGTTACCCACTACGAAGGAAACTTTCACAGCGACTTGGGCGGATTCAAACGGTGCTGCAATAATCTAGGCGCATACGAAATCCATTTAGGTGTGGCACTCAGATTCATTTCGCACTCGAGTTCGTCCGCGTGTTGTTTGTCACACTAGTTGCAACCTGTTGTCGGGAAAAGTTTCACGCCGCTCGTGCAGATTTGAAATGGTTGCCAATATGAGCTTGGGCGGATGTGAAGTCCGCTCGGGGTGTTTGGCACTCAGTTTCATTTCATGTCGCGATTTCGTCCCCACGAAGTTTATCGATGCCGTCGTATCCCATTGTAAAGGGAAGTCTCACACCGCCTCCCACGGATTGAAATGCATGCTAAAATGAGCGAGGCACATATGAAGTCCATTCAGGATGGTGGCACTCAGTTTCATTGCGTGTCCCAATTTCGTCCCATGTAGCTCATCGTACTCAGTTGGAACCTTTTAGGAGAAAAGTTACGCACCGACTCGGACGGATTTGAAATTCTTGCCGAAATGAGCTAGGCGCATGTGAAGCGCACTCGTGGTCTTTGCCACTCAGTTTCATTCCGTGCCTCGATTTCGTCGCGCACGAGCTCATAGTACCCCTCGGAACCTGTTGTGGAGTTAAGTTTCACGCCAAGAGGGACGGATTCAAATGCATTCCAACATAAGCTAGACCATATCGAAGTCCATTCGGGTGTTTGGCTCTCGTCTCGTTCCGTAGCTCGATTTCATGCGTGTAGAGTTTGCAGTACCTGTGGAACCCGTTGTGGAGGTAGGTTCCACGGCGACACGGACGGAACCAAAATGCATGTGAAGTGAGGTAGGGCGCAGATGATGTGCATTACTGGTGTCTCGCACTCGGTTTCATTTCGTGGTTCGATTTCCTTCGGCGTAGAGTTTGTAGTGCCTACCGGAACCCATCGTGGGGGATTGTTTCACACCGACTCAGGCGGATTCGAAGCACATGCTGAAACGACCAATGGTGCATACGAAGTACATTCGCGGTGTTTGGCAGTCAGTTTCTTTTCGTGCCATGATTTCGCCCGCATGCCGTTTACTTAAGCCATCGTTACCCACTACGAAGGAAACTTTCACAGCGACTTGGGCGGATTCAAACGGTGCTGCAATAATCTAGGCGCATACGAAATCCATTTAGGTGTGGCACTCAGATTCATTTCGCACTCGAGTTCGTCGCGTGTTGTTTGTCACACTAGTTGCAACCTGTTGTCGGGAAAAGTTTCACGCCGCTCGTGCAGATTTGAAATGGTTGCCAATATGAGCTTGGGCGGATGTGAAGTCCGCCGGGTGTTTGGCACTCAGTTTCATTTCATGTCGCGATTTCGCCCCCACGAAGTTTATCGATGCCGTCGTATCCCATTGTAAAGGGAAGTCTCACACCGCCTCCCACGGATTGAAATGCATGCTAAAATGAGCGAGGCACATATGAAGTCCATTCAGGATGGTGGCACTCAGTTTCATTGCGTGTCCCAATTTCGTCCCATGTAGCTCATCGTATCAGTTGGAACCTTTTAGGAGAAAAGTTACGCACCGACTCTGACGGATTTGAAATTCTTGCCGAAATGAGCTAGGCGCATGTGAAGCGCACTCGTGGTCTTTGCCACTCAGTTTCATTCCGTGCCTCGATTTCGTCCGCACGGAGCTCATAGTACCCTCGGAACCTGTTGTGGAGTTAAGTTTCACGCCAAGAGGGACGGATTCAAATGCATTCCAACATAAGCTAGACCATATCGAAGTCCATTCGGGTGTTTGGCTCTCGTCTCGTTCCGTAGCTCGATTTCATGCGTGTAGAGTTTGCAGTACCTGTGGAACCCGTTGTGGAGGTAGGTTCCACGGCGACACGGACGGAACCAAAATGCATGTGAAGTGAGGTAGGGCGCAGATGATGTGCATTACTGGTGTCTCGCACTCGGTTTCATTTCGTGGTTCGATTTCCTTCGTAGAGTTTGTAGTGCCTACCGGAACCCATCGTGGGGGATTGTTTCACACCGACTCAGGCGGATTCGAAGCACATGCTGAAACGACCAATGGTGCATACGAAGTACATTCGCGGTGTTTGGCAGTCAGTTTCTTTTCGTGCCATGATTTCGCCCGCATGCCGCTTACTTAAGCCATCGTTACCCACTCGAAGGAAACTTTCACAGCGACTTGGGCGGATTCAAACGGTGCTGCAATAATCTAGGGCATACGAAATCCATTTAGGTGTGGCACTCAGATTCATTTCGCACTCGAGTTCGTCGCGTGTTGTTTGTCACACTAGTTGCAACCTGTTGTCGGGAAAAGTTTCACGCCGCTCGTGCAGATTTGAAATGGTTGCCAATATGAGCTTGGGCGGATGTGAAGTCCGCCGGGTGTTTGGCACTCAGTTTCATTTCATGTCGCGATTTCGTCCCCACGGTTTATCGATGCCGTCGTATCCCATTGTAAAGGGAAGTCTCACACCGCCTCCCACGGATTGAAATGCATGCTAAAATGAGCGAGGCACATATGAAGTCCATTCAGGATGGTGGCACTCAGTTTCATTGCGTGTCCCAATTTCGCCCCATGTAGCTCATCGTACTCAGTTGGAACCTTTTAGGAGAAAAGTTACGCACCGACTCGGACGGATTTGAAATTCTTGCCGAAATGAGCTAGGCGCATGTGAAGCGCACTCGTGGTCTTTGCCACTCAGTTTCATTCCGTGCCTCGATTTCGTCCGCACGGAGCTCATAGTACCCCTCGGAACCTGTTGTGGAGTTAAGTTTCACGCCAAGAGGGACGGATTCGAAATGCATTCCAACATAAGCTAGACCATATCGAAGTCCATTCGGGGTGTTTGGCTCTCAGTCTCGTTCCGTAGCTCGATTTCATGCGTGTAGAGTTTGCAGTACCTGTGGAACCCGTTGTGGAGGTAGGTTCCACGGCGACACGGACGGAACCAAAATGCATGTGAAGTGAGGTAGGCGCAGATGATGTGCATTACTGGTGTCCGCACTCGGTTTCATTTCGTGGTTCGATTTCCTTCACAGAGTTTGTAGTGCCTACCGAACCCATCGTGGGGATTGTTTCACACCGACTCAGCGGATTGAAGCACATGCTGAAACGACCAATGGTGCATACGAAGTACATTCGCGGTGTTTGGCAGTCAGTTTCTTTTCGTGCCATGATTTCGTCCGCATGCCGTTTACTTAAGCCATCGTTACCCACTACGAAGGAAACTTTCACAGCGACTTGGGCGGATTCAAACGGTGCTGCAATAATCTAGGGCGATACGAAATCCATTTAGGTGTGGCACTCAGATTCATTTCGCACTCGAGTTCGTCCGCGTGTTGTTTGTCACACTAGTTGCAACCTGTTGTCGGGAAAAGTTTCACGCCGGCTCGTGCAGATTTGAAATGGTTGCCAATATGAGCTTGGGCGGATGTGAAGTCCGCCGGGGTGTTTGGCACTCAGTTTCATTTCATGTCGCGATTTCGCCCCCACGAAGTTTATCGATGCCGTCGTATCCCCATTGTAAAGGGAAGTCTCACACCGCCTCCCACGGATTCGAAATGCATGCTAAAATGAGCGAGGCACATATGAAGTCCATTCAGGATGGTGGCACTCAGTTTCATTGCGTGTCCCAATTTCGCCCCATGTAGCTCATCGTACTCAGTTGGAACCTTTTAGGAGAAAAGTTACGCACCGACTCGGACGGATTTGAAATTCTTGCCGAATGAGCTAGGCGCATGTGAAGCGCACTCGTGGTCTTTGCCACTCAGTTTCATTCCGTGCCTCGATTTCGTCCGCACGGAGCTCATAGTACCCTCGGAACCTGTTGTGGAGTTAAGTTTCACGCCAAGAGGGACGGATTCAAATGCATTCCAACATAAGCTAGACCATATCAAGTCCATTCGGGTGTTTGGCTCTCGTCTCGTTCCGTAGCTCGATTTCATGCGTGTAGAGTTTGCAGTACTGTGGAACCCGTTGTGGAGGTAGGTTCCACGGCGACACGGACGGAACCAAAATGCATGTGAAGTGAGGTAGGCGCAGATGATGTGCATTACTGGTGTCCGCACTCGGTTTCATTTCGTGGTTCGATTTCCTTCACAGAGTTTGTAGTGCCTACCGAACCCATCGTGGGGATTGTTTCACACCGACTCAGCGGATTCAAGCACATGCTGAAACGACCAATGGTGCATACGGTACATTCGCGTGTTTGGCGTCAGTTTCTTTTCGTGCCATGATTTCGCCCGCATGCCGCTTACTTAAGCCATCGTTACCCACTACGAAGGAAACTTTCACAGCGACTTGGGCGGATTCAAACGGTGCTGCAATAATCTAGGCGATACGAAATCCATTTAGGTGTGGCACTCAGATTCATTTCGCACTCGAGTTCGTCCGCGTGTTGTTTGTCACACTAGTTGCAACCTGTTGTCGGGAAAAGTTTCACGCCGCTCGTGCAGATTTGAAATGGTTGCCAATATGAGCTTGGGCGGATGTGAAGTCCGCCGGGTGTTTGGCACTCAGTTTCATTTCATGTCGCGATTTCGTCCCCACGGTTTATCGATGCCGTCGTATCCCATTGTAAAGGGAAGTCTCACACCGCCTCCCACGGATTGAAATGCATGCTAAAATGAGCGAGGCACATATGAAGTCCATTCAGGATGGTGGCACTCAGTTTCATTGCGTGTCCCAATTTCGCCCCATGTAGCTCATCGTATCAGTTGGAACCTTTTAGGAGAAAAGTTACGCACCGACTCGGACGGATTTGAAATTCTTGCCGAATGAGCTAGGCGCATGTGAAGCGCACTCGTGGTCTTTGCCACTCAGTTTCATTCCGTGCCTCGATTTCGTCCGCACGGAGCTCATAGTACCCTCGGAACCTGTTGTGGAGTTAAGTTTCACGCCAAGAGGGACGGATTCAAATGCATTCCAACATAAGCTAGACCATATCAAGTCCATTCGGGTGTTTGGCTCTCGTCTCGTTCCGTAGCTCGATTTCATGCGTGTAGAGTTTGCAGCACTGTGGAACCCGTTGTGGAGGTAGGTTCCACGGCGACACGGACGGAACCAAAATGCATGTGAAGTGAGGTAGGGCGCAGATGATGTGCATTATGGTGTCCGCACTCGGTTTCATTTCGTGGTTCGATTTCCTTCACAGAGTTTGTAGTGCCTACCGAACCCATCGTGGGGATTGTTTCACACCGACTCAGCGGATTCAAGCACATGCTGAAACGACCAATGGTGCATACGGTACATTCGCGGTGTTTGGCGTCAGTTTCTTTTCGTGCCATGATTTCGCCCGCATGCCGCTTACTTAAGCCATCGTTACCCACTACGAAGGAAACTTTCACAGCGACTTGGGCGGATTCAAACGGTGCTGCAATAATCTAGGCGATACGAAATCCATTTAGGTGTGGCACTCAGATTCATTTCGCACTCGAGTTCGTCCGCGTGTTGTTTGTCACACTAGTTGCAACCTGTTGTCGGAAAAGTTTCACGCCGCTCGTGCAGATTTGAAATGGTTGCCAATATGAGCTTGGGCGGATGTGAAGTCCGCCGGGTGTTTGGCACTCAGTTTCATTTCATGTCGCGATTTCGTCCCCACGGTTTATCGATGCCGTCGTATCCCACTGTAAAGGGAAGTCTCACACCGCCTCCCACGGATTCAAATGCATGCTAAAATGAGCGAGGCACATATGAAGTCCATTCAGGATGGTGGCACTCAGTTTCATTGCGTGTCCCAATTTCGCCCCATGTAGCTCATCGCATCAGTTGGAACCTTTTAGGAGAAAAGTTACGCACCGACTCTGACGGATTTGAAATTCTTGCCGAATGAGCTAGGCGCATGTGAAGCGCACTCGTGGTCTTTGCCACTCAGTTTCATTCCGTGCCTCGATTTCGTCCGCACGGAGCTCATAGTACCCTCGGAACCTGTTGTGGAGTTAAGTTTCACGCCAAGAGGGACGGATTCAAATGCATTCCAACATAAGCTAGACCATATCAAGTCCATTCGGGTGTTTGGCTCTCGCCTCGTTCCGTAGCTCGATTTCATGCGTGTAGAGTTTGCAGTACTGTGGAACCCGTTGTGGAGGTAGGTTCCACGGCGACACGGACGGAACCAAAATGCATGTGAAGTGAGGTAGGCGCAGATGATGTGCATTACTGGTGTCCGCACTCGGTTTCATTTCGTGGTTCGATTTCCTTCACAGAGTTTGTAGTGCCTACCGAACCCATCGTGGGGATTGTTTCACACCGACTCAGCGGATTCAAGCACATGCTGAAACGACCAATGGTGCATACGGTACATTCGCGGTGTTTGGCGTCAGTTTCTTTTCGTGCCATGATTTCGCCCGCATGCCGCTTACTTAAGCCATCGTTACCCACTACGAAGGAAACTTTCACAGCGACTTGGGCGGATTCAAACGGTGCTGCAATAATCTAGGCGATACGAAATCCATTTAGGTGTGGCACTCAGATTCATTTCGCACTCGAGTTCGTCCGCGTGTTGTTTGTCACACTAGTTGCAACCTGTTGTCGGGAAAAGTTTCACGCCGCTCGTGCAGATTTGAAATGGTTGCCAATATGAGCTTGGGCGGATGTGAAGTCCGCCGGGTGTTTGGCACTCAGTTTCATTTCATGTCGCGATTTCGTCCCCACGGTTTATCGATGCCGTCGTATCCCATTGTAAAGGGAAGTCTCACACCGCCTCCCACGGATTCGAAATGCATGCTAAAATGAGCGAGGCACATATGAAGTCCATTCAGGATGGTGGCACTCAGTTTCATTGCGTGTCCCAATTTCGCCCCATGTAGCTCATCGCATCAGCTTGGAACCTTTTAGGAGAAAAGTTACGCACCGACTCTGACGGATTTGAAATTCTTGCCGAATGAGCTAGGCGCATGTGAAGCGCACTCGTGGTCTTTGCCACTCAGTTTCATTCCGTGCCTCGATTTCGTCCGCACGGAGCTCATAGTACCCTCGAACCTGTTGTGGAGTTAAGTTTCACGCCAAGAGGGACGGATTCAAATGCATTCCAACATAAGCTAGACCATATCAAGTCCATTCGGGTGTTTGGCTCTCGCCTCGTTCCGTAGCTCGATTTCATGCGTAGAGTTTGCAGTACTGTGGAACCCGTTGTGGAGGTAGGTTCCACGGCGACACGGACGGAACCAAAATGCATGTGAAGTGAGGTAGGCGCAGATGATGTGCATTATGGTGTCCGCACTCGGTTTCATTTCGTGGTTCGATTTCCTTCACAGAGTTTGTAGTGCCTACCGAACCCATCGTGGGGATTGTTTCACACCGACTCAGCGGATTCAAGCACATGCTGAAACGACCAATGGTGCATACGGTACATTCGCGGTGTTTGGCGTCAGTTTCTTTTCGTGCCATGATTTCGCCCGCATGCCGCTTACTTAAGCCATCGTTACCCACTACGAAGGAAACTTTCACAGCGACTTGGGCGGATTCAAACGGTGCTGCAATAATCTAGGCGATACGAAATCCATTTAGGTGTGGCACTCAGATTCATTTCGCACTCGAGTTCGTCCGCGTGTTGTTTGTCACACTAGTTGCAACCTGTTGTCGGAAAAGTTTCACGCCGCTCGTGCAGATTTGAAATGGTTGCCAATATGAGCTTGGGCGGATGTGAAGTCCGCCGGGTGTTTGGCACTCAGTTTCATTTCATGTCGCGATTTCGTCCCCACGGTTTATCGATGCCGTCGTATCCCACTGTAAAGGGAAGTCTCACACCGCCTCCCACGGATTCAAATGCATGCTAAAATGAGCGAGGCACATATGAAGTCCATTCAGGATGGTGGCACTCAGTTTCATTGCGTGTCCCAATTTCGCCCCATGTAGCTCATCGTACTCAGTTGGAACCTTTTAGGAGAAAAGTTACGCACCGACTCGGACGGATTTGAAATTCTTGCCGAATGAGCTAGGCGCATGTGAAGCGCACTCGGGGTCTTTGCCACTCAGTTTCATTCCGTGCCTCGATTTCGTCCGCACGGAGCTCATAGTACCCTCGGAACCTGTTGTGGAGTTAAGTTTCACGCCAAGAGGGACGGATTCAAATGCATTCCAACATAAGCTAGACCATATCAAGTCCATTCGGGTGTTTGGCTCTCGTCTCGCTCCGTAGCTCGATTTCATGCGTGTAGAGTTTGCAGCACTGTGGAACCCGCTAGGAGGTAGGTTCCACGGCGACACGGACGGAACCAAAATGCATGTGAAGTGAGGTAGGCGCAGATGATGTGCATTATGGTGTCCGCACTCGGTTTCATTTCGTGGTTCGATTTCCTTCGCAGAGTTTGTAGTGCCTACCGAACCCATCGTGGGGATTGTTTCACACCGACTCAGCGGATTCAAGCACATGCTGAAACGACCAATGGTGCATACGAAGTACATTCGCGTGTTTGGCAGTCAGTTTCTTTTCGTGCCATGATTTCGCCCGCATGCCGCTTACTTAAGCCATCGTTACCCACCACTACGAAGGAAACTTTCACAGCGACTTGGGCGGATTCAAACGGTGCTGCAATAATCTAGGCGATACGAAATCCATTTAGGTGTGGCACTCAGATTCATTTCGCACTCGAGTTCGTCCGCGTGTTGTTTGTCACACTAGTTGCAACCTGTTGTCGGGAAAAGTTTCACGCCGCTCGTGCAGATTTGAAATGGTTGCCAATATGAGCTTGGGCGGATGTGAAGTCCGCCGGGTGTTTGGCACTCAGTTTCATTTCATGTCGCGATTTCGCCCCCACGGTTTATCGATGCCGTCGTATCCCACTGTAAAGGGAAGTCTCACACCGCCTCCCACGGATTCGAAATGCATGCTAAAATGAGCGAGGCACATATGAAGTCCATTCAGGATGGTGGCACTCAGTTTATTGCGTGTCCCAATTTCGCCCCATGTAGCTCATCGCATCAGTTGGAACCTTTTAGGAGAAAAGTTACGCACCGACTCGGACGGATTTGAAATTCTTGCCGAATGAGCTAGGCGCATGTGAAGCGCACTCGTGGTCTTTGCCACTCAGTTTCATTCCGTGCCTCGATTTTCGTCCGCACGGAGCTCATAGTACCCCTCGAACCTGTTGTGGAGTTAAGTTTCACGCCAAGAGGGACGGATTCAAATGCATTCCAACATAAGCTAGACCATATCAAGTCCATTCGGGTGTTTGGCTCTCGTCTCGTTCCGTAGCTCGATTTCATGCGTAGAGTTTGCAGCACTGTGGAACCCGTTAGGAGGTAGGTTCCACGGCGACACGGACGGAACCAAAATGCATGTGAAGTGAGGTAGGGCGCAGATGATGTGCATTATGGTGTCCGCACTCGGTTTCATTTCGTGGTTCGATTTCCTTCACAGAGTTTGTAGTGCCTACCGAACCCATCGTGGGGATTGTTTCACACCGACTCAGCGGATTCAAGCACATGCTGAAACGACCAATGGTGCATACGGCACATTCGCGTGTTTGGCGTCAGTTTCTTTTCGTGCCATGATTTCGCCCGCATGCCGCTTACTTAAGCCATCGTTACCCACTACGGGAAACTTTCACAGCGACTTGGGCGGATTCAAACGGTGCTGCAATAATCTAGGCGATACGAAATCCATTTAGGTGTGGCACTCAGATTCATTTCGCACTCGAGTTCGTCCGCGTGTTGTTTGTCACACTAGTTGCAACCTGTTGTCGGGAAAAGTTTCACGCCGCTCGTGCAGATTTGAAATGGTTGCCAATATGAGCTTGGGCGGATGTGAAGTCCGCCGGGTGTTTGGCACTCAGTTTCATTTCATGTCGCGATTTCGCCCCCACGGTTTATCGATGCCGTCGTATCCCATCGTAAAGGGAAGTCTCACACCGCCTCCCACGGATTCAAATGCATGCTAAAATGAGCGAGGCACATATGAAGTCCATTCAGGATGGTGGCACTCAGTTTCATTGCGTGTCCCAATTTCGCCCCATGTAGCTCATCGCATCAGCTTGGAACCTTTAGGAGAAAAGTTACGCACCGACTCGGACGGATTTGAAATTCTTGCCGAATGAGCTAGGCGCATGTGAAGCGCACTCGTGGTCTTTGCCACTCAGTTTCATTCCGTGCCTCGATTTCGTCCGCACGGAGCTCATAGTACCCTCGGAACCTGTTGTGGAGTTAAGTTTCACGCCAAGAGGGACGGATTCAAATGCATTCCAACATAAGCTAGACCATATCAAGTCCATTCGGGTGTTTGGCTCTCGCCTCGTTCCGTAGCTCGATTTCATGCGTAGAGTTTGCAGCACTGTGGAACCCGTTAGGAGGTAGGTTCCACGCGACACGGACGGAACCAAAATGCATGTGAAGTGAGGTAGGGCGCAGATGATGTGCATTATGGTGTCCGCACTCGGTTTCATTTCGTGGTTCGATTTCTTCACAGAGTTTGTAGTGCCTACCGAACCCATCGTGGGGATTGTTTCACACCGACTCAGCGGATTCAAGCACATGCTGAAACGACCAATGGTGCATACGGCACATTCGCGGTGTTTGGCGTCAGTTTCTTTTCGTGCCATGATTTCGCCCGCATGCCGCTTACTTAAGCCATCGTTACCCACTACGAAGGAAACTTTCACAGCGACTTGGGCGGATTCAAACGGTGCTGCAATAATCTAGGCGATACGAAATCCATTTAGGTGTGGCACTCAGATTCATTTCGCACTCGAGTTCGTCCGCGTGTTGTTTGTCACACTAGTTGCAACCTGTTGTCGGGAAAAGTTTCACGCCGCTCGTGCAGATTTGAAATGGTTGCCAATATGAGCTTGGGCGGATGTGAAGTCCGCTCCGGGTGTTTGGCACTCAGTTTCATTTCATGTCGCGATTTCGTCCCCACGAAGTTTACTGATGCCGTCGTATCCCACTGTAAAGGGAAGTCTCACACCGCCTCCCACGGATTCGAAATGCATGCTAAAATGAGCGAGGGCACATATGAAGTCCATTCAGGATGGTGGCACTCAGTTTCATTGCGTGTCCCAATTTCGTCCCATGTAGCTCATCGTACCAGTTGGAACCTTTTAGGAGAAAAGTTACGCACCGACTCTGACGGATTTGAAATTCTTGCGAAATGAGCTAGGGCGCATGTGAAGCGCACTCAGGGTCTTTGCCACTCAGTTTCATTCCGTGCCTCGATTTCGTCCGCACGGAGCTCATAGTACCCCTCGGAACCTGTTGTGGAGTTAAGTTTCACGCCAAGAGGGACGGATTCGAAATGCATTCCAACATAAGCTAGACCATATCGAAGTCCATTCGGGGTGTTTGGCTCTCAGTCTCGTTCCGTAGCTCGATTTCATGCGTAGAGTTTGCAGTACTGTGGAACCCGTTAGGAGGTAGGTTCCACGGCGACACGGACGGAACCAAAATGCATGTGAAGTGAGGTAGGCGCAGATGATGTGCATTATGGTGTCCGCACTCGGTTTCATTTCGTGGTTCGATTTCTTCACAGAGTTTGTAGTGCCTACCGAACCCATCGTGGGGATTGTTTCACACCGACTCAGCGGATTCAAGCACATGCTGAAACGACCAATGGTGCATACGGCACATTCGCGTGTTTGGCAGTCAGTTTCTTTTCGTGCCATGATTTCGCCCGCATGCCGCTTACTTAAGCCATCGTTACCCACTACGAAGGAAACTTTCACAGCGACTTGGGCGGATTCAAACGGTGCTGCAATAATCTAGGCGATACGAAATCCATTTAGGTGTGGCACTCAGATTCATTTCGCACTCGAGTTCGTCCGCGTGTTGTTTGTCACACTAGTTGCAACCTGTTGTCGAAAAGTTTCACGCCGCTCGTGCAGATTTGAAATGGTTGCCAATATGAGCTTGGGCGGATGTGAAGTCCGCCGGGTGTTTGGCACTCAGTTTCATTTCATGTCGCGATTTCGCCCCCACGGTTTATCGATGCCGTCGTATCCCATCGTAAAGGGAAGTCTCACACCGCCTCCCACGGATTCGAAATGCATGCTAAAATGAGCGAGGCACATATGAAGTCCATTCAGGATGGTGGCACTCAGTTTCATTGCGTGTCCCAATTTCGCCCCATGTAGCTCATCGCATCAGTTGGAACCTTTAGGAGAAAAGTTACGCACCGACTCGGACGGATTTGAAATTCTTGCCGAATGAGCTAGGCGCATGTGAAGCGCACTCGTGGTCTTTGCCACTCAGTTTCATTCCGTGCCTCGATTTCGTCCGCACGGAGCTCATAGTACCCTCGGAACCTGTTGTGGAGTTAAGTTTCACGCCAAGAGGGACGGATTCAAATGCATTCCAACATAAGCTAGACCATATCAAGTCCATTCGGGTGTTTGGCTCTCGCCTCGTTCCGTAGCTCGATTTCATGCGCGTAGAGTTTGCAGTACTGTGGAACCCGTTGTGGAGGTAGGTTCCACGGCGACACGGACGGAACCAAAATGCATGTGAAGTGAGGTAGGGCGCAGATGATGTGCATTATGGTGTCCGCACTCGGTTTCATTTCGTGGTTCGATTTCCTTCGCAGAGTTTGTAGTGCCTACCGAACCCATCGTGGGGATTGTTTCACACCGACTCAGCGGATTCAAGCACATGCTGAAACGACCAATGGTGCATACGGTACATTCGCGTGTTTGGCGTCAGTTTCTTTTCGTGCCATGATTTCGCCCGCATGCCGCTTACTTAAGCCATCGTTACCCACTACGGCGAAACTTTCACAGCGACTTGGGCGGATTCAAACGGTGCTGCAATAATCTAGGCGATACGAAATCCATTTAGGTGTGGCACTCAGATTCATTTCGCACTCGAGTTCGTCGCGTGTTGTTTGTCACACTAGTTGCAACCTGTTGTCGGGAAAAGTTTCACGCCGCTCGTGCAGATTTGAAATGGTTGCCAATATGAGCTTGGGCGGATGTGAAGTCCGCCGGGTGTTTGGCACTCAGTTTCATTTCATGTCGCGATTTCGCCCCACGGTTTATCGATGCCGCCGATCCCCACCTTTGTAAAGGGAAGTCTCACACCGCCTCCCACGGATTCGAAATGCATGCTAAAATGAGCGAGGCACATATGAAGTCCATTCAGGATGGTGGCACTCAGTTTCATTGCGTGTCCCAATTTCGCCCCATGTAGCTCATCGCATCAGTTGGAACCTTTTAGGAGAAAAGTTACGCACCGACTCTGACGGATTTGAAATTCTTGCCGAATGAGCTAGGCGCATGTGAAGCGCACTCGTGGTCTTTGCCACTCAGTTTCATTCCGTGCCTCGATTTCGTCCGCACGGAGCTCATAGTACCCTCGGAACCTGTTGTGGAGTTAAGTTTCACGCCAAGAGGGACGGATTCAAATGCATTCCAACATAAGCTAGACCATATCAAGTCCATTCGGGTGTTTGGCTCTCGCCTCGTTCCGTAGCTCGATTTCATGCGTAGAGTTTGCAGTACTGTGGAACCCGCTAGGAGGTAGGTTCCACGGCGACACGGACGGAACCAAAATGCATGTGAAGTGAGGTAGGCGCAGATGATGTGCATACTGGTGTCCGCACTCGGTTTCATTTCGTGGTTCGATTTCCTTCACAGAGTTTGTAGTGCCTACCGAACCCATCGTGGGGATTGTTTCACACCGACTCAGCGGATTCAAGCACATGCTGAAACGACCAATGGTGCATACGAAGTACATTCGCGTGTTTGGCGATCAGTTTCTTTTCGTGCCATGATTTCGCCCGCATGCCGCTTACTTAAGCCATCGTTACCCACTACGAAGGAAACTTTCACAGCGACTTGGGCGGATTCAAACGGTGCTGCAATAATCTAGGCGATACGAAATCCATTTAGGTGTGGCACTCAGATTCATTTCGCACTCGAGTTCGTCCGCGTGTTGTTTGTCACACTAGTTGCAACCTGTTGTCGGGAAAGTTTCACGCCGCTCGTGCAGATTTGAAATGGTTGCCAATATGAGCTTGGGCGGATGTGAAGTCCTCGGGTGTTTGGCACTCAGTTTCATTTCATGTCGCGATTTCGCCCCCACGGTTTATCGATGCCGTCGTATCCCACGTAAAGGGAAGTCTCACACCGCCTCCCACGGATTCAAATGCATGCTAAAATGAGCGAGGGCACATATGAAGTCCATTCAGGATGGTGGCACTCAGTTTCATTGCGTGTCCCAATTTCGCCCCATGTAGCTCATCGCACTCAGTTGGAACCTTTTAGGAGAAAAGTTACGCACCGACTTCGGACGGATTTGAAATTCTTGCCGAATGAGCTAGGCGCATGTGAAGCGCACTCGTGGTCTTTGCCACTCAGTTTCATTCCGTGCCTCGATTTCGTCCGCACGGAGCTCATAGTACCCCTCGGAACCTGTTGTGGAGTTAAGTTTCACGCCAAGAGGGACGGATTCAAATGCATTCCAACATAAGCTAGACCATATCAAGTCCATTCGGGTGTTTGGCTCTCGTCTCGTTCCGTAGCTCGATTTCATGCGTAGAGTTTGCAGTACTGTGGAACCCGTTAGGAGGTAGGTTCCACGGCGACACGGACGGAACCAAAATGCATGTGAAGTGAGGTAGGGCGCAGATGATGTGCATTACTGGTGTCCGCACTCGGTTTCATTTCGTGGTTCGATTTCCTTCAGAGTTTGTAGTGCCTACCGAACCCATCGTGGGGATTGTTTCACACCGACTCAGCGGATTCAAGCACATGCTGAAACGACCAATGGTGCATACGGTACATTCGCGCGTGTTTGGCGAGTCAGTTTCTTTTCGTGCCATGATTTCGCCCGCATGCCGCTTACTTAAGCCATCGTTACCCACTACGGCGAAACTTTCACAGCGACTTGGGCGGATTCAAACGGTGCTGCAATAATCTAGGCGATACGAAATCCATTTAGGTGTGGCACTCAGATTCATTTCGCACTCGAGTTCGTCCGCGTGTTGTTTGTCACACTAGTTGCAACCTGTTGTCGGGAAAAGTTTCACGCCGCTCGTGCAGATTTGAAATGGTTGCCAATATGAGCTTGGGCGGATGTGAAGTCCGCCGGGGTGTTTGGCACTCAGTTTCATTTCATGTCGCGATTTCGCCCCCACGAAGTTTATCGATGCCGTCGTATCCCATCGTAAAGGGAAGTCTCACACCGCCTCCCACGGATTCAAATGCATGCTAAAATGAGCGAGGCACATATGAAGTCCATTCAGGATGGTGGCACTCAGTTTCATTGCGTGTCCCAATTTCGCCCCATGTAGCTCATCGCATCAGTTGGAACCTTTAGGAGAAAAGTTACGCACCGACTCGGACGGATTTGAAATTCTTGCCGAATGAGCTAGGCGCATGTGAAGCGCACTCGTGGTCTTTGCCACTCAGTTTCATTCCGTGCCTCGATTTCGTCCGCACGGAGCTCATAGTACCCTCGGAACCTGTTGTGGAGTTAAGTTTCACGCCAAGAGGGACGGATTCAAATGCATTCCAACATAAGCTAGACCATATCAAGTCCATTCGGGTGTTTGGCTCTCGCCTCGTTCCGTAGCTCGATTTCATGCGTGTAGAGTTTGCAGCACTGTGGAACCCGCTAGGAGGTAGGTTCCACGGCGACACGGACGGAACCAAAATGCATGTGAAGTGAGGTAGGCGCAGATGATGTGCATTATGGTGTCCGCACTCGGTTTCATTTCGTGGTTCGATTTCCTTCACAGAGTTTGTAGTGCCTACCGAACCCATCGTGGGGATTGTTTCACACCGACTCAGCGGATTCAAGCACATGCTGAAACGACCAATGGTGCATACGGTACATTCGCGTGTTTGGCGTCAGTTTCTTTTCGTGCCATGATTTCGCCCGCATGCCGCTTACTTAAGCCATCGTTACCCACTACGAAGGAAACTTTCACAGCGACTTGGGCGGATTCAAACGGTGCTGCAATAATCTAGGCGATACGAAATCCATTTAGGTGTGGCACTCAGATTCATTTCGCACTCGAGTTCGTCCGCGTGTTGTTTGTCACACTAGTTGCAACCTGTTGTCGAAAAGTTTCACGCCGCTCGTGCAGATTTGAAATGGTTGCCAATATGAGCTTGGGCGGATGTGAAGTCCGCCGGGGTGTTTGGCACTCAGTTTCATTTCATGTCGCGATTTCGTCCCCACGAAGTTTACTGATGCCGTCGTATCCCACTGTAAAGGGAAGTCTCACACCGCCTCCCACGGATTCGAAATGCATGCTAAAATGAGCGAGGGCACATATGAAGTCCATTCAGGATGGTGGCACTCAGTTTCATTGCGTGTCCCAATTTCGCCCCATGTAGCTCATCGCATCAGTTGGAACCTTTAGGAGAAAAGTTACGCACCGACTCGGACGGATTTGAAATTCTTGCCGAAATGAGCTAGGCGCATGTGAAGCGCACTCGTGGTCTTTGCCACTCAGTTTCATTCCGTGCCTCGATTTCGTCCGCACGGAGCTCATAGTACCCTCGGAACCTGTTGTGGAGTTAAGTTTCACGCCAAGAGGGACGGATTCAAATGCATTCCAACATAAGCTAGACCATATCAAGTCCATTCGGGGTGTTTGGCTCTCAGTCTCGTTCCGTAGCTCGATTTCATGCGTGTAGAGTTTGCAGTACCTGTGGAACCCGTTGTGGAGGTAGGTTCCACGGCGACACGGACGGAACCAAAATGCATGTGAAGTGAGGTAGGGCGCAGATGATGTGCATTACTGGTGTCCGCACTCGGTTTCATTTCGTGGTTCGATTTCCTTCACAGAGTTTGTAGTGCCTACCGAACCCATCGTGGGGATTGTTTCACACCGACTCAGCGGATTCAAGCACATGCTGAAACGACCAATGGTGCATACGGTACATTCGCGGTGTTTGGCAGTCGTTTCTTTTCGTGCCATGATTTCGCCCGCATGCCGCTTACTTAAGCCATCGTTACCCACTACGAAGGAAACTTTCACAGCGACTTGGGCGGATTCAAACGGTGCTGCAATAATCTAGGCGATACGAAATCCATTTAGGTGTGGCACTCAGATTCATTTCGCACTCGAGTTCGTCCGCGTGTTGTTTGTCACACTAGTTGCAACCTGTTGTCGGGAAAGTTTCACGCCGCTCGTGCAGATTTGAAATGGTTGCCAATATGAGCTTGGGCGGATGTGAAGTCCGCCGGGGTGTTTGGCACTCAGTTTCATTTCATGTCGCGATTTCGTCCCCACGAAGTTTTATCGATGCCGTCGTATCCCATTTGTAAAGGGAAGTCTCACACCGCCTCCCACGGATTCAAATGCATGCTAAAATGAGCGAGGCACATATGAAGTCCATTCAGGATGGTGGCACTCAGTTTCATTGCGTGTCCCAATTTCGCCCCATGTAGCTCATCGTATCAGTTGGAACCTTTTAGGAGAAAAGTTACGCACCGACTCTGACGGATTTGAAATTCTTGCCGAAATGAGCTAGGCGCATGTGAAGCGCACTCGTGGTCTTTGCCACTCAGTTTCATTCCGTGCCTCGATTTCGTCCGCACGGAGCTCATAGTACCCTCGAACCTGTTGTGGAGTTAAGTTTCACGCCAAGAGGGACGGATTCAAATGCATTCCAACATAAGCTAGACCATATCAAGTCCATTCGGGTGTTTGGCTCTCAGTCTCGTTCCGTAGCTCGATTTCATGCGTGTAGAGTTTGCAGCACTGTGGAACCCGTTGTGGAGGTAGGTTCCACGGCGACACGGACGGAACCAAAATGCATGTGAAGTGAGGTAGGGCGCAGATGATGTGCATTACTGGTGTCCGCACTCGGTTTCATTTCGTGGTTCGATTTCCTTCGCAGAGTTTGTAGTGCCTACCGAACCCATCGTGGGGATTGTTTCACACCGACTCAGCGGATTCAAGCACATGCTGAAACGACCAATGGTGCATACGGTACATTCGCGTGTTTGGCAGTCAGTTTCTTTTCGTGCCATGATTTCGCCCGCATGCCGCTTACTTAAGCCATCGTTACCCACTACGAAGGAAACTTTCACAGCGACTTGGGCGGATTCAAACGGTGCTGCAATAATCTAGGCGATACGAAATCCATTTAGGTGTGGCACTCAGATTCATTTCGCACTCGAGTTCGTCCGCGTGTTGTTTGTCACACTAGTTGCAACCTGTTGTCGGGAAAAGTTTCACGCCGCTCGTGCAGATTTGAAATGGTTGCCAATATGAGCTTGGGCGGATGTGAAGTCCGCCGGGTGTTTGGCACTCAGTTTCATTTCATGTCGCGATTTCGCCCCCACGAAGTTTATCGATGCCGTCGTATCCCATTTGTAAAGGGAAGTCTCACACCGCCTCCCACGGATTGAAATGCATGCTAAAATGAGCGAGGCACATATGAAGTCCATTCAGGATGGTGGCACTCAGTTTCATTGCGTGTCCCAATTTCGTCCCATGTAGCTCATCGTATCAGCTTGGAACCTTTTAGGAGAAAAGTTACGCACCGACTCGGACGGATTTGAAATTCTTGCGAAATGAGCTAGGCGCATGTGAAGCGCACTCGTGGTCTTTGCCACTCAGTTTCATTCCGTGCCTCGATTTCGTCCGCACGGAGCTCATAGTACCCTCGAACCTGTTGTGGAGTTAAGTTTCACGCCAAGAGGGACGGATTCAAATGCATTCCAACATAAGCTAGACCATATCAAGTCCATTCGGGTGTTTGGCTCTCGCCTCGTTCCGTAGCTCGATTTCATGCGTGTAGAGTTTGCAGCACTGTGGAACCCGTTAGGAGGTAGGTTCCACGGCGACACGGACGGAACCAAAATGCATGTGAAGTGAGGTAGGCGCAGATGATGTGCATTATGGTGTCCGCACTCGGTTTCATTTCGTGGTTCGATTTCCTTCGCAGAGTTTGTAGTGCCTACCGGAACCCATCGTGGGGATTGTTTCACACCGACTCAGCGGATTCAAGCACATGCTGAAACGACCAATGGTGCATACGGTACATTCGCGGTGTTTGGCGTCAGTTTCTTTTCGTGCCATGATTTCGCCCGCATGCCGCTTACTTAAGCCATCGTTACCCACTACGAAGGAAACTTTCACAGCGACTTGGGCGGATTCAAACGGTGCTGCAATAATCTAGGCGATACGAAATCCATTTAGGTGTGGCACTCAGATTCATTTCGCACCTCGAGTTCGTCCGCGTGTTGTTTGTCACACTAGTTGCAACCTGTTGTCGGGAAAAGTTTCACGCCGCTCGTGCAGATTTGAAATGGTTGCCAATATGAGCTTGGGCGGATGTGAAGTCCGCCGGGTGTTTGGCACTCAGTTTCATTTCATGTCGCGATTTCGTCCCCACGAAGTTTATCGATGCCGTCGTATCCCACTGTAAAGGGAAGTCTCACACCGCCTCCCACGGATTGAAATGCATGCTAAAATGAGCGAGGCACATATGAAGTCCATTCAGGATGGTGGCACTCAGTTTCATTGCGTGTCCCAATTTCGCCCCATGTAGCTCATCGCATCAGTTGGAACCTTTTAGGAGAAAAGTTACGCACCGACTCGGACGGATTTGAAATTCTTGCCGAAATGAGCTAGGCGCATGTGAAGCGCACTCGTGGTCTTTGCCACTCAGTTTCATTCCGTGCCTCGATTTCGTCCGCACGGAGCTCATAGTACCCTCGGAACCTGTTGTGGAGTTAAGTTTCACGCCAAGAGGGACGGATTCAAATGCATTCCAACATAAGCTAGACCATATCGAAGTCCATTCGGGTGTTTGGCTCTCGTCTCGTTCCGTAGCTCGATTTCATGCGTGTAGAGTTTGCAGTACTGTGGAACCCGTTGTGGAGGTAGGTTCCACGGCGACACGGACGGAACCAAAATGCATGTGAAGTGAGGTAGGCGCAGATGATGTGCATTACTGGTGTCCGCACTCGGTTTCATTTCGTGGTTCGATTTCCTTCGCAGAGTTTGTAGTGCCTACCGGAACCCATCGTGGGGATTGTTTCACACCGACTCAGCGGATTGAAGCACATGCTGAAACGACCAATGGTGCATACTGAAGTACATTCGCGGTGTTTGGCAGTCAGTTTCTTTTCGTGCCATGATTTCGCCCGCATGCCGCTTACTTAAGCCATCGTTACCCACTACGAAGGAAACTTTCACAGCGACTTGGGCGGATTCAAACGGTGCTGCAATAATCTAGGCGCATACGAAATCCATTTAGGTGTGGCACTCAGATTCATTTCGCACTCGAGTTCGTCCGCGTGTTGTTTGTCACACTAGTTGCAACCTGTTGTCGGGAAAAGTTTCACGCCGGCTCGTGCAGATTTGAAATGGTTGCCAATATGAGCTTGGGCGGATGTGAAGTCCGCCGGGGTGTTTGGCACTCAGTTTCATTTCATGTCGCGATTTCGTCCCCACGAAGTTTTACGATGCCGTCGTATCCCATTTGTAAAGGGAAGTCTCACACCGCCTCCCACGGATTGAAATGCATGCTAAAATGAGCGAGGCACATATGAAGTCCATTCAGGATGGTGGCACTCAGTTTCATTGCGTGTCCCAATTTCGCCCCATGTAGCTCATCGTACCAGTTGGAACCTTTTAGGAGAAAAGTTACGCACCGACTCTGACGGATTTGAAATTCTTGCCGAAATGAGCTAGGGCGCATGTGAAGCGCACTCAGGGTCTTTGCCACTCAGTTTCATTCCGTGCCTCGATTTCGTCCGCACGGAGCTCATAGTACCCCTCGGAACCTGTTGTGGAGTTAAGTTTCACGCCAAGAGGGACGGATTCGAAATGCATTCCAACATAAGCTAGACCATATCGAAGTCCATTCGGGGTGTTTGGCTCTCAGTCTCGTTCCGTAGCTCGATTTCATGCGTGTAGAGTTTGCAGTACCTGTGGAACCCGTTAGGAGGTAGGTTCCACGGCGACACGGACGGAACCAAAATGCATGTGAAGTGAGGTAGGGCGCAGATGATGTGCATTACTGGTGTCTGGCACTCGGTTTCATTTCGTGGTTCGATTTCCTTCGCGTAGAGTTTGTAGTGCCTACCGGAACCCATCGTGGGGGATTGTTTCACACCGACTCAGGCGGATTCGAAGCACATGCTGAAACGACCAATGGTGCATACGAAGTACATTCGCGGTGTTTGGCAGTCAGTTTCTTTTCGTGCCATGATTTCGTCCGCATGCCGTTTACTTAAGCCATCGTTACCCACTACGAAGGAAACTTTCACAGCGACTTGGGCGGATTCGAAACGGGTGCTGCAATAATCTAGGGCGCATACGAAATCCATTTAGGGTGTGGCACTCAGATTCATTTCGTACCTCGAGTTCGTCCGCGTGTTGTTTGTCACACTAGTTGCAACCTGTTGTCAGGAAAAGTTTCACGCCGGCTCGTGCAGATTTGAAATGGTTGCCAATATGAGCTTGGGCGGATGTGAAGTCCGCTCGGGGTGTTTGGCACTCAGTTTCATTTCATGTCGCGATTTCGTCCCCACGAAGTTTCTCGATGCCGTCGTATCCCTTTGTAAAGGGAAGTCTCACACCGCCTCCCACGGATTCGAAATGCATGCTAAAATGAGCGAGGGCACATATGAAGTCCATTCAGGATGGTGGCACTCAGTTTCATTGCGTGTCCCAATTTCGTCCCATGTAGCTCATCGTACCAGTTGGAACCTTTTAGGAGAAAAGTTACGCACCGACTCGGACGGATTTGAAATTCTTGCGAAATGAGCTAGGGCGCATGTGAAGCGCACTCAGGGTCTTTGCCACTCAGTTTCATTCCGTGCCTCGATTTCGTCCGCACGGAGCTCATAGTACCCCTCGGAACCTGTTGTGGAGTTAAGTTTCACGCCAAGAGGGACGGATTCGAAATGCATTCCAACATAAGCTAGACCATATCGAAGTCCATTCGGGGTGTTTGGCTCTCAGTCTCGTTCCGTAGCTCGATTTCATGCGTGTAGAGTTTGCAGTACCTGTGGAACCCGTTGTGGAGGTAGGTTCCACGGCGACACGGACGGAACCAAAATGCATGTGAAGTGAGGTAGGCGCAGATGATGTGCATTACTGGTGTCCGCACTCGGTTTCATTTCGTGGTTCGATTTCCTTCGCAGAGTTTGTAGTGCCTACGGAACCCATCGTGGGGATTGTTTCACACCGACTCAGCGGATTGAAGCACATGCTGAAACGACCAATGGTGCATACGAAGTACATTCGCGGTGTTTGGCGATCAGTTTCTTTTCGTGCCATGATTTCGCCCGCATGCCGCTTACTTAAGCCATCGTTACCCACTACGAAGGAAACTTTCACAGCGACTTGGGCGGATTCAAACGGTGCTGCAATAATCTAGGCGATACGAAATCCATTTAGGTGTGGCACTCAGATTCATTTCGCACTCGAGTTCGTCCGCGTGTTGTTTGTCACACTAGTTGCAACCTGTTGTCAGGAAAAGTTTCACGCCGGCTCGTGCAGATTTGAAATGGTTGCCAATATGAGCTTGGGCGGATGTGAAGTCCGCTCGGGGTGTTTGGCACTCAGTTTCATTTCATGTCGCGATTTCGTCCCCACGAAGTTTCTCGATGCCGTCGTATCCCCTTTGTAAAGGGAAGTCTCACACCGCCTCCCACGGATTCGAAATGCATGCTAAAATGAGCGAGGGCACATATGAAGTCCATTCAGGATGGTGGCACTCAGTTTCATTGCGTGTCCCAATTTCGTCCCATGTAGCTCATCGTACCAGTTGGAACCTTTTAGGAGAAAAGTTACGCACCGACTCGGACGGATTTGAAATTCTTGCCGAAATGAGCTAGGGCGCATGTGAAGCGCACTCAGGGTCTTTGCCACTCAGTTTCATTCCGTGCCTCGATTTCGTCCGCACGGAGCTCATAGTACCCTCGGAACCTGTTGTGGAGTTAAGTTTCACGCCAAGAGGGACGGATTCGAAATGCATTCCAACATAAGCTAGACCATATCGAAGTCCATTCGGGGTGTTTGGCTCTCAGTCTCGTTCCGTAGCTCGATTTCATGCGTGTAGAGTTTGCAGTACCTGTGGAACCCGTTGTGGAGGTAGGTTCCACGGCGACACGGACGGAACCAAAATGCATGTGAAGTGAGGTAGGGCGCAGATGATGTGCATTACTGGTGTCTGGCACTCGGTTTCATTTCGTGGTTCGATTTCCTTCGCGTAGAGTTTGTAGTGCCTACCGGAACCCATCGTGGGGGATTGTTTCACACCGACTCAGGCGGATTCGAAGCACATGCTGAAACGACCAATGGTGCATACGAAGTACATTCGCGGTGTTTGGCAGTCAGTTTCTTTTCGTGCCATGATTTCGTCCGCATGCCGTTTACTTAAGCCATCGTTACCCACTACGAAGGAAACTTTCACAGCGACTTGGGCGGATTCGAAACGGGTGCTGCAATAATCTAGGGCGCATACGAAATCCATTTAGGGTGTGGCACTCAGATTCATTTCGTACCTCGAGTTCGTCCGCGTGTTGTTTGTCACACTAGTTGCAACCTGTTGTCAGGAAAAGTTTCACGCCGGCTCGTGCAGATTTGAAATGGTTGCCAATATGAGCTTGGGCGGATGTGAAGTCCGCTGGGGTGTTTGGCACTCAGTTTCATTTCATGTCGCGATTTCGTCCCCACGAAGTTTATCGATGCCGTCGTATCCCACTTTGTAAAGGAAGTCTCACACCGCCTCCCACGGATTCGAAATGCATGCTAAAATGAGCGAGGGCACATATGAAGTCCATTCAGGATGGTGGCACTCAGTTTCATTGCGTGTCCCAATTTCGTCCCATGTAGCTCATCGTACCAGTTGGAACCTTTTAGGAGAAAAGTTACGCACCGACTCGGACGGATTTGAAATTCTTGCCGAAATGAGCTAGGGCGCATGTGAAGCGCACTCAGGGTCTTTGCCACTCAGTTTCATTCCGTGCCTCGATTTCGTCCGCACGGAGCTCATAGTACCCCTCGGAACCTGTTGTGGAGTTAAGTTTCACGCCAAGAGGGACGGATTCGAAATGCATTCCAACATAAGCTAGACCATATCGAAGTCCATTCGGGGTGTTTGGCTCTCAGTCTCGTTCCGTAGCTCGATTTCATGCGTGTAGAGTTTGCAGTACCTGTGGAACCCGTTGTGGAGGTAGGTTCCACGGCGACACGGACGGAACCAAAATGCATGTGAAGTGAGGTAGGGCGCAGATGATGTGCATTACTGGTGTCTGGCACTCGGTTTCATTTCGTGGTTCGATTTCCTTCGCGTAGAGTTTGTAGTGCCTACCGGAACCCATCGTGGGGGATTGTTTCACACCGACTCAGGCGGATTCGAAGCACATGCTGAAACGACCAATGGTGCATACGAAGTACATTCGCGGTGTTTGGCAGTCAGTTTCTTTTCGTGCCATGATTTCGCCCGCATGCCGTTTACTTAAGCCATCGTTACCCACTACGAAGAAACTTTCACAGCGACTTGGGCGGATTCGAAACGGGTGCTGCAATAATCTAGGGCGCATACGAAATCCATTTAGGGTGTGGCACTCAGATTCATTTCGTACCTCGAGTTCGTCCGCGTGTTGTTTGTCACACTAGTTGCAACCTGTTGTCAGGAAAAGTTTCACGCCGGCTCGTGCAGATTTGAAATGGTTGCCAATATGAGCTTGGGCGGATGTGAAGTCCGCTCGGGGTGTTTGGCACTCAGTTTCATTTCATGTCGCGATTTCGTCCCCACGAAGTTTACTGATGCCGTCGTATCCCACTGTAAAGGGAAGTCTCACACCGCCTCCCACGGATTCGAAATGCATGCTAAAATGAGCGAGGGCACATATGAAGTCCATTCAGGATGGTGGCACTCAGTTTCATTGCGTGTCCCAGTTTCGTCCCATGTAGCTCATCGTACCAGTTGGAACCTTTTAGGAGAAAAGTTACGCACCGACTCGGACGGATTTGAAATTCTTGCCGAAATGAGCTAGGGCGCATGTGAAGCGCACTCGGGGTCTTTGCCACTCAGTTTCATTCCGTGCCTCGATTTCGTCCGCACGGAGCTCATAGTACCCTCGGAACCTGTTGTGGAGTTAAGTTTCACGCCAAGAGGGACGGATTGAAATGCATTCCAACATAAGCTAGACCATATCGAAGTCCATTCGGGTGTTTGGCTCTCGATCTCGTTCCGTAGCTCGATTTCATGCGTGTAGAGTTTGCAGTACCTGTGGAACCCGTTGTGGAGGTAGGTTCCACGGCGACACGGACGGAACCAAAATGCATGTGAAGTGAGGTAGGGCGCAGATGATGTGCATTACTGGTGTCTGGCACTCGGTTTCATTTCGTGGTTCGATTTCCTTCGCGTAGAGTTTGTAGTGCCTACCGGAACCCATCGTGGGGGATTGTTTCACACCGACTCAGCGGATTGAAGCACATGCTGAAACGACCAATGGTGCATCTGAAGTACATTCGCGGTGTTTGGCGATCAGTTTCTTTTCGTGCCATGATTTCGTCCGCATGCCGTTTACTTAAGCCATCGTTACCCACTACGAAGGAAACTTTCACAGCGACTTGGGCGGATTCGAAACGGGTGCTGCAATAATCTAGGGCGCATACGAAATCCATTTAGGGTGTGGCACTCAGATTCATTTCGTACCTCGAGTTCGTCGCGTGTTGTTTGTCACACTAGTTGCAACCTGTTGTCGAGGAAAAGTTTCACGCCGGCTCGTGCAGATTTGAAATGGTTGCCAATATGAGCTTGGGCGGATGTGAAGTCCGCTCGGGTGTTTGGCACTCAGTTTCATTTCATGTCGCGATTTCGTCCCCACGAAGTTTCTCGATGCCGTCGTATCCCACTGTAAAGGGAAGTCTCACACCGCCTCCCACGGATTCGAAATGCATGCTAAAATGAGCGAGGGCACATATGAAGTCCATTCAGGATGGTGGCACTCAGTTTCATTGCGTGTCCCAATTTCGTCCCATGTAGCTCATCGTACCAGTTGGAACCTTTTAGGAGAAAAGTTACGCACCGACTCGGACGGATTTGAAATTCTTGCGAAATGAGCTAGGCGCATGTGAAGCGCACTCGTGGTCTTTGCCACTCAGTTTCATTCCGTGCCTCGATTTCGTCCGCACGGAGCTCATAGTACCCTCGGAACCTGTTGTGGAGTTAAGTTTCACGCCAAGAGGGACGGATTCAAATGCATTCCAACATAAGCTAGACCATATCGAAGTCCATTCGGGTGTTTGGCTCTCGATCTCGTTCCGTAGCTCGATTTCATGCGTGTAGAGTTTGCATACTGTGGAACCCGTTGTGGAGGTAGGTTCCACGGCGACACAGACGGAACCAAAATGCATGTGAAGTGAGGTAGGCGCAGATGATGTGCATTACTGGTGTCCGCACTCGGTTTCATTTCGTGGTTCGATTTCCTTGGCGTAGAGTTTGTAGTGCCTACGGAACCCATCGTGGGGATTGTTTCACACCGACTCAGCGGATTGAAGCACATGCTGAAACGACCAATGGTGCATCTGAAGTACATTCGCGGTGTTTGGCAGTCAGTTTCTTTTCGTGCCATGATTTCGTCCGCATGCCGTTTACTTAAGCCATCGTTACCCACTACGAAGGAAACTTTCACAGCGACTTGGGCGGATTCGAAACGGGTGCTGCAATAATCTAGGGCGCATACGAAATCCATTTAGGGTGTGGCACTCAGATTCATTTCGTACCTCGAGTTCGTCCGCGTGTTGTTTGTCACACTAGTTGCAACCTGTTGTCAGGAAAAGTTTCACGCCGGCTCGTGCAGATTTGAAATGGTTGCCAATATGAGCTTGGGCGGATGTGAAGTCCGCTCGGGGTGTTTGGCACTCAGTTTCATTTCATGTCGCGATTTCGTCCCCACGAAGTTTACTGATGCCGTCGTATCCCACTGTAAAGGGAAGTCTCACACCGCCTCCCACGGATTCGAAATGCATGCTAAAATGAGCGAGGGCACATATGAAGTCCATTCAGGATGGTGGCACTCAGTTTCATTGCGTGTCCCAATTTCGTCCCATGTAGCTCATCGTACCAGTTGGAACCTTTTAGGAGAAAAGTTACGCACCGACTCGGACGGATTTGAAATTCTTGCCGAAATGAGCTAGGGCGCATGTGAAGCGCACTCAGGGTCTTTGCCACTCAGTTTCATTCCGTGCCTCGATTTCGTCCGCACGGAGCTCATAGTACCCTCGGAACCTGTTGTGGAGTTAAGTTTCACGCCAAGAGGGACGGATTCAAATGCATTCCAACATAAGCTAGACCATATCGAAGTCCATTCGGGTGTTTGGCTCTCGATCTCGTTCCGTAGCTCGATTTCATGCGTGTAGAGTTTGCGTACTGTGGAACCCGTTGTGGAGGTAGGTTCCACGGCGACACGGACGGAACCAAAATGCATGTGAAGTGAGGTAGGCGCAGATGATGTGCATTATGGTGTCCGGCACTCGGTTTCATTTCGTGGTTCGATTTCCTTGGCGTAGAGTTTGTAGTGCCTACGGAACCCATCGTGGGGATTGTTTCACACCGACTCAGGCGGATTGAAGCACATGCTGAAACGACCAATGGTGCATCTGAAGTACATTCGCGGTGTTTGGCGATCAGTTTCTTTTCGTGCCATGATTTCGTCCGCATGCCGTTTACTTAAGCCATCGTTACCCACTACGAAGGAAACTTTCACAGCGACTTGGGCGGATTCAAGCGGTGCTGCAATAATCTAGGCGCATACGAAATCCTCGCAGCGTGCAGCGCAAGGGATGCAACCCGTGAAGGCACCTACGGATCCAAGCTCACGCATGCCAGACTCGGGAGGGCCTCTGCCGCTGCGTGTGCCCCGACGCCGACCTACCGCAGGTCACACGTCATATCCGAGGCTCAGCTGGAATTCGCCCGCACGGCGCAGTTAAGGCCTACGCGCAAGATCGCATCACGTGGCGCATACCCGCCGCAAGCACCGCGGATTGGGCGCAGCGACGGTTATATTCACACCTCGACGACGCCAGTGGTGTGGACTTCATCGACCTCGTCATCCGGTCACCATCGCGGACGCGACGGGGCGCGCTTGGTGGACGGTAGCTCCGTGAACGTATTGTTTGCGCGCGCTTCGACCGATGGGGATCCTCGGCCGCTCGAGGCTCTCGGAATCCCACCGCAGGCTTCGGGGACAACGCGCGCGCCGCCAAATCGCCTCCAAGTCTCCTTCGGCCGAGATGACAATGTGCGGACCGAAGATGCCACCTTCGACGTGGTCGATCTTCCATATCCTACAATGCCATACTAGGCCGCCAATCCTCAACTCCTTCCGCAGCACTCACATCACGGCTACCTATGCATGAAGATCCTGTCCCCTGACCATCATCACCGTCCAAGGCGACCAAGACATGGCCCGGCCAGATCGAGCTGTGTACTCACGTGTTCGCACGCGCGGCCAAGCGCCCTAGAGTCGGGCGGGCTCTCGCAGACGCCTAGCGACTAGAGGCTTCGCCGCACCAAGGGCAAACGGCACTATATCTACCCTTGTAGTTGCTCACCCGCGCAAACGGGATGTAATGAAGATCGCCGCTTGCCGCTAATCTTTCTTTTATCACGCCGCAGCACGCGGGTGAAGGCGCACATGCTTAGCCAACGCGCTGCCTCGCAGATAAATCGGGTCGATGTTCAAGGCAGTACTCCGCCAGAGCCAAAAGGTGACGGGTCCGAGATAAAACCAAAGACGACGTCGCGCAGTGCACCGCCGAGCTGTGGTACGGATCGAGTATAAACAAAGACGACGCTCGCGCGTGCACTCGCCATAGCTGTGGGTACGGGCCGAGTATAAATCAAGTCCCACGCTCGCAGTGCACCGCCAGAGCTGTGGGTACGGATCGAGTATAAACAAAGACACACGCTCTGCAGTGCACCGCCGAGCTGTGGGTACGGGCTGAGTATAAATCGTCGATGTTCGCGCGGTGCACCGGGCCAGAGCCAAAAGGTGACGGGCTCGAGATAAACAAAGACGCACGTCGCAGTTCACCGCCGCCGAGCCAAAAGGTGACGGATCGAGATAAACAAAGACGACGCTCAGATTCGCACTCGCCAGCCTGTGGTACGGATCGAGTATAAACAAAGACACACGTCGCTGCAGTGCACCGCCGTGAGCTGTGGGTACGGGCCGAGTATAATCAAGTCGCGACGCTCACAGCAGTACCCGCCAGAGCTGGGTACGGGATCGAGTATAAACAAAGACGCACGTCGCTGCAGTACCCACTCGCCGCAGCTGGGGTACGGGCTGAGTATAAATCGGTCCCACGCTTACAGGTGTACTCGCCAGAGCTAAAAGGTGACGCCAGAGAAACAAAGACGCACGCTCGCAGGTGCACTCGCCAGAGCCAAAAGGTGACGGATCTGAGTATAAACAAAGACGCACGCCACAGCAGTACCGCCGTGAGCCGGGTACGGGCCGAGTATAAATCAAGTCGACAGTTGCGCGGTGCACCGCCAGAGCCAAAAGGTGACGGCCTGAGTATAAACAAAGACGCACGCTCAGCAGTGCACTCGCCGTGAGCTGTGGGTACGGATCGAGTATAAATCGGGTCGATGTTCGTGATGTGCACTCACCGTAGCCAAAGGTGACGGGCCTGAGATAAACAAAGACGACCGGGGACGCCGCGCGCATCTACCACGGATTTTAAATAAGACGAGCGCCGAGGTCCGCCCCGCACGCACAAGTTCCGGACTATAAAGAAGACGAAGCGCCAAGTCCGCTCGCACGCACTACCCACGGACTTTAAATAAGACGTAGCGCCGAGGTCCGCCTCCGCACGCACAAGTCTCTCGACTATAAAGAAGACGAGCGCCGAAGTCCGCTCGCACGCACTACCCACGGACTTTAAATAAGACGTAGCTCGAGGTCCGCCTCTCACGCACAAGTCTCCTGACTATAAAGAAGACGTAGCGCCAAGTCCGCTCGCACGCACTACCCATGGACTTTAAATAAGACGAAGCGCCGAGGTCCGCCCCGCACGCCGCCGAAGTCTCCTGACTATAAAGAAGACGAGCGCCAAGTCCGCTCGCACGCACTCACCCACTGACTTTAAATAAGACGAAGCGCCGAGGTCCGCCTCCGCACGCACAAGTCTTCGACTATAAAGAAGACGAGCTCTAAGTCCGCTCGCATGCACCACCCACTGACTTCAAATAAGACGAAGGCCGAGGTACGCTCGCACGCGAAGTTCCGGACTATAAAGCACGGTAAACCGCTGGAGGTTCGCCAAAGATACGCCATCATGGACTCGTCCGCTTAAGAACCCGGCGCAGCATTACTTGGCCGTGGCATCAACACACGCCGATATCCTAAAATGCCGTGAAGTCGTGATACCGAAAATCACATGTACAAAGGCAGCAAGTGTGTACTTTATTCGCAAAGACAAGGAATAAGATAAAGACACGCTTACACCTAGGCACCACGGCGCCACTCGCGGGTTCCTGGGCCGAGGGCTCTGCCGCCACCACCGCCCCCAGAGCGACTCGGAGCTCGACCTGCGGTAACATCCGCCCACGGGATCCTGCATCCGGCCAAGAAGGCCCGAGGGCAAGGCGAGCGAGCGGACGGCGCCGACATTACCGCCCCGCCGGCATCTCCACCGGGGATCATCCAGCGCGACACGACATAACCGCATAACTGCTGCAGGCAGAGCGCACACCAAGCATGCCGATGTGTACGCGCAGCGGTGCCGGCGGACGCCGCCGCGCACACGACATTGGCGGCATCTCGACCCAGCCGGAGCGCCCAACAGCCCTCCGGCCGGGCGCGCCTCGCACTCGCCTACCAATTTCTGAAGATGGTTTCCACGCGCTGCATGGCGCCCCACGCAACCACCGAGGCATCGCCTGGGCCGCTTTCGTTGCGCCCGCTAGAGTCAAGGCAAGCTCGCTTTTTCCTTCTCTAGCGCGACCGCCCAGAGCCCGCCCCGCCGGGCCGCTTAACTTTTGTTCAGCAACTGCCATGCGCCAACTGCGGCGCCGACGCAACAAGTCCTCGGCGCACTCGCCGGCCGCATTCCGCCTCCAACCGGGCGGATGCGGGCGCCTCGGCAGAAGTGCACTGTGAGGCTTCTACAGCTTCCTCCTGCGGCCCGCAGCCTTATCCTCGAGCGCTTTTTGGCCACTAGCATAGGCCGCTTGCGGTGGCTCGCCTCCAAGACAAGTGTCTCAGAGAAGGGAAAAGACTTAGCAACTCAGCTAAACTCAAAGCGTGGTCGCATGAGTACTTACCCTCACACCGACACCTCAAAAGCGCCCTCGAGGCACCCACACCGAGGCCGCAGCGCCAGGTCGACGCCGTGGCCGGGCCGCTATTCACAATCCCGCGCCACGCCTCGCCTCCGAGGCGCACGGTTCGCGGCCCACGTGCTTGAGGCCCCAGAGCCCACCGAGTGCTCCTCCGAATGAGCAACGTCAGTAAACAGGATACCGCCTAAGCACCCTAAGGCATAAAAGCATACACCGCAGTGTTGCCGCCTACCTCCCAGAGCAGAGGAATGGTCCCGCCGCAGCGCAGGCCTCGCGCTTAGGGAGGACGACGGCCGTCCTCGCGCGCGGCGGCGGGCTGCAGGGGCAGAAGGTGCATAGGCCGCAGGCCCCGGTGCTTGCTACTGAGTCCCACAGCTTTAATGCCCGGGCCACGACGATCCCCGCGTGTCCGGTGGAGCTCGGCCGCACACACGCCGTTTGGGCGGGCAAAGCCGCAGCGACACCGCCCCGCAGCCGTGGTTGAGGAAGACCCCGCGCACGCCGTGCTCGGGGGCGAAGGTTCCACGGCGGCGCTTGTCGCAGGGGCACCTCGCTTCGCCGCCGCTAGTAAAGGCAAAGACGGCTACGCGCGCCCACGGAGGGCGCCCGCACTACGCGGCCGCGCCGAGGGCTCCACTCGCACGCGGCCCGCGACGGGTCCGCCCGTGACTTCGGCGGGCGTGAAGCTTCTCCGCCGCCCGCGCACACCCGCCGTCCGGACGCCGCCCAAGACACTCGCCGCGCCGCGCCACCCAAGTTCGAGTCGGATACCTAGCCGAAGTTCGATCGCGCCCGCCGCACTGAAACACTAGCAGCAGCGCGCGCGCCGCCGCGCCCTCTTCGAGACGGGCTTCTTCTTCTTCACTCCACCATCGCCCGGAGCGACACGGTCCGCACAGCAAGGCCTGGTGACTCGACACGTGGTTTATTCGCCTCCCCGCCTTGGCGAGCAGCAGACGCCTGGCCGCACGCTCCCGCGTGTACGCCCCAGAATACGCGCGCTTGCTCCGCCCCTCCAAGGAAATCCTCAAGCAAAGGAGAATAGCATCGTGATACAACGATTTCGTGGTCAACAAAGGAGGGACGCGATCGAGGCTTACGAGACCGGCGGCGCCACAACGAGCAAACCCATGGCTAAACATTGTCATCTCGACGCCTCGGCGCAAGACGCCCACGTGAGGCAAGCGGCGCCCACACCGCATATCACGCACTCTCGGCGAGGTCGCGATGTTGAGGCGGTGGCCACGCCTATGAGCCGCTTGACCTCCGCTTGTCTCATCATTGAGCGCTCGCCAAGCAGGGCTTGAACGCGATTGGTCGCCCGCACTCAAGGCCGCCCGCTTCTCCACACGGCGGTAGAACCACCGCTTCATCCAGAAGACTTCACTCTCCCGCGAGCTGAGTTCGCAGGAAGAGCTTCTCTGCACGACGAGCTTAAGAATAAAAGTGACGCCACCGGCTCGACAACCGCCCCGCCCTTCCGCCTTCGGCCGCATCGCGCCTCGTGGAGATAGGCTAACACGACGCCACGGGCCAACAGCCCCCGAGCGCAAGGCCCACCAGACACCGCAAAGTCGCCACGGCTGCCGAGTCGGGCTGCGCCAGCCCACCAAGGTCCGCAAAGACGCCACTCACCACCGCCGCTGGGATCCGGAGCCCCGCCGAAAAGGCAACGAAGACGCACCGCCCGACCTCTCGTGATGCGGTTCCGCCTCGCGGGCGGCGCGGTAATCAGACGCCCCGGCGCTCGACAACTTCCCTGCGGCGCAGGAGCCCTTGAGCGTTTTCTGGCCACGAAGCGAGGCCTAGCTCGCCGGAAAATGTGCCTTCCTCCTCCGCCACCACCCGCTTCCCCGTCCGCTGCCGCTGGTCGCGCTGGAGCGCGCGATTTCACCATCAACGGCGAGGACCGCCGGCGAACGCTGTGGCCACCAACCGCTCGTCCGAAGCACATCGAGGCCATCGCTCTCACAAAAAGACTACAGCGTGAAGATAGCGCCAAGGTGTAGAAGGCGAGCAGCATAACAAAGAGGGTGTAAAGGTGCGGGACGCTTCTACCGGGGCTATATCAATCCACCACGCCCATACCGCCGCTACCAAGTGTCGCAACGGTCCGCGTGCGGTCGCGATGCAACCGCAGCGTAAAGGCCCGCCCCGCACGATTCGTAATTGAAGGCGAAGGGTCGCAAGGTCTGTGTACGAGGCGCGATCGCAGCCGATAAGCGCTCGCCCAAGACAATGCCCTCACCCAACGTTGGAAGGTCATCACCACGCGCGCTAAGGACCGCCACAACACGGCGCTTCCAGCCGCTATTATAGGCGCACCATCTGGGCTGGGAACACACACCCGGCCACGCGCCATTCATCGCTCGCCCCTGTCCCCTTGCCTAGGGAAGAGGCGAGCGGCGCAAACATGCAACCGCCCATATCCCACCGCCACCCCGCCATAGGCCGCGTTCCTCGGCGCGCTGGTCGCACAAGACGGAACCTAACCCGCGCAGACCAGGCCAGCGTGATTCCAGTGAACTTTGAAGGCAAGACCACATCACAAGACCCCAAGTCACCGCCCACGCGGTGGTGTTCGCGGCGCGCCTTACTGACCAGGGCGCGCTGGCCGCCGCCACCCGCTCGAGGGGTAGGGGACTGAGCGCAGCGCTGCCACCTCGACTAGGCGCCAGCTTGGCCACCACCCGCTCGAGGGGTAGGGGACTAACGCCGCTGCCTACTTCCGGCTAGGCGCCGCCCGCCGCCACCCGCTCGAGGGCTAGGAACGAGCGCAGCGCTGCTCATTTGACCAGGCGCCAGCCTTCACCGCCACCCGCTCGAGGGTAGGGACGGAGCGCACGCCTCACTGACCAGCGCGCCTTCGCCGCCACCCGCTCGAGGGGTAGGGACGGAGCGCGCTGCCTACTTCTCGACCAGGCACCACCGCGCCACACGCTCGAGGGGTAGGGGACGAGCGGCGCTGCCTACTCACTCGACCAGGGCGCCGCCGCCACCCGCTCGAGGGGTAGGGACAGAGCGCGCGGTCTCACTGGCCAGGCGCCACCACTGCCACCCGCTCGAGGGGTAGGGGACGAGCGCGCGCTGCCACTTCGCGCCAGGCGCCACCTTCACCGCCACCCGCTCGAGGGGTAGGGGACTGAGCGCGCCAGCTCACTGACCAGGCGCCAGCTTCGCCGCCACCCGCTCGAGGGGTAGGGGACTGAGCTTGCACGCTCTATTTCGACCAGGCGCCGCCTTCGCCGCCACCCGCTCGAGGGGTAGGGACCGAGCGCGCTGTTCATTTTAGGCAGCACGCCGCCACCCGCTCGAGGGGTAGGGACGGAGCTGCGCCTCATTTCGCCTAGGCGCCACCTTCGCCGCCACCCGCTTGAGGGGTAGGAACTGAGCGCGCGCTGGCTCATTGACCAGGGCGCCAGCCACGCCACCCATTCGAGGGGTGGGGACGAGAGCGCCGCCTACTTCGACCAGGCGCCAGCCTGGGCCACCCGCTCGAGGGGTAGGGGACTGAGCGCGCGCTGCTCACTTCGACCAGGCCCCAGCCGCGCCACCCGCTCGAGGGGTAGGGAGGGAGTGCGCGCGTCTTACTTGCTAGGCGCCACCGCGCCATCCGCTCGAGGGGTAGGGGACGGAGCGCCGCGCTTCCACGCCGCTTAGGCGCCAGCCGCCGCCACCCGCTCGAGGGGTAGGGACAGAGCGCGTGTTCATTTCGACCAGGCGCCGCCACGCCGCCACCCGCTCGAGGGGTAGGGGACGGAGCACGCGCTGCCTGTTCGACCAGGCGCCAGCCTTCGCCGCCACCCGCTCGAGGGGTAGGGACGGAGCGCTGCCTACTTCGACCAGGCGCCGCCTTCGCCGCCACCCGCTCGAGGGGTAGGGACTGAGCGTCACAGGCTCATTCGACCAGGCGCCACCTTCGCCGCCACCCATTCGAGGGGTAGGGATGGAGCCGCTGCTCACTCGACGCAGGCGCCACTTCGCCGCCACCCGCTCGAGAGGTAGGGACAAAGCGCGCTGGCCATTTTCGACCAGGCGCCAGCCGCCGCCACCCGCTCGAGGGGTAGGGGACTGAGCGCCGCCTTGACTGACCAGGCGCCGCCGCCGCCACCCGCTCGAGGGGTAGGGACGGAGCCCGCCTCATTGCTCGACCAGGCGCCGGGCCCACGCCACCCGCTCGAGGGGTAGGGGACAGAGCGCTGGCTCATTTCTGCCAGGCGCCGCCCGCCGCCACCCGCTCGAGGGGTAGGGGACTGAGCGCGCCGCTCACTTCGCCTAGGCGCCACCTCTGCCGCCACGCGCTCGAGGGGTAGGGACGGAGCGCAGGCGCTCATTACTGACCAGGCGCCACTTCGCCGCCACCCGCTCGAGGGTAGGGACTGAGCATGCACGCTTATTTCGACCAGGCGACGCCGCCGCCACCCATTCGAGGGGTAGGGACCGACCGCCGCTCACTGCTGCTAGGCGCCACCCGCCGCCACCCGCTCGAGGGGTAGGTGACTGAGCGCCGCCGCCGTTTCCGACCAGGCGCCACTTCGCCGCCACCCGCTCGAGGGGTAGGGCACGAGCGCGCGCTGCTATTTCTCGACCAGGGCGCCACCACGCCACCCGCTCGAGGGGTAGGGGACGGAGCGCGCCGCTGGCTCACTCGACCAGGCGCCACTCGGGCCACCCGCTCGAGGGGTAGGGACGAGCGCGGCGCTGGCTCACTTCGACCAGGCACCAGCCGCCGCCACCCGCTCGAGGGGTAGGGGACTGAGCGCTGCCTCACTTCACTCAGGCGCCACCGCGCCACCCGCTCGAGGGGTAGGGGACGAGCACGCGCCTATTTCCGCCTAGGCGCCACTTCGCCGCCACCCGCTCGAGGGGTAGGGACTGAGCGCGCTCATTTTCGACCAGGCGCCGCCACGCCGCCACCCGCTCGAGGGTAGGGGACTGAGCGCGCGCTCATTTCACTCAGGCGCCGCCGCGCCACCCGCTCGAGGGGTAGGGACTGAGCACGCGCGCTACTTCGCCCAGGCGCCAGCCGCCGCCACCCGCTCGAGGGGTAGGGACGGAGCGCGCCTACTCGACCAGGCGCCGCCTTCACGCCACCCGCTCGAGGGGTAGGGACTGAGCGCGCTGCTCACTCGACCAGGCGCCGCCTTCGCCACCCGCTCGAGGGGTAGGGGACTGAGCGCCGCTGCCTCCGACGAGGCGCTAGCTTCACTGCCACCCGCTCGAGGTAGGGATGGAGCGCCGACGCCATACTCGACCAGGCGCCGCTTCCACGCCACCCGCTCGAGGGGTAGGGGACTGAGCGCCACACGGCTCACTTACCAGGCGCCGCCTTCACGCCACCCGCTCGAGGGGTAGGGGACGGAGCACGCGCGCTCACTTCGACCAGGCGCCGCCTTGCCGCCACCCGCTCGAGGGGTAGGGACGGAGCGCAAGGCGCACGACCAGCGCCGCCTTCGCACGCCACCCATTCGAGGGGTAGGGGACAGAGCGCCACACGCCCACTGACCAGGGCGCCGCCACGCCACCCATTCGAGGGGTAGGGGACTCGAGCGCCACTGCGCCTACTTCGACCAGGTGCCGCCGCGCCACCCGCTCGAGGGGTGGGGGACGGAGCGCGCGAGTCCACTTCGTGGGCGCAGAAAGGCGGGTCTTGCCCCGTGAAATCTACTCGCTTTCCTTAACCACCACCTACAAGCGCATCAACAGACAAGGTAATGCCGACGGCTCCCTCAGAACACCGATCGCAGTAGGCCCGTTAAGAAAAAAGGTAGACTCGCCGCCGCCACGGAAGCGCGTGCAGGATCGTGAAGCGATCGGCCGCCGATAACCGCACCGATCAAGCTCCCAGAAAATAGACCTCCTTCGCGGCATCAACATTCCTGCCGCCAAATACACCTGTGAATGTTGATGCACCCAGGCCCATTTTAGGGGAATGTTTTCTATCACAACATACGCAGGGAGCAACGCCACCAAAGACCATATATATACCCTAGTCGCCAGGGAGCCAACCGACGGAAGGCCAATCGCGTAAGTCCAACCGCCGAAGTCCGCCGCCATATTAATGGTCACGACGCTCAACGCCGCACCGCGCCAAGCACGCTGCACCACGTGGACGCCCGAAGTCCGAGCCGCGCAGCAGCCAAGCACGCCCGCTTCACTACAGCCGCAGCTCCTAAGTTTGGAAAAGTTCACAGCCGCGGGGACGGAGGGGCCAAAGGATTCTGCAACATGGCTTCGCCTTGTGAAGCCCTTTACCATGAGAGGCTCTGTCAGAGGGATGGCCCCACCTAAACTCAGCAGTTCGGTAGGAGATTATAAGGCCCGAATAGGCCATGTGTAATGACATAATCGCTTCTGCAGGGGATAACCCATGTAAGGGTATAACTGAAAAGCACTCTCCACTACCATCTCTCTCTCTGCTTGGTGCAGCCACAACAAAGGAGGCAAAGGGATTCGTACATGAGAACATTACAGTTCATTGATATGATCTTTACGTATACTTTGGGGTTAATATGTCTTACTAGAGGCCGCTATTACAGGTGACCTGAAAGGCGTTTCGGTCGCGACTCAAGTATACGTGAACCTGCTGTGGTCGCACGCTTAACGGGTTGGAACACTAATTCGAATATGATTGGATGTGGGCTCAATTCGGATAGAGATCCGAATAGACTCCTATTGGGCCTCGGTCCACAAGGCCCAAGTGAGGAGGTCTATGTATATGGAGGCGAGGGGCTGAGGGTACATGTTTTCTGTTAACCTCTAGCATAACCCTATCCGCCACCTCCCGAAAAACCCTAGCCGCCACGGTGCTAGTACACCGCGATCGGGCGCCCAGCCCGGACGTGGATACCGTGGACGCGCGCTCGTTGCGGTGTTGATCGGCATCAACAACCTACAGATTGGATCTGCTCGTGGTGTGGTTGATCGCGCGGAGGAGACGATCCGCTCGGACGATCGGCTAATTCCACTACTACCTCGACGCGCGTGATTGATCAGCTTCTCCAACTCTTGTTCCACTGCATCGCGCCTAGCGGTAACGATCCATGATCCTCCTAAGCATGATGTCCTTGTGTGCGCGGTAGAAAAGTTTTGTTTTCTGCTTTCGTAGCCTACGCGCAATCCTTTAGGAACCTGTTGTGGAGTTAAGTTTCACGCCAAGAGAGACGGATTCGAAATGCATTCAAATATAAGTTAGACCATATACGAAGTCCATTCGGGGTGTTTGGCTCCAGCCTCATTTCAGAGCTCGATTTCATTGGTGTAGAGTTCGCAGCACCTATCGGAACCTGCTGGAGGAAATTTCCACAATGGCTACGCATGAACCAAAATGCATGTGAAGTGTGCTAGGCGCTGATGATGTGCACATCGATGTCCGGCACATAGTTTCGCTTCGTGAGTGGATTTTCTTCGCGAGAGTTTGTAGTACCTACCGAACCCATCGTGGGGATTGTTTCGCACCGACTCAAAGCGGATTCCAAACACATGCTGAAATGAGCTAGGTGCATATGAAGTACATTCGTGGTGTTTGCAATTCCTTTTCGTACATGATTTCGCCCGCATGTCGCTTACTAATGCCATCATAACCCACTACGAAGGAAACTTTTACAGCGATTTGGGCGGATTCAAATGCATGCTGAAATAATCTAGGCGCACACGAAATCCATTTAGGTGTTGGCGCCATATTCATTTCGTACTCGAGTTCGTCCGCATGTTGTTTGTCATACTAGTTGGACCGCCGTGTACCCCCTTGTATAGCGCCATGGGTTCAAATCGTTAGGTAGAATGCGATTGTATGTCTAACTTGTTTTTGCAGGAATGGTGTGAATAGTATGGCCCTATAGCTTATTGGAATGTATGTGATGCATGTAACATCTGCTCATGGCCTGCGTGTCATGATTATTTCAGCTATTGTTAGTCTGTCTATATTGTATTTAACGACTGCAGAGTCGACCTTAATGCTTGAATCTATCTTTGTAATCTTCAGTTTCTAGCTATTATAGGTAGTAGCCTAGTTTTGAGGTTACAAGCTTTCAAGCATGGTGGCCTAAAGGAGTGATGTGGAGGATGGAGATCGCTCTACACCTACATGGAGATGGATATCACCATTTTTTGGGCTATACTACTTCACAGCTTAAATGTGTTTATCTGTGATGTTATCTCGTCTTATTCTTATGAAATGATATATGTGATATGTTGCTTTGGTAGGATAGAATCCTCATAAAATTAGGTGTTAATGCCCTTCCATGTGTTGCACTAAAAGATAATGATCACCGTATGATAGGTCTACCAAAGTAGAGTGCCGTCTGTTATCATCATTATTTGGGGTAGATGTCGGACATCTACATGCGGAAGCATTTGGTTTACTTAACAAGGTTATCAAAATAGTTTTGGACCTTGGGGCATAGGTTGGGGCCGGGGCATACTGATGTCACCCAACAAGCAGGAGTCACATAGGGATGTGATTAGTAAGGTGTTGCTTACCCATGTCACTAGTTTTCTAGCCGTGATGGCAAAGCTCACTAGGAATTAGTGAAATGAGGATCTTGACCCACTATGTAACTTAGAGGGAGTTTTGTTGCAAAACACATAGTGGGAGTCTTTTGTTAAATAGTTTAATAAAAGATGAACATAAATGTAGTGCTAAACATTGCATATTCTTTTGTTGTAGACCATGTCAGCTAATGTTGCATCCAGTTCTTTTAATTTGCGATCTATTCTTGAGAAAGAAAAACTCAATGGGTAAGAAAAACTCAATGGAACGAACTTTATGGATTGGTATCGCAACTTGAGAATTGTTCTCAAGCAAGAGCGCAAGGAATATGTCCTTGAGTCTCCTTATCCCAAGACTTGCCCGATAATGCTATCTGCGCTGCACGGAGAGCTTATGAGAAGCAAATGAATGATTGCCTTGATGTGAGTCTGTCTCATGCTTGCCACAATGTCCTCTCGAGCTTCAAAAGTAATATGAGAACACAGATGCCTACAATATCATTGTGGGGTTGCGTGGTATGTTTGAGAACCAAGCAAGGGCCGAGAGATTCAACACTTCAAAGTCCTTGTTTGCGTGTAGGCTTGCTGAGAAGGAATCCCACAACCCTCATGTGATTAAGATGATTGGCTACATTGAGAGTCTGGAAAATCTTGGTTTTCCCTTAGCCAAGAGTTGGCTACGATGTGCTTCTCAGCCGCTTCCCGAGCTTTGAGCCATTCATACCGAACTATCACATGAACATGGACAAGACCTTGGCCGAGTTGCATGGGATGCTAAAAGCTGCCGAGGAAAGCATTAAGAAAAGCAGCAATCATGTGATGATGATGCAAAGGCAAGGGCAAGCCCAATGTCAAGAAAGGCGCAATCAAAGAGTTAGCTCCCGATGAGATCGCGAGCGTTCTAAGGCCAAGCAAGTCAAGAAGGGCGCTGCTCCGATGCGATTGTTACCACCGTAAGCAATCGTGACATTGGAAAAGGAACCGCCCAAAGTACTTGGAGGATCTTGAGAAGAAGAAGGGAAGTACGGCTTCCACCTGTATAAATGTTATAGAAATCAATCTTGCTACTTCATCCACTGATTCTTGGGTATTTGATATCGGATCGGTTGCTCACATTTACAAATTGTTGCAGGGGCTAAAAAGAAGTAGAAGCTTGAGGAGGAGTGAAGTGGATCTTCGCGTTGGCAATGCAAGGGCTAAGAAGAAGTAGAAGTTTGAGGAGGAGTGAAGTGGATCTTCGCGTTGGCAATGGAGCAAAAGTTGTTGCGGTGGCTGTTGGCACCATGCCATTGTCTTTACCTTTAGGATTAGTTTTGAAATTGAATAATTGTTATTGTGTTCCATCTCTTTCCAAGAACATTATTTCTGCTTCATGTTTGCAAGCAGAAGGTTATGACTTTAGATCTGTGGACAATGGTTGTTCTCTTTATTTCAAAGATATGTTCTATTGTCATACTCCATTGGTGAATGGGTTATACGCTTACTCTTGAAGGGTCACCGGTCTATAACATTAATGCAAAGAGGCAACGTGCGAATGATTTGAATCCCACGCTTATTTGGCATCGCCGCTAGGTCACATAAATGAGAAATGCATGGAGAAGCTCCATAGAGATGGTATTCTACACTCATTTGATTTTAAATCATTTGAGACATGCGAATCTTGTTTACTTGGCAAGATGACAAAGGCACCTTTCACCGGTCAAGGTGAACGGCAAGTGATTTATTGGCACTGCGTACATTCGATGTACGTGGACCAATGAGCTCAACAACAGAGGTGGTTTTCAATATTTCATAACTTTTATCGATGACTTTAGTAGATATGGGTATATCTACCGATGAAGTGAAGTCTGAATCCTTTGAAAAGTTCAAAGAATTCCAAAATGAAGTGCAAAATTATTTAGGCAACACAATCAAGTTTGTACGATCTGATCGTGGAGGCGAGTATTTGAGCCATGAGTTTGGCAATCATCCAAGGATTGTGGAATTGTTCCACAATTGACTCGCCAGAACACCTCAATGGAATGGGGTATCCGAACGGAGAAATCGCACCTTATTGGATATGGTACGCCCATGATGAGCCAAAGTGATCTTCCGTTGTCTTTTGGGGTACGCTCTTGAAATGTAACTGCTCACACTAAACAGGTTCCATCAAAATCGTGAGAAAAGACACCATATGAGATGTGGATAGGACAAGGTCCTAGCTTGTCTTTTCTTAAGATTTGGGGATGTGAGTCTTATGTAAAACGTTTACAATCTGATAAGCTCACTCCTAAATATGATAAATGCTTCTTTATTGGGTATCCTAAGGAAACAAAAGGATATTACTTTTATAATCAAGAAGAAGGCAAAGTGTTTGTCGCTCGACATGGTGTCTTCTTAGAGAAAGAGTTTCTCTCAAGAAGGTATAGTGGAGCATGGTGCAACTTGAAGAAATTCGGAAACACCAAAACGTTTCAGCTCCTACGTAACCACAACAGATGAACAAACTGTTGAAGAACCTGCTGTGGACACACCGCACCACGTAGGTCGAGAGGTCACGCCGTGCACCGAGAGGTACATGTTCTTGACTACTCAACAACGGGCATCGAAAAGATATGCAAGCCGCAAAGATCCATTTATGGATTAAAGTAGGCATCTCGTAGTTGGAAAGATATGCAAGTCGCAAAGATCCATTTATGGATTAAAGTAGGCATCTCAGAGTTGGAACATCTGCTTTGATGAAGTAATCAAAGGGTTTGGTTTCATCAAGAACGAAGAAGAGCCTTGTGTTAACAAAAAGGATAGTGGAGCGCACTCGTATTTTTGGTCTTATATGTGGATGACATATTACTGATCGAAATGACATTCCTATGCTCGAATCATAAGTCTTCATTGAAAATAGTTTTCTATGAAAGACTTAGGAGAGGCGGCATATATTCTCGGGGCATCAAGATCTATAGAGATAGATCAAAAGGCTAATTGGATTAAGCCAAGATACGTACATTGACAAGGTGTTGAAAAGGTTCAACATGCAGATTCCAAGAAAGGCTTTCTACCTATGTCACATGGTATAAATCTTAGCAAGAATCAGTGTCCTAGTACACCGATGAGCGGGATAAAATGAATGCGATTCCATATGCTTCAGCTATTGGGTCCATTATGTATGCCATGCTTTGTACACGCCCGGATGTCTCAGATGCTTTAGGTGCTACGAGTAGATACTACCAGATCCAGTGAAGGTCACTGGATTGCCGTAAAGAACATCTTGAAGTACTTGAGAAGAACTAAAGATGTGTTCTCGTGCGTGGGGTGAGGAAGAGCTCGTTGTAAATGGTTACACTGATACTAGCTTCTAAACCGACAAAGATGATTTTAGATCGCAACTGGATTTGTGTTCGCTGAATGCCGGTGCGGTGAGTGGAAGAGTTCCAAGCAGAGACGGCTGCCGGTTCTACAAATGTAAGCCGAGTACATAGCAGCTTCAAGTCGCTAAAGAGGTTGTTTGGATCAAGAAATTTGTTTCGAGCTTAGTGTGGTGGCTAGTGCCTCCAGCCCAATGGGCCTCATCAGTGACAATAGTGGGGCCATTGCGCAAGCCAAGGCGCCTAGATCGCACTGTAAGTCCAAGCACATTCTACGCGATTTCATCTCATCCGCGAGATTGTGAGAGAGGCGATGTGAAGATATGCAAAGTACAAACGGATTTGAACATTGCAGATCCGTTGACAAAGCCACTTCCCCACCAAAGCATGGGGCTCACACTAGGCAATGGGTATTAGATACCTACATGGTTGACTCTAGTGCAAGTGGGAGATCTGGTGATATGCCCTAGAGGCAACATGGAGATGTTGAATATATCACATACTATGTTTATGATACATTGCTTTGTTCCTTGAAATAGACATTATCATTATTGATCAATGAGTATGTGACTTATTCATGAGACTCTTAATGCCAAAATGTTGCTATTTCTAAATGATCCTCGATCATATATCATATGAGGAACAAATATGATTCAAAGATCAGCATATGTATTGATTGATGATCATGTCTCATGGATCATGGTATGGAGATACCAAATCAATAATATGGACATGTGTTAGTGAACATATGTTGATAGACCCGCCATGAGACAAGGCAGAGATTCCATGTGTCATTAGTTGGTCTCAAGTAGTGTTTATGTAGAATCCTTAGACTTGAGATCATCATGGTTCCCAACATGCGAGTAGCCTATTTTGGGACTACTAACCACTACTCCGTGAATCGGTAGTCATAAAAGTAGTCTTCGGGTTTGCTATGAAACATGTAGTGGGATGTGAATGATCAAGATAGAATTTGCCCTCCTTATGGGAGAGATATCTCCGCCCTCGATGTAATGGATTATGAAAGTGCATGGCCATGCCAATGTGATTGAGGAGTCAATCACAAGTTTATAATCTATCACGGAATCGAGAGAGTGATTGAGCTATTAAGAGGATGACACAGTCTCGCCTTGAGCTTAATCTATATCGTGAGGCAAAGGGATTCGTACATGAGAACATTACAGTTCACCGATATGATCTTTACGTATACTTTGGGGTTAATATGTCTTGCTAGAGGCCGCTATTAATGTGGTGACCGGAAAGGTGTTTCCGGTCGCGACCAAGCATACGTGAACTCCTGTGGTCGCACACTTAACGGGTTGGAACACTAATTTGAATGTGATTCGGATGTGGGCTCAATTTGGATAGAGATCCGATAGACTCCTATTGGGCCTCGGTCCACGAGGCCCAAGTGAGGAGGTCTATATATTTGGAGGCGGGGTGAGGATGTACGCTCTGCTCCGCCGAGCAAAACCCTAGCCGCCACCTCCCGAGCCAAACCCAGCCGCCGCGAGTGCCGGTACACTCGCGATCGGCGCCCACCCCGGACGGTGGATACCGGTGGAGGCACCTGCTCGCTGCGGCGTTGATCAGCATCAACAAACTACAGATTGGATCTACTCGTGGTGTGGTTGATCGCGTGGAGGAGACGATCCGTCGGACGATCGGCTACTTCCACTACTACCTCGACGCCGCGTGGTTGGATCGGCTTCTCCAACTCTTCTTCACGCGCGCGCGTCTAGTGGTAACGATCTATGATCCTCCTTAGCATGATGTCCTCGTGTGCACGGTAGAAATTTTTATTTTCGCTATCGTAGCTCACGCGCGCCTTCAGAGACTTCCCCGTCCCGGCCGCCGCGGCAAGCCCGCCGTCGGGCACTCGCCGAAGAGCCTCGCCGCCGCGCCCGTGCCATCCAAGCTCGAATCGCATACTTCGCCAACCGACTCCACGCTCTACCGCGCCGAGAGCGCTAGCAACAGCAGAGCAGCCGCAGCACCAAGCGCGTAGACGCCCACTTCGCCCCTCTTCCGATACGGTGCCTTCTTCTTCTTCGCTGCACCGCCATTCGAGCGGCACGGTCCGGCACGGCAAGGCCTGTGGCCTCGCACACACGCTTTATTCACCCACTTCGCCTCGGCGATAGCAACGACACCGCCATGCTCCGCCGTGTACGACCCTGTGAATACGCGCGCACTGCGCGCGCCTCCTCCAAGCAAATCAAGCAAAGGAGATAACATTAGCATATAACGATTTCGTGGTGGACAGGAGAGACACACGAGGCTTGCGAAGACCGAGGGCGCCAGCAGAAGCGATCGATGGCGAAACATTGTCGCCTCGATGCTTCACGACGGCAAGACGCCGCCGCGGGCAAGCGGGCCACGCCGCACATCACGTACTTTTCGCGCGAGGTTGCGCATGTTGAAGCAGCGCCATGCCTACGAGCCGCCGAGCCTCCGCCTGTCCTCATCGCCCAGCGCTCGACCGGCGAGGCTTGAACGCGATCGGCCTGTGCACTCAAGACCGCCCAGCTCTCCACACGGTGGTAGAACCACCGCTTCATCCAAGAAGACTCCCACTTCCCGCGAGTGGAGTTCGCAGGAAGAGCTTTACAAGTCGGACGAAGAATAAAGGTGACGCCGCCAAGCTCGACAAAGATCCCGCCCTTCCGATCCTTGGCCGCACCGCCTCGTGAAGGTAGGTGAACAACGAGGCGCTGGGCCAGCACGCCCCGAGCGCAAGGCAGGCCTGTACACCGCGAGCCGCCACGCTGCCGAGTCGCTTGCGCCACCCACCAAAGGTCCGCAAGACGCCGCCCACGATCGCCGCCGCCGGATGCGAGCCCGCGCCGAAAAAGGCAACGAACACGACCGCCCGACCTCTGGTGCGGCCCGCCTCATCGGTGGCGGGCAATCGTATCGCTGGCGCTTGGACAGCTTCCCCGCACGTAGAAGCACTTGGATCATCTTCTCGGTCACGAGCGAGGGGCCTAACTCGCCGGAGAACACACCTTCCTCCTCCACCACCAGCCACTGCTTGTCCGCTGTCGCCGGGTCGCGCTCTTGGAGCGTGTACTTCACCTCTAGTGGTGAAGATCGCCGGCGAATGCCGCAGCTACTAGCCGCCCGGTCACCCTTGTCACCAGATGCCATGGCTTCCCGCAAGAGGAGAATAGCGCGAAGAATACTACGGGAGTATGGAAAGCGATGCAAGCAAGAAGGGGCGATAATCGCGGAGCGCGTCACGGGCTACATCAAGCCACTCGCCCCAATACCAAAGCGCCGCGACGGTCCGTACGGACGTGACCGCAGACGTACAAAGGCCCGCCCCGCACAATCCCCATAATCAAGACGAAGGGCCACGACTATAGCACCAAGGACCGCTACAAAGATGACGCTCCGGCCGCCTCCCGCCGTACAACCCCGCGCGAAATAGCTGAAGGCCAGCGCCAACGACTCACCGCCATTAAAAGCGCACTAACGGGCCATGGGATCACAACGGCCGACGCTGCGCCATTCATAGTCCGCCCCGTGTCCCCCTTCCCTAGGGAAGAGACGAGCAGCCGTGAGTACGCAACCGTCCACATCCCGCCGTGGACCAGTTACAAGCCGCCGCGTGCCCTATACGTGCCGAGCCGGGAAGCATGGTACGACAACCTAACCCGCGCATCGAGGGCCGGCGCGATTCCAGGAACCTTTACAGTGCAGGACCGCATCATGAGGTCTCAATCACCGCATGCGTTGCGGTGCTCGCGATGCGGCGCCACCCACCGCCACCCGCTCAAGGGTAGGGGACGGAGCGCGCGCCTACTTTGGCAGGCGCCCGCCCCGCCGCCACCCATTCGAGGAACGAGCGCGCGTCTACTCCGCCAGGCGCAAGCTCCGCTGTCACCCGCTCAAGGGTAGGGGACGGAGTGCGTGCGTCTACTCCGGCTAGGCGCCAGCTCCGCCGCCACCCGCTCAAGGGTAGGGACGGAGCGCGCGCGTTTACTCGGCTAGGCGCCGCCCGCCGCCACCCATTCGGCGGGTAGGGGACGAGCGCGCGTCTACTCGGCTAGGCGCCCTCCGCCGCCACCCGCTCGGCGGGTAGGGGACGGAGCGCGCGCGTCTACTCCGGCCAGGCGCCGCCCGCCGCCACCCGCTCAAGGGTAGGGGACGGAGCGCGCGCCTACTCGGCCAGGCGCCGCTCCACCGCCACCCGCTCCAAGGGTAGGGACGGAGCGCGCGTGTTCACTCCGCCAGGCGCCAACTCCGCGCCACCCGCTCAAGGGTAGGGGACGGAGCGCGACGCGTGCCGCTTTCGCCAGGCGCCAGCCCGCCGCCACCCGCTCAAGGGTAGGGGACGGAGCGCACGCGCGCCTACTTCGGTTAGCGCCGGCCCGCCGCCACCCGCTCGAAGGGTAGGGGACGAGCGCGCGCGTCACTTCCGCCAGGCGCCGCTCAGTAGCCACCCGCTTGGAGGGTAGCGACGAGCACACGCGTCTACTTTGACTTGGCGCTTATTTCTGCTGCGCCGATGTCGGCAGCTTGATACCGCGATCCTCGCTTTAGCCGAGATACTTCACCGCCCGCCGACCTGCGTCGGGAATAACGGCAAGTCGCCAGGGGCTGCCACCTTGGCGGCAGCCTCGACATGACCTAAACCATCGGGGATTCAGGCCTCTGGGTTTTCCATGTTTTCGGAGCGCAGCGGCTGGTGTGCGGCAGGTTTTGATAGGTTCTCATAGACAGATAAGCTTCGGTACATCAATGTCCCTTGACGATGGCCCCAGCTGGCACAGTCAGCAGACACAGATGACCTCAAGCATATTCGCCACGAGAACAAGTCAAACCCTGCCATCTTCATACGAGACTGCGGCGCGCGTGTAGGAGGCCGTCTTCTCGATCGCCATACCACCGGGCGTGGCCTCGGCCTGGACCTTGATTTCGAGGAACGGACCCACGCGCACGAGTGGCAAAGGCGAGGGTCATGTCCCGCAAAGTCTGCCTCGTTCTCCTTAACAGACCACCTACAGCGCATCAGCATTTTTCAAAGTGATGCGGGCGGAATCCATCAGGAACACCGATCGAGGTAAGTCTGCATGGGAACAGGGCAAACCTTGCCGTCGTCTACACAAACGCAACGTGAGGGCAGGAAACACGGTTGGCTACCGATAACCGGCGCCGACTAAGCTCCCAAGAAAATGGACCTCCATTCAGACATCAACATTCCCAAGGCGCCGCCACTAGGGAATGCCGATGCACTAAGGGGCCCATTTAGGGACCAGCTTCTATCAAAATACATGCAGGAACAACGCCGCACCAGACCGTATATATACCCCATCGCAGGGAGCCAACCGCGGAAGTCCAACCGCCGGAAGTCCGCCGTTACATTAATGGTCACGACGCTCAAGGCCCGCACCGCGCCAAGCACGCCACCACGTGGACGGCCGAAGAACGAAAGCGCCGCAGCGCCCCTTATCAATTAAGGCATATGCGGCGGCTCGTGGCCCCGCCACGCCACTTGTGCCGCGCAACGCCCGACGCACTTCGCTAGGGTAGGGGCGGAGCGCGCGGCGCGTCTTCTTTCGGCCAGGCGCCACCCACCGCCACCCGCTCAAGGGTAGGGACAGAGCACGCGCGCCTACTCCGGCCAGGCGCCACCCGCCGCCACCCGCTCAAGGGTATGGGACGGAGCGCGCGTCTACTTCTGGCTAGGCCCCAGCCCGCCGCCACCCATTCGCGGAACGGAGCGCGCGTCTGCTTCGCCTAGGCGCGCCCGCCGCCACCCGCTCAAGGGTAGGGGACGGAGCGCGCGTCTACTTCACCTAGGCGCCGGCCCGCCGCCACCCGCTCAAGGGTAGGGGACGGCGCGCGCGCCTACTTCACCTAGGCGCCAGCCCGCCGCCACCCGCTCAAGGGCAGGGATGGAGCGCGCGCCTACTTCACCTAGGCGCCGCTCGCCGCCACCCGCTCAAGGGTAGGGACCAGATGTAAGGGTATAATCGAAAAGCACTCCTCATGTGTACATATATATGGATACAGCCATGGGGAGAGGCAAGGCCATTACTCATCTCCCTCACTCCACTACCATCTCTCTCTGCTTGGTCTCAGAACCACAACAAAGTACATTCGCGGTGTTTGGCGCGGCTTTTTGCGCCATGATTTCGCCTCGCATGCCGCTTACTAATGCCATCATGACCCACTACGAAGGAAACTTTCACGATGACTTGGGCGGATTCAAAATGCGTGCTGAAATAATCTAGGCGCATATGAAATCCATTTAGGTGTTGGCACTCGATTCATTTCGCACTTCGAGTTTGTCCGCATGTTGTTTGTCACACTAGTTGGAACCTGTTAAGGTGAAAAGTTTCACACCGGCTCATGCAAATTTGAAATGGTTACCAATATGAACTTGGGCAGATGTGAAGTCCACTCAGGTGTTTGGCACTCGGCCATTTCATGTCCCGATTTGGCCCGCATGAAGTTTACTAATACCGCCATATCCCACCGTAAAGGGAAGTCTCACACCGCTCCGATGGATTCAAATGCTAAAATGAGCGGGGCACACATGAAGTCCATTCAGGATATTGGCACTCGCCATTACGTGTCCCAATTTCGCCCCATGTAGCTCATCGCATCAGCTTGGAACTCGTTAGGAGAAAAGTTTCGCACCAACTCGGACGGATTTGAAATTTTGCCGAACTGAGCTAGGCGCATGTGAAGCCCACTCAGGTGTTTGCCACTCGTTTCTTTTCGCGCCATAATTTCGTCCGCATGCCGTTTAACACTCGGCTTAGGCGGATGTGAAGTCTGCTCGGGGTGTTTGACACTCAGTTTTTTTTATGTCGTGATTTCGTCCGCACGAAGTTTACTGATACTTCCATATCCCACTGTAAAGGGAAGTCTCACACCACCTCTGATGGATTCGAAATGCATGCTAAAATGAGCGAGGGCACACATGAAGTCCATTCAGGATGTTGGCACTCAGTTTCATTACGTGTCCCAATTTCGTCCCATGTAGCTCATCATACCAGTTGAACCTGTTAGGAGAAAAGTTTCGCACCGACTCGGACGGATTTGAAATTCTTGCAGAAATGAGCTAGTGCACATGTGAAGCCCACTCAGGGTGTTTACCACTCAGTGTCATTTCGTGGCTCGATTTCGTCCGCACGGAGTTCATAGTACCCTCGTAACCTGTTGTGGAGTTAAGTTTCACGCCAAGAGAGACGGATTCAAATGCATTCCAATATAAGCTAGACCATATACGAAGTCCATTCGGGTGTTTGGCTCTCGCCTCATTTCAGAGCTCGATTTCATCCGTAGAGTTTGCAGACCTATCGGAACCCGCTAGGAGGAAAGTTCCACAATGACACTGACGGAACCAAAATGCATGTGAAGTGAGCTAGACGCAGATGATGTGCATTATTTGTGTCCTGCACTGGGCCATTTCGTGATTCGATTTCCTTCAGAGAGTTTGTAGTACCTATGATGAGGACATCACTTCTTCGGATACACACAACACTCCTCCACTTGACATTCAAGGACCAATCACTAGAGCTCGCGCCAACAATTGAATTTATAGGTGAGCTCGTTCTAAGTACTTTTTGTTCATTTGAGAATCGATTGCTACTTAATGATTTAATTATGATTAAGAACAATGGAGAGGACCTGGAAGTACTTGGAGAAGGGCTACGAGGTGCACAAGTCCAGCAAGGGTGGTCGAATCATGTTGGAGGCCCAACTCAAGCCAACTTCGAATCCACCTGGAGTCTAGGACCAGGCCGCACTAAAATGGACTCCCAGATCGCATCCGGGCTCCGTTTTGGATGTTCTACGATGGATGGAAAGCTGAGAAGACGACCTTTCCAATGGATCTAGTGCCATGTCAAAATTCCTTTGAGTCAACAGAAATCATCAAAACAAGTGGGCATTCAGAATCTGTCGGTGCTGCGCCACCGCCTTTGGGCCGCTCGCTTTGTATCGTGTTGGAGCCCATTAGGGCGCCCTGGGTTTTGCACACCCCTTACTCCTCTATATCCAGCCGCCACCCCCACCCTTAAGGCTTGGGTTTTGCTTAGATTATTCTGTCTTTGAACAGTTTCGCCGTTCATCAGTTTGTGAGACCCCAACTTTCGAGTGCTAAATCAATACATCTGCAATTCAGTTGTGTTCTTCCTTGTTCTTGCTTGTGTTCTTCGATTCGCAGGCGAGGATTAGCCTTCTTGGCGAGGTCAACCGGGCTGCGCAAGGTTGATAACCTGAGGAGACGTGGTGCTGCAATTGCGGGGTTCGGAATGTGTTGTTCGGAAGCCGGATCGAATTGTGTCGCGCCTCCACCAAATCGAACATATCCAGAACCTGTTGGAAGATCGGGTTGTCTTGCTTCGCTACCTCTCATACAAACCCTAGCCGTCAACTTTTGTTTTCCCACCCATATCCCACCCTCTGCTTTTGAGTCATCCATCGCGTCTCGTGATCATCCAAAGACCATCCCCACCTTTCCCCGAGCTTCCGCTCCCAATTTCCACCAATTTCCTCCACCCGATTTCTTTTCGGCCTCCACAGCAACCATAACTCTGAGGCCCTCCTTCAAACAGCCGTAACTTTCTCATACGGACTCGAAATTAGGCGATTTTTTTTCAAATTGGGTGAAATCGAATTGTGCATCCAAAACTCCCCTAAGTCCCCATACATGCTTGAGAATCAAGAACTCATAGCACACATGCACAGGGAACAAACTTACACTCACTCTCTCAAGCCATCTCTCAAAATCATATCCTCTAAAATCTGCACATAGCACTAGAGAGCACCTCTCTATTTATAGCCTCCACTAACGGGTTTACAACCCACTTTAGCCATTAGCTCTCAACAACTCATGGCGCTTTATCCACAATCCACTTCTTTAGTGCAGCTTTGCGTATTCACCACAACGCCTCGCGCACCTTCCGGAAGCTTCCTCGTTCCTTGCTCTCCAAGCCACGCAGCCACCTCGAGTCCTCGCCGTCTTGGCACACCTCGACCGCTCGACCTCGGCACCGCCCGCGCCTAGTCCGGTCATCCGTGCCTCGCCACGACTCCACCTCGACGCCCCGCAGCCATCACGCATAAGAAATACATCACACCGCACCGCTCAAATATTGTAACCATACATAAGCATCGGAAGAAATACTCAAAGCCTAAACCGATCGAAACAAAAATAACAATTTAAGCACGCTCGACCTAGTTCGACCAAGTCCGCCGGTTGATTGCACCGCGCAACTACATGGCCCGAACCACACAAACCAAACTCGACTTTCCACAACACGTGTCAATTACTCATCACAAACATGGGGTCACATCCACATGGTCTCTCAATCTCCCCTTGATGAGTATATTGGCAAACCTAAAAACGTGAAGTTGAGTTTGTTTGAAATTGAAAAGAGAGTCAAACATGGCCCAAAAGAAATCAAAGAAGCTTATGACCATGTCGACAAAAGGAGCAAAAGAAAGAGCAAGTTTTCTCAAAGCTTGAAAACCCATGAAAATGGCGTTCTCTCCGCTATTCTCCCCCTTTTGGCAATAAAATCATCAAGATGCACGGAAGAGAAACAAACATGAGTATGAGCGAAATGGCTGAATATTATTCATTTTAAGCATGATGAGCCATAAAGATTATCCAAAATGACCGTGAAGTATTACACCAAGCCATAGCATATAAGAATGCTATCAAGATCATGACAATACATGTATAGACAAGCTAAGCCAAATAAGTCATAATCTGAGAATTAGTCGAATTTCTTAGCATGTCAAGTCAATCATGATTCTAGTCTAGCTAAAGGTATCCAAAGATGATGCAGCCATGTCAATAACCTAAGTGGAACCAAGAAGCTAGCATTGAGTCAATTTAGAGTGCTACAAGTTCAAGAATGAGACATTTGTTTGAGTACTTGTTCTTTGTGGAATTAAGAAAATTGAGCACAATTGACATGATTTTCTTTATAAATCTAATGATTGTTTCCAACCATATTTTGTTTTTTGTTCAGTCATGTGCTGGACCTCAAGCCTTATGCGACTACTCCAAGCAATGAGCTTAAGAAGATGATCTTGGTCATCCAAAACATCCCCTGAGTTCATGCCTTGTGCAATGGCAAGCCGTCTCATGAGAAAGAATTGGTGAGATCATTTTTTTTGCACAAAAGAGATCTTTTTGCATTATTATGAATGAAGGACTTGTACTAACTCATGCGCCATCAAGAAACTAGAATAGCTCAATCTAAATCTCAACACAGATTATAGACTCAACTCAACCTATTTGACATGGCATGAATCATAAGAGGATAACTAAAGATGCAGACTAGTCTCAAAATTAACATGACATGAATTAATTCAAGTTATGCATTTTAATCAACCTATCGTGGCAAAGACTTGACTACACATATAAAGTCATGATCAATCTAGCAATTACACAGATCATGGCAAGATGTAGTTCATTGTAAACATGTCATAACCGGATAATAATCAAGGCTCCATGTAGTTATATTACAATGCGTAACGCTGAAATGCAAGAAAATCCAGCTCCCCTCAACATGTGATGCAAATTTAGTTCAAGTTGAGTTATGACAAGATTAAGATCTAGAAGCTCCCAATTGAACTCCCCAACCAAAGTGATAAAACGAAGTCGGCAAGAAAAGCGAAAAGACAGTCCTTAAAGCATAGGTAAGATATAGAGGATACTATGGCTCGATCGACTCTCATCTACCCCATATAACTCTAGGATTATCAACCGATCATCTAACACACTAAGGAGCAAATACGCACTGCCTACCCAAGGGTGGTCCAACCCTCGCTAGAACCTATAAGAAGTGAGTGAGCTCAACCTAGTGTGAAGAGAAATAGCTAATAAGTAGCATCCTAGAATCACAAGATAAGAATAAGAAGTCTAAACAGCTAGACAAGAGAAACACTCTAATCTATGCTAGAAGGACTAACCCAATGTACCCGCATGCAATGCAACAAAAAGGAGTAAGAGCATAATAAACAAGATAAAGCATGAAGCGCAAAACCCCCCCTCACAACAGTCCATAAGGACAAACCACCCCAAGCTCTCCCCGCAGAATGAAAACCTAGAGCTATCCAAAGGCTTGGTAAAGATATCTGTATGCTGTTGCATCTCGATCCCCAAAGCCTGCTCCACCAAGGTACGAAATGAAGGAACGCGCAGAGGCTACGATAGCAGAAAATAAAAATTTCTACCGCACACACAGGACATCATGCTAAGGAGGGATCATAGATCGTTACCACTAGACACGCAGCGCAGCGGAAGAAGAGTTGGAGAAGCCGATCCAACCACGCTGCCGAGGTAGTAGTGGAAGTAGCCGATCGTCCGAACAGATCGCTCTCCACGCGATCAACCACACCACGAGTGGATCCAATCTGTAGATTGTCGATGCCGATCAACGCCGCAACGAGCAGCGCCTCCACCGGTATCCACACGCCCGGGTGGAACGCCGGCCGCGAGTGTACAAGCACTCGCGAGCGCCAGGGTTTGCCTCGGGAGGTGGCGGCTAGGGTTTTGCTCGGGAGGAACAGATGCGTGCATCCTCACCCCGCTCCAAATATATAGACCTCCTCACTTGGGCCTCGTGGACCGAGGCCCAATAGGAGTCTATCCGATCTCTATCCGAATTGAGCCCACATCCGAATCACATTCAAATTAGTGTTCCAACCTGCTAAGTGTGCGACCAGAGGTTCACGATACTTGGTCGCGACCCGAAACACCTTTCTGGTCACCCCGTTAATAGCGGCCTCTAGTAAGACATATTAACCCCAAAGTATACATAAAGATCATATCGGTTGAACTGTAATGTTCTCATGTACGAATCCCTTTGCCTCACGATATAGATTAAGCACAAGGCGAGACCTGTGTCATCCTCTTAATAGCTCAATCACTCTCTCGATTCCGTGATAGATTATAAACTTGTGATTGACTCCTCAATCACATTGGCATGGCCATGCACTTTCATAATCCATTACATCGAGGCCCAGGATATCTCTCCCATAAGGAGGGGCAAATTCTATCTTGATCATTCACATCCCACTACATGTTTCATAGCAAACCCGAAGACTACTTTTATGACTACCCAGCCACGGAGTAGTGGTTAGTAGTCCCAAAATAGGCTACTACGCATATTGGGAACCATGATGATCTCAAGTCTAAGGATTCTACATAAACACTACTTGAGACCAACTAATGACACATGGAATCTCTGCAGTGTCTCATGGCGGGTCTATCCAACATATGTTCACTAACACATGTCCATATTATTGATTTGGTATCTCCATACCATGATCCATGAGACATGATCATCAATCAATACATATGCTGATCTTTGAATCATATTTGTTCCTCATATGATATATGATCGGGATCATTTAGAAATAGCAACATTTTGGCATTAAGAGTCTCATGAATAAGTCACATACTCATTGATCAATAATGATAATGTCTATTTCAAGGAACAAAGCAATGCATCATAAACATAGTATGTGATATATTCAACATCTCCATGTTGCCTCTAGGGCATATCACCAACACGAAAATCTGTGATCGGAAAAGCACCTAGCAGGGGGCGGATCGAAGGTCTAAGCCCCTGATGAAACTGCCTGGCCTTCTCCGCATCATCCCGAGCCACATGCGGGACAAAGCGGACTATCTAGTTGAAGCCCACCTCATACTCTGCCACAGATTGCTTGTCTTGCGTGTACTTACTCAGGTTGATTTTCATCTTGTCCAGAAAGGTCTCTGGGTAGAACCTCCTCTCGAACTGCCGAACAAACTCTGCCCACGACAGCGCTCCATGTGCAGCCGTGCGAGTTGTCTGCACTCCCTTCCAGCAGACCTGAGCCTCTCCCTTCAGAAGTTGCGCCAAATAGCGCACACGATCGGAGGCAACCACCTCAAATGCCTCCATCTTGTCCTCCACATAGGACAGCCAGTCTGCGGCCTGAATAGGAGAGGCCGCACCGCTAAAGCTGTCCAGCCTCAAACCTACCCACACATGGAGCGAGAGGCCGCTAACTGCTCCATCTGTCAAAACCTCCGGCATCGGATCAGACGAACACCAGGCCCCAGCTGCCTCGCCTCAACGCACTCGGCTCTTGCTGCATGGCCTCACAAAGGCCAACACTCCTCCCCCGACTACCACCACCGACCGAGTAACCTCAGCCTCTCGACCGTTGGCTGCGCTACTAGCGTAGGCCGCACACCCACGGCATTACGCCTAGGCGGCTCCCGCAGCCACCACAATCCACATTCAAGCAAGAACAATATCATCAAGCAAATAAGACACAAGCAATAATGCAACGAATTCAACAGGTATATGCAAAATATACAAACCCTTCCCCATCCTACATGTGCAAGTGTGTCAATTTAATAGTTTAATTACCACGGACCTAAAGCCCGCTCGATATTAATCAGAACACCCTCAGACCCACATTACCTCGGGATGCTACTAAAACCACTCCACAACTAGCCAATTTACAAAATAAAATAAATCGCAGTAATTAAACAAGATATTACGAGCGGAAGCATAAACAACTAAGGAAAAACAAAATAGAGATGACAATTCAATATTCATAATCCTTTCAACTTTATTTTAGCATTAAAATATAATTCAGTGCATCGGTGTGGTGCCGCTCTACCCTTCCCATGCATGCTCAAAGTCCACCAGAGGGGGGGAAGCAAGGGTGAGATAAAAATCTCAGCAAGCAAACAGTTTAACAGGCTATTAAAACTACAAACAATTATACATCATCATTTATAATTCCACACAACCACAAGCACAATTCATGTCCACAATTATTAAACCACCACAAACTTCCATGAATCATACCTCTTCAATTTCAGATTTAAATGGCATATGAATGTAGTCATTTTATCCACAAATAAATGCAAATGAATGCTTCATGCTATGCTCCACATCACTCTTTTCCAGTGGGATTAGAGTTGCATTGTATTACGGCAATATACGAGGCTCCCAGTGGAATAAGAGGTGCATTGTATTACGGCAATATACGATGCTGTACCGGTACGGTCGCGGCTAGGTGCGGCGACATCCACATATGCATATGACATGATATGATATGAATGATATGATAATCATAAAGTATATTAATCCATCCTCAAGGAGCATTATCATGCTCACAATATATCCACATCTACCACATGTTATTTTCATGTTCCACATTATAGCATTAAGCAAGAATTCCATATGTCTACTAGCAGATTATCAACTTATCAATGGATCAATAATTGCTACCATCTCCACAATTAAATTATCATGCAATCACGACATAATGTATCAAATTACGATAATAATGTAAACTGCAAATAGAAGGAATAACAAGTTAAACGGTAGCGACCACCGCTACGTTTACTTGCCTCAACCGACGAAGTGAAGCAAAATCAAGAGCTCTCAGGGGCAAGACCACCTGTCCAAAAGGCATCTCTCAGCACAAAGCTACAGCATACAAACATGAATAAAATAATTAAAGACGTTGCTAGAAACCCGAACCCGCACAAACTCCTCTCCGCTCAACAATTCAGCAAACTACCCTCTGCAGCAGCGCTGCTTAACATTTTCGTAACTTTAAAAATATTGATCGATTTACAATAAAAGATAACTTTCTGGATTCATCACTTAAAACCCTACATGTTTTATGTAGAACACCTATTTTTATTTTGATCACAGCTAGGTATAATTTAATGCCCAAAATAGAGGAAGATCTCTGTTCTGGCAGACTGGACAGCAGCATTCAAATGCGTCCCAGCACAGTACATGGGTCTAAAAAATTCTGAATTTTCTACAGAAGCTAGATTACCAGATTATCTACAACTTTCTAAATTACGGCCATGACCATAAAAATCATTTACTACCTCAAAACCACAGATTAAGATTAGTCTGCCCCAATCTGCTCGCCTGACGAACAGCAGTAATACCGACCCTGTAACTCATAGATCCCTTGGCCAAAATTTCCGAAAAAAATACAGGAGATGCTTCTGGGAGTCCTCTACAACTTTTATTTTGTGTGGGACACAAGAAAAATCATTTACTAGGTCTAAACCATGCGACCAGACGCGCTACGCGAATCAATCTACAGGCAGACAGGTAATCTCTAATCGGGCAATTAGTCTTTAATCTCCTTCAAAATCCGTGCCAAGAACCCTAATTAGTTCAAGAAACAGAGGGTTTGGGATGGGGAAAATTACCTAGATGAGGAGTCACCCTCTTTTCCTCCTCTTCTTCTTCTCCTTCCTTCTCCTTCCTTCTTCTCCTTCCTTCTCCTTCCTTCTCCTTCCAATGGCAGCAGCAGGGGCGCAGATCTTGCTGGGAGGCGCCAAAGAGGTGGAGAAAGGGGAGGAGGGGGTGGCGGCTGGGTGTGGGGAAAAGGGGAGGGACTCTAGGGTTAAGGGGGTGCGGCCACCCCTTGGGCCTTGGCCCAGGCGGTCGCCCACTCCCGTGCAGCCCACTGGGTTTTTAATTAAAATTTTAATTTATTTTATTCATTTTATACTGCTCTCCAATTTTTATTTTTCCTTCCCACGATTTATCGAAAAACCGCGACTCGCGATTGTTTTAAAACTTACGCCAGAACGACGCTCGTGATATTACATTCTCCCCACCTAAAAGGATTCGCCCTGAATCTAGCTCCTCAAACCACAAAGCAAGAGAGCAACAAAGAAAAGAGCAATCCACGTAAAAGATAGAACCACAACTACGAGTACTCACCGCCTCGAAGAGCTCGGGTACTTTTTCGTGATCGATCCTCAAGCTCCCACGTAGCCTCCTCTCGGATGAAACGTCTAGAGGACCTTCACATACTTGATGGTCTTATTCCTCAAGACCCGCTCAAGTATCCAAGATACGCTCGTCGACTCTCCACGGTGAGATCCTCGATCCACCGTGACCTGCCCTGTGTCAATCTTGTGCTCGGGATCCCGCAAATACTTCTCAAGATAGACATGTGGAAGACGTTGTGCACACCACTCAACGAGCTTGGCAACTCCAACCGATACGCCAAACTGCCCACACGAGCAACCACTGGAAAATGGCCAATGTACCATGGGCTAAGCTTCCCGGTGGTACTAAAACGAACAATACCCTTAGTTGGTGACACTCAGAGGAGCACAAAGTCACCAACCGCAAACTCCAACTCACGGCGTCGAACGTCCGCATAACTCTTTTGTCGGCTCTGAGCAGCCAACAAGTTCTGACGAACCTCCCGCACTTTCTCCACAGTTTGCTGAACAAGGTCTAGACCAAGTAAAGATTCTCTCACCCGTGCATCCCAACATAGAGGAGAAACACACCTTCGACCATACAGAGCCTCAAAAGGAGCCATCTTGATACTCGCCTAATAACTATTGTTATATCGTGAACTCGCCAAAGCCGATGGTCCTCCCAACTGCCCTTCCAAGACAGTACACAAGCCCGAAGCATGTCCTCCAAAGTCTGAATGGTCCGCTCTGACTGACCATCCATCTGAGGGTGAAAAGCTGTACTGAGGGAAACTGTCGTGCCCAATGCAGCCTGAAGACTCTGCCAGAACTTAGAGATGAACTTGGCATCCCGGTCAGAAACAATTGACTTAGGCACCCCATGTAGTCTCACCACCTCTCGAATATACAACGGAGCCAGGTCCTGCGCTGTATTGGTCGTCTTCATCAGAATGAAGTGTGCGGACTTGGTAAGTCTGTCCACCACGACCCAAACTGCGTCTCGCCCTCGAGGAGAGTGCGGCAATCCAACCACAAAGTCCATCGTGATATGCTCCCACTTCCACTCAGGTATCTCCAAAGGCTGCAACAAACCAGCAGGCCGCTTATGCTCGGCCTTCACCTGCTGACAAACGCCACAAGAAGCGACATACTTACCAATGTCCACCCTCATGCGTTTCCACCAAAAGACCTACTTCAGATCTTGATACATCTTGGTCTCCCCCGGATGTACAGAGTATGGAGTCCGGTGAGCCTCACGAAGAATATCATCCTTCACCTCTGATTTCTGGGGTACACACAGTCGGCCTTTGAAATGAACTGCACCACTCTCATCCACACTAAAATCTCGGGTACGACCCTCCGAGATCCTCTTCCGCACCTCTGAAAGGAGCCGGTCGTCGCTGAGCCTCACGAACTCGCTCGGAATGGCCGATGGATAATCATCCGTGTCTCGCCTGTGCAACTCCAGCGAGACAAAGAGATACCCATCCTCTTAAACTCGAGATCAAGGACATCGTTGTTTGAGGACTCTGTCTGCTCAAGGCGCCACCACCACGTTGGCTTTACCGGGGTGATATTGGATAGTCGATCATAATCTTTGATCAACTCCAACCACCTCCGCTGCCTCAAATTCAACTCTCATTGAGAGAATATGTACTTAAGGCTCTTGTGATCAGTAAAGATGTCACACTATTCCCGTCTGCAGATAATGCCTCCAAGACTTTGAGCAAAACAATAGCGCTAACTCCAAGTCGTGAGTAGGATAGTTCTGCTCATGAGTCTTCAACTATCTAGAAGCATAGCGATAACTCGCCCATCCCGCATCAACACACAACCAAGACCGATCCATGAAGCATCCTGTGTACACCGTGGAAGCGCTTGCCACTCTCGGCAAGGATAGGATAGGTGCATTCACCGCCTTGCTCTTCAAAGTCTGAAAGCCGACTCACAATCATCTGTCCATACAAAAGGAACACCCTTTTGTGTGAGTCGGGTCATCGGCTTGGCGATGATAGAGAAATCCTGCACAAAGCGCCGATAGTAACCGGCGAGACCAAGGAAACTCTGGACCTCTGACACATTGGTTGGCCTTCACCACTGCACCACCGCTGCCACATTCTTTGGATCCACTGTAATACCATGCTGACTGATGGTATGACCAAGAAATCCCACCTCGGATAGCCAAACAACACATTTCTTCAGCTTCGCGTATAATTTATTCCTCCGAAGGGCATCCAAGACCAGACTGAGATGCAACTCGTGATCCTCCTCCGTCTTGGAATAAACCAGAATGTCATCGATGAAAACCACCACAAAAGAATCTAGGTACTCATGGAGCATCCTGTTCATGGCTTCCATAAAGACAGCAGGAGCATTTGTTAGTCCGAAAGACATAATGACAAACTCAAAATGCCCATACCTTGTGCTAAAAGCTGTCTTCTCTATATCCTCCTCCCTGATCCGCAGTTGATGATAACTGCATCGCAAATGAATCTTTGAGAATACCTTGGCACCCTCACTGATCGAAGAGATCTTCAATGCGAGGCAATGGATACTTGTTCTTGATCGTCACTTGATTAAGTGCTCGATAATCCACACAAAGCCTCTTGGTGCCATCCTTCTTCCCACAAACAGACCTGAGCAGCCCAAGGCGACGTGCTCGGTCTAATAAATCCCTTAGCTAGAGTTCATCCAATCGCTTCTTCAACTCCACCGCTCCACAAAGCCATCCGATATGGGGATTGTAGATAGGCGCGCACCGAACAAGGTCTATGCGGAAATCCAGCTCCTGCTCGCAGTGCACTGAAGCTCATCAGAAAAACATCCGGTACCTACAAGCTACGTGTATATCCTCTAGCCTCAAAACATCCTCATGTCCTCAACCATGGCCCACAGAAAAAACGACTTGCATTCGCCGATTGGGAAACAATCGCACAAGAACTAGAGAGAGTATTGCGGGCACTCCCTTAGAAGACAACTTCACGCCCGATGGAGACCGCAAAGTGACTATCTTCCGAAACAAGAGATGATAGCTCGACATCGTGCGAGCCAATCCATGCCAAGGATCACATCGAAGGGCTCCAGAGGAATAACCACCAAATTTGCCACGAACTCCTCCTCTCGTAAAACCACCACATAGCTAGGGCAAATACGAGCACTGGAAATAAGCCCACTGGGAGAACTAACAACCACAGCTCTCCCAACAAATTGCATGGACAGACCTGCCCGCTGAACAAAAACCTCCGAGACAAAGGAGAAACTAGCCCCTGAATCAAAAAGTACAGTACATCGAAAGAATCAACAGATAAGGTACTGTCACCACATCTCCACGATCCCTGCCATCAAACGCTGGCATGGCATACGCTGCAGGAGCAGTGAAGAAGAAGAATCTCCCACGCCCGAAAGTCGGCGAAGGAGTCCATCGAGGTACAGCACCGCAGGAGTAGCAGGATGCTGGACCCGGTATCCTCCTGTGGAGGCGCCGGGGACGAGCGACGAGGGTGCCGACGGCGCCGGTAGGTATCGCGGTGCAGGGACCACAGCAAGAATCGTGGGGTAGGGGCCGCAGCCAACATCTCGCACGGTGCCGCTGTGGCTGGTAGAGCTGCCAAGGTGTAGGCGCCAACTCCCACTGCGCAGCTTCCTTGGGATTCTCGTCGCACACCACATCACCGTGGCTATTACCACAGATAGTACACCGCCACTCCAAGTGCAGTCGCCCGCCTATGCGGTTCTCCACAACGAAAACACACCAAGCCCAGCCCGGTCTGACCGCCCCTCGGGAAATCAGACAGGCAGCAGAGTCCAATTTCAGACAAACTGTGATCTTCAGTCAGCAGGGAAAATTGATGTTTCCTTCTGATTTTCTCAGTCCAGAAAGACAAGATAACATCAAAAATAGCAAGGGGAGTCCAGGGAACCGAAGAAAACCAAATCAAAGGTAAGAATTTCAGATTTTACCCTAGAACTGAAAAATACAGAGAGCAGCTCCAAAAACTTAAATTGCCATTCAATCTTTGATCCGTTGACCCTGAAAGTTTGAGGATAGCAAGTAAATAGCCTCTGGACTTTACATGCCAAGTTGCAAGCCATCTCATGAAGGGAAACAAGATTCACACCTAAATCCTAGAAAAAAAAGGGAGAACAGAGGAGTCCAAAAACCAAAATCTGGAATCAAGAATGAGTTCTTGGGATTTTAACTGATCAAATGATCTTAAGGCATCATCCCAACATACAAGAACCCATTTTGGCACTCCTCAGCAAGAATCGAGCCAAAACACACAAACTCACAAATCTCACAGAGAAGGCATCAAGGATAAAATTTAATGAAAGGCAAGAACTCAAATAACTTCTCAAAGGATTCATTCCATTGAACACAAAGATCACAGAGCAGTCCCCATACATGATTGAATATAGAGAAATGATTACATGGTGGTTCAAGTCATCTCCAATCTCTCCCTCTCTCAAGAACCAAGAACCCAACTCTAGAACCCACAGGGAGAGGACTACGATGGAGACATACTCTGTCCTTCTCACCCACTCTCACCAACTAAAGCCTAAAGCCAAAACAACCTTCTAAAGCCCATTTTGACTAAAGCACAAACCCTAAAGTCTAGAAACCCTTGGAATGCATGCAGCCACAAGGAGGCACCTCCTCCTTATATAGCCTTTGGCTAACGGGTCTCCAACCCGTTACGCCCGCTAAATCCAACGGAACCCGCTCCCACTTGTGCAGCCTCGCAACCACCTCGAGTCTCCGCCGTCTTCGACACATCTCGACTGCTCGACCTCGGCGCCACCGCGCCTAGTCAGTCACCTCGTGTCACGACTCCACCTCGACGTCCTCCAGCCATCACAAACAAGAAGCACATCAAATAGCACCGCTCGATACACAAAAGCATAAATAGCATCAATGAAGCATAAACTCGCCTAAACGACCAATCGGAAAGACGAATATGCAATAAGACCGTCCAACCATACCCAACTGCGCCAAATGCCGACCTAGCACAAATCACTCAACCCAAACTTAATCTTTGCAACAAACTTGTCAATTACTCATCATAAACATGTGGTCACCTTCACATGGTCTCTCAATCTCCCCCTTGATGAGTATATTGACAAACCCAGAAAAAGCACAAAGTTGAGTTTGAAAAGTGACAAGAGTCAAACATGGTCCAAGAGAAATCAAAGAAGCTATGACCATGTCGACGAAGGAACACTAGAGCTACAAAAGAAAGAGCAAATTGTTCTCCAAAGCTCAAGAAGGTTCCCAAAAGGCTTTTTCTCCGCTATTCTCCCCCTTTTGGCAATAAACACATCTAGGATGCAAAAGAGAGAATAAGGCATGGTATTGGATGAAATGGCTGAAGTTTGTTTATTTTAAGCATTTAGAGCCATGAAGATTATCCAAAATGAGCATATGAGAATTACATCAAGCCATAACACATAAACATGCTATCTAGATCATGACAAGATATATATAAGCCAGCTAAACCAATGAAGTCACAATCTGAATTTTTAGTGCAAATTCTTAGCATGTCAAGTCATCCATGATCATAGTCTAGCTAGAGGTATCCAAGGATGATGCAAACCATGTCAATAAGCTAAGCGGAACCAAGAAGCTAGAATTGAATCAACTTAGAGTGCTGCACGTTCTAGAATGAGACATTTGTTCAAGTACTTATAAATTTAGGCAAATTGAGCACAAGTGACATAATTTTACTTAAGAAATCACATGATTGTTTCCAATCAGATTTTTGTGTAGTCATGTGCTAGATCTTAAGTCTTATACGACCACTCCAAGCAAGAAGCTTAAGAAGATGGTCTAGGTCATCCAAAACTCCTCTAAGTTCATGCCAAGTGCAATGGCAAGCGTCTCATGAGAAAGAATTGGTGAGATCAGTTTTTCACACAAAAGAGATCTTTTGCATTCATAAATGGTTGTACTAACTCATGTGTCATCAAGAAACTAGAATAGCTCAATCTAAAGCTCAACAAAGATTCAAGACTCAACTCAGCCTATTTGACATGGCATGAATCATAAAAGGATAACTAAATAAAGACTAGTCTCAAAAGCTAACATGACACGAATTAGTTCAAGTTGAGCATTTTAATCATACTATCATGGCAAAGACTTGACTACACATATAAAGTCATGATATATCTAACAAGTAAGCTGAAGTCATGGCAAGATGTAATGCATTTTAAGTATGTCATCATAGGATAATAATCAAGACTCCATGTAGTTATATTACAATGCAAAATGTAATGTAGAAAATCCAGCTCCCGATGAGGACATCACTTCTTGGACACACACAACACTCCTCCACTTGACATTCAAGGACCAATCACTAGAGCTCATACCGACAATTGAATTTACAGTGAGCTCGTTCCTAAGTACTTCTTTTTGTTCACTTGAGAATCGATTGCTACCTAATGATTTAATTATGATTAGGAACCATGGAGAGGACCTAGAAGTACTCAGAGAAGGACTACGAGGCGCACAAGTCCAGCAAGGGCGGTCGAATCATGTTGGAGGCCCAACTCAAACCGACTTCGAATCCAACTCGGAGTCCAAGACCAGGCCCCCCTAAAACGGACACCCAGATCGCATTCGGACTCCGTTTTGGACGTTCTACATATGTATGGAAAGCTGAAAAGACTAAATTTCTAATGGCTCTGGTCCCATGTTAAAATTCCTTCTGAGCCAATGGGAATCATCGAAACAAGTGGGCATTCAAAATCTGTCAGGGTGCTGCATCACCGTCTTTTGGGCCGATCGGCTTTGTATCGTGTTGGAGCCCATTAGGGCGCGCCTAGGGTTTTGCACACCCTCACTCCTTTATATCCAGCGCCACCCCACCATTAGGGTTTGGGTTTTGCTTAGATTAATTCTATCTTTGAACAGTTTCACCGCTCATCGGTTTGTGAGACCCCAACTTTTCGAGTGCTACATCAATACATCCGCAATTCAGTTGTGTTCTTCCTTGTTCTTGCTTGTGTTCTTCAATTCGCAGAGCAAGGAATAGCCTTTGGCGAGGTCAACGGGCCGCGCACGGTTGATAACCCGAGGAGACGTGATGCTGCGATTGCGGGGTTCGAACGTGTTGTTCGGAAGCTCGATTGATTTGTGTCCGCCTCCACCAAATCGAACATATCCGAACCTGTTGGAAGATCGGGACCCGTCCCCATCAAGTGGTAATCGAGCTTCAGTGTTCCTTCAGTTCGCGTTACCCTCCTTTGTTGTTTTCGGTTTCATCTTAGAGTCCATGAAAAGCCCTACAAAAAAATTGTAGTCATAGGTTGTTTCTGTCCTAGATCTCATTTAGCCTTTGCACAATTTGATTCCAGAGTCTGTAGTGTTGAGTTCGTGTCCTTAGTCGAGTTGTGTTGCTGGTTTAGATTGTGTTTTATTTCGGGTTGTCTTGCTTCCGCTTCATCCCATACAAACCCTAGCCGTCATCCATCGCGTATTCAACCCTCTATTTTTGTTTTCCCACCCATATCCCACCCTCTGCTTGATTCATCCTTCACGCCTCGTGATCACACAGCATCATCCCCACCTTTCCCGAGCTTCCGCCACCAATTTCCACCAATTCCCTCCACCCGATTTCGTTTTGGCCTCCACAAAGAACCATAACTCGGAGGCCCATCTTCAAACGGCCATAACTTTCGTGATACGGGCTCAAATCAGCGATTTTTTTGAAATTAGGTGAAATTAAATTTACATCCAATTCGGTGATTTTATTTTCCCAAATTCGGCCCGAAAGTGCAGTACTCGAGCTCAAATTGATTCACCGAATTTCCAGACATACATTATTTTCTGTAGGCCACACCTTACATCGATTGAGTTGAAACTTTGTGTGGTTCCTATTTCGTGCTCTGCTCTGTGAAAAAATAAAATTAAAAAGACACAAAAAGAAAAATTTCGGCTTAGTAGAGAAGAGAGAGAAAAGTGCTATCCGTGGCAAAAAAACAAAAAGGAAAAAAGAGAAAAACCTGACAGAGCACAATTTTACGTGATGAGCTTCATTTGTTTTGTGCTTATGCTGAATTAAGTTTCTCATTCCACGCCATCTTTGTTGCTGTCTTCGCTACTTTCTCGGCCGTGATTCCTTGTTCATCATATCCTAACACCGATATAGGACACATTTAGGCCAGCAACTAGGACCGGTGCTTTGGACATTTATTCAGCATTACTATCTGTTATTGATTTGTGTTCCATCGGTATATTTGGCATTCCAAGCTCCATATATCTACTGATAACACGCTTTGACTCTTGCAATCGCACTCCACGCCGACATGGTATCACGAACCACCACCGGTTGTACCACTCGCCGCTTGGTAAGAACACTTGTAAGAGCTTGGTAAGCCACTTCCTTTGCGAGTTCCCCGCCCTTCATTTGTAGTTTGTAGTTGATAGGGATAATCCTTTGTTTTCCCTGTGTTTCCACTAACCATGGCAGGAGACAAAGGAGACGAGACACCGGTCGATTTCAACGAGTGTGTTAGTCGTGGCCATCTACAAGCTGCGCCGACAAACAAAATGCTTCAATCACCGATCTCGCGCGAGAATGGACACCATCGTCGCCGCCATTGCCAAGTTGAGCACCACGGAAGGCATTGAGCGGGTGGAGCAGCGGTTGGTCGACCTCACCGGTCGGATGGACACATTGAGGCACGCCGCCACTGTCAATGATGGCCATCGCCCCGATGATGACACAGATGTATGATGCGGATGGCAACATTGATCGGGGCGACACAAGATGCGCGACCACGTTGGCGTCTTCAGCAAAACCAACAGGGTATGGGAGGTAATAACCAGAACCGTCATGGTACCGACGACCCTTTTGCTAAAGTCAAGTTTACCTTTCCATCTTTTTGCTGGTCTTTATGATGCTGATATATATCTTGATTGGGAGATGACGGTGAGAGCGAAATTTAATTCTCACTTGGTTCCTGAACAACATAGAGTTAGATAAGCTACTAGTGAGTTTAAGGACTTTGCTATTATCCGTGGAATGAACTAAGTAACATGCGCTACAACCTGATACATGGGAGCGGTTAAAAGAAGATATGCGTAATCGTTTGTTCCTCCCACATATAAACTTGATTTGAGAAAAAATTGCAGCGCTTAGAACAAGGTGATCGTTCTGTTCAGGACTATTATGCTGAGCTTCAAAAGGGTATGATGCGTTGTGGGGTTGTTGAGGACACGGAGGATAAGATTTGTCGTTTCTATGGGGGTTACGGCGTGAAATTCAGGACATTGTTGATTATAAAGAATTTACTCATCAGTAAACCAGTTGTTCCAGCTTGCTATGCTCGTAGAAAAAGAATTGCAGGGACACAAGGAATCAGCGAAGGCAAGCACCGGACAACCCTTCTACACGCCGCGCACGACTACATCGACGGGACTGCCCAAGTCTTCTTCGAGTTTTCGTTCTCCTCCACCACTGTGAACAAGATTTCAGCAGCGCCACCAAGCCACCTTCCACGACACGCTGCGGGTGCTACAAAAATTCTTTGCGAGTTCCAGCCAAGAGTTCTTCTTCCGTGGCTTCAACGGGCCGCTCCTCCAACATTCTGCCACCGCCGCCATAGGCTTGGTCATGTGCGTAAGAATTGCCCTAGCCAACGGGCATATATCGCCACGAAGATGGAGGCTACATCAGCACTTCGGATGTCGAGGAGGATGATGATGTTGCTGCTGCCTCGGATGACAATGGCGGTGGTGATGATGACTCGTCCTTGGTGGGCGCCCACAGCGACGCCACGGAGCATCATTGTGCAGCGAGTCCTCAGCACACGGTACAACAACCCGATAAGCTTCAACGCCATAATTTGTTTCAGACTTTCTTCGCAATCAAGAACCGCGCGCACGTGTCATCATTGATGGAGGAAGCTGCAACAACTTGGTGAGTTCTGATTTGGTCAACAAGCTTGGCTTGACTACGCGACCGCATCCACATCCATACCATATTCAGTGGTTAAATGATTCGGAAAAGCTAAGGTAACGCAAACATGCCGAGTCCATTTTTCCATTGGTGGTTATGCTGATCATGTTGATTGTGATGTGGTTCCCATGCAAGCATGCTCTCTTTTATTGGGTCGACCTTGGGAATTTGATAATGATGCTTTACACCATGGTAGTAGTAACAAATACACTTTTATGCATAAGGGAAAGAAAGTTACTTTACTGCATTTGACCCCAATCGAGATTATAGAGGCCGATAGGCGAGAGCTGCTGCTGCTAATGATCAAAAGGAACATGATAAATCTGAAAAACAGCAAGTAATTCATTTGAAAAATTCTGTTATGCTTGCCACAAAATCAGACCTTGCTGAAATTGATGATGTTAATGATACATGCTATGCTTTTGTGTGCAAAGATGCTTTATTTTCTCTTGATAATATGCCTTGCACTTTGCTGCTCTGTCACTAACCTTTGCAGGAGTTTAGAGATGTTTTCCCGATGAGATACCTCCGGGACTTCCACCCATTCGAGGGATTGAGCACCAGATTGACTTGATTCTGGAGCGAGTTTGCCAAACCGTGCGGCATACAGACCAATCCTCAAGAGACTAAGGAGATTCAGCGACAAGTCCAAAACCTTTTGGACCGTGGGTATGTACGTGAGAGCCTTAGTCCTTCATTGTTCTGTTCTTTTGGTTCCCAAAAAGATGGTTCTTGGCGTATGTGTGTAGATTGTAGAGCCATTAACAACATTACTATACGATATCGTCATCCTATTCCTAGGCTAGACGACATGCTTGATGAGTTGTGTGGTGCTATAATTTTCACAAAGATTGACTTGCGTAGTGGATACCACCAAATAAGAATGAAACTTGGCGATGAATGGAAAACTGCTTTTAAAACTAAGTTCGACTTGTATGAGTGGTTAGTCATGCCTTTTGGTTTAACTAATGCACCTAGCACTTTCATGAGATTAATGAACAGGTTTTACGTCCTTTCATTGGCAAATTTGTGGTCGTTTACTTTGATGATATCTTGATTTACAGCAAGTCCATGGATGAACATTTGACTCACTTACATGCTGTTTTTAATGCTTTGAGAGATGCACGCTTGTTTGGTAACCTTGATAAGTGCACCTTTTGCACGGATCGAGTCTCTTTTCTTGGCTATGTTGTGACTCCACAGGAATTGAGGTTGATAGAGCCAAGGTGGAGGTGATATGGAGTTGGCCCACACCCACCACAGTCTCCCAAGTGCGGAGTTTTCTTGGCCTTGCAGGATTTTATCGCCGCTTTGTCAAGGAATTTAGCACCATTGCGACACCGTTGATTGAGTTGACAAAGAAGGCCATCGTGTTCCATTGGGGGCCATCACAGGAAGAGTCCTTTAATCTTTTGAAGGACAAGCTTACACACGCACCATTGCTCCAACTTCCGGATTTTGGTAAGACTTTTGAGCTGGAATGTGATGCTAGCGGAATTGGTATTGGTGGTGTTTTAATGCAAGAAGGCAAACTCGTTGCCTACTTTAGTGAAAAATTGAATGTTCCTGCTCTTAGTTATTCCACGATGATAAAGAATTGTATGCTCTTGTTCGTTCTTTAGAGACGTGGCAACACTATTTATGGCCTAAAGAATTTGTTATTCATTCGATCATGAATCACTTAAGCATATTCGTAGTCAAACCAATTTGAATCGTAGACATGCTAAGTGGGTTGAATTTATTGAATCTTTTCCGATGTCATTAAACACAAGAAAGGGAAGGATAATGTGATTGCTGATGCTTTGTCTCGACGCTATACCATGTTGTCTCAACTTGATTGTCGCATTTTTGGTCTTGAAACCATTAAATTACAATATGCTCTTGATGCTGATTTTAAGGATGTGTTGTTGCGTTGTAAAGAGGGACAAGCATGAAATAAATTCATGATCAATGATGGGTTTTTGTTTAGAGCTAACCGCCTATGCATTCCAGTTGGTTCCGTTCGTCTTTTGTTGTTGCAGGAGGCACATGGAGGAGGATTGATGGGACATTTTGGTGCCAAGAAGACGGAGGAGGTGCTGGCCACACATTTCTTTTGGCCAAGGATGAGATGAGATGTAGAGCGGTTCGTGGCTCGATGCGCCACATGTCAAAAGCTAAGTCGCGGTTGAACCCACATGGTTTGTATATGCCTCTTCCCGCTCCTTCTATTCCTTGGGCTGATATATCTATGGACTTTGTTTTGAGATTGCCAAGGACTAAGAGGGAGGGATAGTATTTTTGTGGTGGTTGATCGTTTTTCTAAGATGGCACATTTTATTCCTTGTCATAAAAGCGACGATGCTGTTCATATTGCTGACCTTTTCTTTCAAGAAATCGTCATTGCATGGTATGCCTTCTACTATTGTTTCAGATCGCGATGCAAAATTCTTGAGTCACTTTTGGCACACTTTGTGGAATAAATTGGGGACAAAGCTTGTTTTCTACAACTTGTCATCCCCAAACCGATGGACAAACAGAGGTAGTGAATCGAACATTGTCCACCATGTTGAGAGCGATCTTGAAGCGCAATTTGAAGATGTGGGAAGAGTGTTTGCTGCATGTGGAGTTTGCATATAATAAGCGGTTACACTCCACCACCAAGGTAAGTCCCTTCCAGTAGTGTATGGATTTAACCCCGTGCTCCTATTGATCTTTTGCCTTTACCTACCACCGAGAGAACACATAATGATGCTAAAAAGCGTGCTGAATTTATTCTCAAATTGCATGAAACCACTAAGGCAAATATTGACAAGATGAATGAAAAGTATAGAATTGCTGGTCGTGAAGGTAGAAGGGAAGTTAAACTTGTACGGGTGATTTGGTTTGGTTGCACTTGAGAAAGGATAGATTTCTGAGTTAAGAAAATCAAAATTGATGCCTAGAGCTGCTGGTCCTTTTAAGATAGTTGAGAAGATAAATGATAATGCATATAAACTTGAGTTGCCTCCCGAGTTTGGGGTTAGTCCCACCTTTAACATTTCAGAATTGAAGCCATACTTGGGAGAAGAAGATGAGGCTGAGTTGAGGACAACTCCGCTTCAACAGGGGGAGGATGATGAGGACATCACTTCTTTGGATACACACAACACTCCTCCACTTGACATTCAAGGACCAATCACTAGAGCTTGCGCCCGACAATTGAATTTACAGGTGAGCTCGTTCCTAAGTACTTCTTTTTGTTCACTTGAGAATCGATTGCTACCTAATGATTTAATTATGATTAGGAACCATGGAGAGGACCTAGAAGTACTCGTAGAAGGACTACGAGGCGCACAAGTCCAGCAAGGGCGGTCGAATCATGTTGGAGGCCCAACTCAAACCGACTTCGAATCCAACTGGGAGTCCAAGACTAGGCCGCACTAAAACGGATGCCCAGATCGCATCCGGACTCCGTTTTGGACGTTCTACATATGTATGGAAAGCTGAGAAGACTACCTTTCTAATGGATCTGGTACCATGTCAAAATTCCTTCTGAATCAATGGGAATCATCGAAACAAATGGGCATTCAGAATCTATCAGGGTGCTGCATCACCGTCTTTTGGGCCGATCGGCTTTGTATCGTGTTGGAGCCCATTAGGGGCGCATCCAGGGGTTTTGCACGCCCCTCACTCCTTTATATCCAGCCGGTTTTGCTTAGATTAATTCTGTCTTTGAACAATTTCGCCGTTCATCGGTTTGTGAGACCCCAACTTTTCGAGTGCTACATCAATACATCCGCAATTCAGTTGTGTTCTTCCTTGTTCTTGCTTGTGTTCTTCGATTCGTAGGCAAGGAATAGCCTTCTTGGCGAGGTCAACCGGGCCGCGCACGGTTGATAACCTGAGGAGACGTGGTGCTGCGATTGCGGGGTTCGGAATATGTCGTTCGGAAGCCGGATCGATTTGTGTCGCGCCTCCACCAAATCGAACATATCCAGAACCTATTGGAAGATCGGGACCCCGTCCCCATCATCCCCCTCAACATGTGATGCAACTTTCAGTTCAAGTAGAGTTATGCCAACACTAAGATCTAGAAGCTCCCAAATGAACTCCCCCTGAATCAAAGCAATAAAATCAAGAAGCTGGCAAAGAAAATCCGAAAGAGCAGTCCTTAAAGCATAGATAAGATATAGAGGAAACTATGGCTCAGACTGACTCTCATCTACCCCATATGACTCTAAGACTATCAACTGATCATCTACCTCACTAAGAAGCAAACACATACCCCGTCTACCCGAGGGTGGCCCAACCCTCGCTAGAACCTATAAGAAGTGAGTGAGCTCAACCTAGTAAGAAGAGAAACAGCTAATAAGCAGCATCCTAGAAACATAAGATGAGAGCAAGAAGTCTAAACAACTTGACGATAGAAGCACTCTAACCTATGCTAGAAGGACTAAACCCAATGCACCCATATGCAGTGCAGTAGAAAAGTGTAAGAGCATAATCAATATAATAAAGCAGTAAAGCACAAAGCTTCCCCTTACAACAGTCCGTAAGGACAAACCACCCCAAGCTCTCCTCGCAGAGCTGAAAACCTAGAGCTATCCAAAGGCTTGGTAAAGATATCAGCCAACTGGTGGTCACTCTCCACAAATTGGAGCACTATGTCACCCTTCTCCACATGGTCTCTAAGAAAGTGATATCGAATATCAATGTGCTTGGTCCGAGAATGCTGCACTGGGTTCTTAGCAATGTTAATCGCAGAAGTGTTATCACAAAAGAGTGGAACACTATCGATAGCTAACCCAAAGTTCCGCAGGGTCGAGACCATCCAAAGTACTGCTGCAGCAAATGGCAGCAAGAACGTACTCGGCCTCTCGCAGCGGTGTGCAACACCGGCCGCTTCTCGAGGACTAGAAAACAAGAGAAGTACCAATGAATTGGTAGGTGCCGAAGTGCTCTTCCTATGTATCCTACACCAAGAAAGTCTGCATCCGAATATGCTCTCAAGGAAAGACAGACGAGGAAGAGTACCAAATACCATGGTCAATGGTAGCTCAAGGTACCGAAGATGCACTTCACGCTGGCGGTGAGATACGCGAGGAGAAGCTCAAATCGAGCACAAAGACACACAATGAAGTGTATGTCCGGTCTTCGTGCAGAGGTACAAGAGGGAGCCAATCATGCTATGATACTCCTTTTGATCAATCGCTCGCCGTCCTCATCAGGTCAAGTGTGATGGAAGATGCCATGGGAGTTGACACGGGCTTACCATCACTCATGTCGGCGCCTCAGAGGTCATGAGTGTACTTGCCTCGATGCAAGAAAGTACCCTCCCGAGTCTACTTGATCTGGAAGCCAAGGAAGAAGGTCAACTCGCCCATTGTACTCATCTCAAACTCGGTGCTCATGACATCCGAGAACTTTGAAACAAGAGTATAAGAAGAGCCGCCAAAGATGATGTCATCCACATAAACCTGAACGAGCAGAAGCTCAGTGCCATGCCGGTGAATGAACAAGGTCTTATCCACCTTACCCATCTCAAAACCATGACTCAACAAGTAGGACTTAAGCCTCTCATACCAAGCTCTAGGGGCTCGCTAAGTCCATACAAAGATTTGGAAAGCTTGAAGACATGGTTTGGGTATTGGGGTTCTCGAAACTGGAGGTTGTCTCACATAGACTTCTTTCTCAATAAAGCCATTGAGGAAGGCACTCTTGACATCCATCTGGTAAATCTTGAAACCCTTAGAAGCTGAAAAGGCAAGCAGGATTCTAATGGCCTCAAGTCTAGCTATAGGGGCAAAGGTCTCCTCAAAATCTAGACCCTCAACCTGGAAGAAGCCCTGAGCTACCAGTCTAGCCTTGTTTTGAATGACAACCCTATCCTCACTCTGCTTGTTCTTGAACACCCACTTAGTTCCAATGACATTGTAACCTCGAGGGGCTCAACAAGGGACCGGACCTTGTTTCTTTCGAAATTCTCTAGCTCCTCATGCATGGCATTGACTTAAGACTCGTCAGACAGAGCATGACTAACATCCTTGGGCTCAAAGGTGGCAACAAAGGCAGAATGGACACGAAATGTGACATACCGGACTTTGAATGTGTGACATGCTCAAAAGGTCTCCAATAATCTGCTTAGAAGGATGGTCTTTTGGATGTGTCTAGGAGGCCCTGGATGAGAAGAAGAAGTGGCCTCTACCTCATGAGCTGAGAGGTAGGAACAGAGCCACTAGCTCCAGAGGAAGCCAAATGCATGGGCTGATCGCCTCGAGGTGCGGTGGAAGACGGCATCTCGGGTGGAGGATGAGAACTGGATCGGGTAAACAACCTCATCCGCATCGTCCTCATCATCCACAAGATGGGCTCGGACTGCTCTAAAGAACTCGAGATATCGGGCCTAGTCCCGGACTAGCCTCATCGAAGGTCACCCCACAGGTCTCTACCAACTTACTATACTCACAGTTCCAAACCCTATACGCCCGCGAAGAAGTCGAGTAACCTAGAAAGATACAATCACAAGAACGTGACTCGAACTTGTCTAGGTTCCCGGACTTCAGAATGAAACACTTGCAATCAAACACACGAAAATGCGAGACCGGGCTTTCGCCATATCTCAACTCATAAGAAGTGCGATACAAGTGTGCCCAAGAAAACTCTGTTCAAACATGGCACGCTGGTCTGCCGGGACCCGGATTTCGAATCCGACCCCTTGTGTATTACCGCACTAGTCCCGCATCAAAGCTAGTGCACACAGCTAAACAGAAATGAATACATCACCAAAGATCGTGGTATTACAATAATTGAGAGTATCGACCGAAAGGTCTCATTATTACAATTGAGGTTTCAAGACCTCGCACACATGAAACACAGCGGAAGCAAAGATAAACTTCGGTGAAGACCCATCAATACGCCACGTGCAATTGATGGGAAACGCGACCTAGTTCTCGGGAAAATCCATCACAGCCGCAAGCGAAGCAGTAGTCGTAGTCTCCTTCTTGGGCTTCGTATTCCTCTGCTTTTTATGTTTGAGTGTAGCATGTGAGTACATAAAGTACTCCGCAAGTCTTGGGAAATATGCAATAGATGCAAGGCTTGACAAAGGAAGGCTATATGGTTCTTTTGCACAAAGCAACATTTTCATTCAATTACTCTTAATTATTTTCAAGGCATCAATTTAATAAAGTAAATGTTTTAGCAGAAACTATCATTAACTTTCTAGTGAAGGTTCCATCTACCAACACTAGCCAACCAATTACAATTGGTCAAGTTTAAAATCGGGTTCCATCCACCCTCTCTGGCTCCAACTGCCAGATACCCTTCCGAGAGTTCCTCCACTCTCGGAATACAAAACTTTGATTTTAAAACCAAAACCAAAAATCTACCATGTGTATGCATTCCTTGCCCGCCCTTGACCGTAGGCACGGCTATTCGAATAGTTTTACACTGCAGAGGTTGTACAACTTTACCCACAAGAGATAATTTATCCTAAAAGTCAACACGCTTCCTTTGGCATGAGACCCAGATAAAATATCACAAAGCCTTTACCTTACTCTAATCTAGCAAGATACCACCCGCTGAGGTTTCACCGCAGGTAGGCTAACTGCCCGAATCGAAGCCCCTCTTGCGCCATATGAGTACAGAAATCCTGTCCTCACCGTGAATAACCATCCATCCCAGCACCCACTTTCCATGGTGGCACCTAAACTAGACTATCGTAAGTTAGTCGCCTAGGTCGCACCCATATAGACTTGTGGTTGTACGGTTAATGCTCACCGACAAACACAAGCGTCGGTCCTAATTGACTAGGGTGGAACATACACTTTTCAAGATCTCGTGCTAATCGCACCAACCCAAACCAACCATCCACCCTAATCTAAACCAACTTTCACATTTTAGTTTATTTTAAAAGAATAGTTGTAACTCCAATTACCACTAAATTTGTAAACACAAGGGTATTACAATAATTCATAATTTCCCATTTGCAAGATTTATGAGGTATTCAATAGCATGGCTAAGCATTGTACTACCATTCTAATACCAACAATGAAATATATTACTCTCATTAATGAGTCAAAGGAATTTCTAGGGTTGCAAAGGTACATGGCAATCAACTTCAAGTGAGGGCATAACAAGGTTGGATTAACTATTACCTTAAGATTGAACTAATGTTTTATGTAAATAGCAATGCACATAATTTAAAATAATTAAAACATTTCAAAATCATAGGTTCAAGATGATCAAAGGAGACTTGCCTTCTTGCACGCTCTCGGAGTCTTCCTGCTGTGGAGTGGAGAGGTCTTCGACAACGTTGGATTCTACGCGAGAAAAGACAGAGCAACAAAACAAATAAATACAAACAAAAATTCAAATAAACTCAAAAATTCAAATAGAGGCCATATTCAGATAGATTATGATTTTAGACGAATTTAGGAGAAAGGGTCAGCGGATTTGGGGTTCACACGAGGGAGAATGACTATCTGGAAGATCGGTTGGGAAAAGAAATTACTGAGACAATATTTGGACCAAGGAAAAATAGAATGGATTTTATGGAGATTTTGCAAGATTTGAATTTGAATTTTGAAAGTGCATAGAAAATTTGGAATGGAACTGATGCTTTGAAATTAAACTAGGTATTGGAATTTGAAATTTAAATATTTTAAATATCAAATAAATTTCAAATATTTGAAAGGATGGAAGAAATGGATAGTTTGGAATTTTTGATGAATTTAGAAATTTGAATGGGCTCAAACGGAGTTAAAATGAAGGAGTACGGGCTCCGGGAAGTTTGAAAAGAGAGAAAATGGAAAATAAGAATTTCTGGAATTATCTTTCTACTGAAAAAGATATTTATGACGTCAGCCTTGGGAATTTCTTTTCGGCCGATTTATTTTTCTATTGAAAAAGGGGATTATGGTGTCATGCTTGCGTCAGCATGGGGTAAACCCCACTAACAGATGGGTCCGGGTCCATGGACCGAGTCCACGTGCTCATGGGGAGGCTGAGGTGGTGGGGTGGTGCTGACCGGGCGAGGGGCGCCGAGGTGGGCGGGGACGTGGCGCCGCCACCGCCACGAGGCGTGGGGAGCCGACGTGGCGGCCGGTGAGGAAGAGCTCGGGACGCACGCCCGCCGAGCTCAGATGGCGGCCGCGGACGGCGATGGCGGGAAGGAAGAGGACCGCGCGGATCGCAGGGTGGGTGCGGTGTTACCGAGGTGGCGGAGTAGGGCGGTGGCGATTGCAGGAAATAGGGGACATGGCGCGGGACGGAGGGATTCGAGCGGGATTGAGAAGGTGGCGGTGCGCGCTTCTTTGGGAAGAAAGGGGCGGGCGACGTGGCACGGAAGGACAGAGGCGCGAAATGGTGGCGGTGATGAAGGGGATGGCGTGGCGAGCGGAAGGAAGGAGACGATGCGGGAGGGGATGGCTCGACAGCGGACTCGCGTGCAGCGAAGAGGAGGCGCGCGGCGACGACGGTGGGCGGGTGAGGAGAGAGGAGCAGGCTCGGGTGGTGGGACGTGGCCGCGCGGGCGAGGGCGGATCGGCGGCCATGGAGGTTAGGCGGTGGAGGGCCGATGGGCCGAGGAAGGACGCGCGCGCACTGGGCCGCCAGTGGCGAGCGGGGAGAGGAAGGCGGGGTCGGCCGGTGGCGTGGAGAGGATCCGCCGCCCACGTGGCGCCGGAGGAGAGGGAGGATTTGATTTTTGATTTTGATTTTTCTAAATTGCTAGAAAATCCAAATAAGCTCGGAAAAATAAGAAATTACTTGCGAAATTTCCAGAAAAATTCAGAGAACTTCCTGGAGACATTTTGGACTTATTAAAAATATTTCCAACTAATTTTGGTAATTAATTTCTGTACTTTAAAATACTTTTAATTTCAAAAATACATTTTTAAACTCCGTAAAATCCAGAAACCGGATAAGAGCCAAATAAGTCCAAATAATTAATTTGAACTAGGATTTTTATAGAAAATCAAAATATTATTTTATTTAATAATATTTTTAGGTTTTTCTAAAATACTTTTCAAATCCAGCTTTTTCAAAAACAAAAATTTAGGGCAAATCCAAATAAAACTCAAATAATTCAATATAATTAATTTGAAATTAAATTTTTTCAGAAATCGAATTTTTGGGATGTTACAAATCTACCCCTTAGAAAGAATCTCATCCCTGAGATTCGGACGAACTGGGAAAAGAAAGGAGAGGGAAACTCGGCTCTTAGGTCCTCTTCACGCTCCCAAGTTGCTTGACTTCAATGGTTGCTCTACTGCACTTTGTGGAACTTTATGGTCATGCTTCTTGCGTGGCGCTAAGCTTCCTTTATGATTCTATCTTGTTATTCAATGCTCGAGGTATTTCTTTAATCGACAAATATGGAAGACAACAACAAATCAGATTGGTACATCTTTAGTCGCCTGCAAGCTTTGGGTTAACTTCAATTGCCCTTATCATATCGATTAATTCAGTATTCCACCAAAAGGGCTTAACTTCCGCAAGTGTTCATCCGAGAAGGACATAATTATTTCAACTCTTCAAAAATTCTTGATTCCAAAATCATATACCACAAATGCACCTTATTAATTTCCACAAGTAATCTCATTAACTTTTACTCTCTCTGCTCTAATTTGAATTGACGTCAAACCATAGAATTTTTCTAACAAGAATCCAATAACATTGTAGTTTGTGATTTCCACCAATTGTTTTATGATCATTATCTAATCCGACAGATTCATAACTTTGATCAAATAATATAAAATTAATCCAACCTTTTAGTAATCATCAATCAATTTTAAGATCATCTAAGCCATAATTTAATATTCAATAATCCACCAACATCATTCTCTTCATAATCATCATTTTGGTTCCACCAAATTTGAATGAACTCAATTAATTCTTATCGGACAATCTCTCAATTAATTATCATTGGACCATCTATCTCCCATAATTAATTTAAATCCTCTAGGTTATCCATTTGAACATCCTTAAATGATCTAGTTAATCCCATTAGTTAAAATCCAATTATCTAGCAATGATCTATTAAATCCACCAATTCAAATTGTCATATCAAAGTCCACTTTGCAATGATAAAATTAATCCACCAAGATATCTAAGGGTATAATCTTCTGGAATTCCACTAGTATCCACTTATCATCAATAGGTCCACCAAACTCTGATAATCAAGTAACTCCACAAAATTCATCTACTCTTCATGATTAAACCAAATCACCCCAAATTGATATAATGAATTATTTATGATAATTCAACTTCTTAATCTTTTAGTCTCTCCCTTTACTAGATCAATCTCTTAATACTAATTCTCCAACAATCACAAATAATCCCTTCAGCAAAATCTTGTTTTTACATCCAACTACTCCTTTCAATCCTAGATAATAAATCCAAGGCAAAGTTTAGACTCTTCCCATGATCTAATTAACTTCCCCAAGTTCAACTTTGTATTTATTCTCTAGTCAACCCACAAAGATGACACTCTTTAGATTTATTTATAATCAATTGGTATCCACAAATATACCTTTTAGCTCAATCCACTCGAATATTATTCAATCTTGTCAATTTGAGAGACCATGTGGTGGCGATCTCATGTGTGTGATGAGTAATTGACAGTGGTTTAGGTGAGTCGAGTTTGGCTTGAGTGGTTCAGAGTCGAGTCGTTGCATGGTGCGACTGACTCGGTCGGTTTTGGTCATTCCTGGTCAAACGGGTTAGGATGCATATTCTGATATTTTGACAGGTTTGGACTTCATCATGAGTAAGTATGATGTGCTTATGCTATTTATGCTTTCATGTATTGAGCGGTGCTATGTGACGTGTTTCTTGTCTGTGTGACTGCAGGACGTCGAGGCGGAGTCGTGGTGAGACACGGAGGATGGACTAGGCGCAGTGGCGCCGAGGTCGAAGCGATCGGAGGTGTCGAAGACAATGTGGACTCGATGTGGTTGCGAGGCGTGCGAGACAAGGAGCGAAGCTTCCGGAAGGTGCGGGAGGGGCGATCGAAATTCGCAAGGCTGCACAAGCGGGAGCGGGCTCCGTTGATTTAGCAGCATAACGGGTGGAGACCCGTTAGCCATGGGCTATAAACAGTGGAGAGGGCTGCATGCCTCCACATGGATTCTAGAGAGAGTTAGGGTTTTCTTGAGTCAAAAGAGGCTTTGAGGGTTGTTTCTCTTTGCTCTTTAGTGGTTGAGGGCAGCAGGTGTTGTCGCCTCGTAGCTTTCTCTGTGTTCATCCTCTCCAAGAAACATGTAGTGAGTGGGTTTCTTGTGTTCTTGTGTGGGAGAGGGAGAGGATTGAGTGGAGAGTCTTGTAATCATTCCTCTTGTTTGAATGTTCATGCGAATCGGGACTCCTCTGTATTCATTTAGTTTCAATGAATGAAATCTCCAAGATTCTCCTGTGCTCTCGTGTTCTTCGATACCTCTGTTCTTGATTTCTTGATTTCTCGCTTTCTTGTTGGTTGTTGCTGGGAGGGCCAAAATGGGTTGCTCTGTGTTGGGATAGTACCTCAAGATCATTTGATCAGTTAAAATCCCAAGAACCCATCTTTAATTTCAGTTTTGGCTTTTTGAGGTTTCCCTGTTCTTCTTCTGCTTTCTAGGGTTTTGATGCTATTTGGAATTCCCTTCTTGAGAGGCTTTGAGTTTTGGTCTGAATTGTGCTATGGCTATTGCTAATGTGTCTGCAAAGTATCACGGCCATAGGATCAAAGACGTGGTGAGAATTTGAGTTTTTGTCCAGGCTCTCTGTGATTTTTAGATTTAGGCTCAAATCTGAAATTACTTGTCTTGAGATGGATTCTCTTGGTCTCTAGCCTCCCCTTGCTTTTTAGAGTGTTTATGTGTTTCTTTGGGTCAAAAATAGTAAGAAGAATTCATCCATTTCTCTTTCAAGATCTGAAGTTATACCCGATTTCAGGTTTTCAGCTTTGCCTCGGGTGGCTCGGAACTGTGGAGCGGTCGGGCCGGCTATTACCCAAATGGTCAGACCGGCTATTACCCGCGTCGACCGCCATTATCCAATGGTCGACGGACTATTACCCAGCGGTCGACTAGCTATTACTCAATGGTTAGACCGCTTTTACCAGCCGGTCGACCGGTCCTGTGGTTTTTTTGTTGAAATTTTCGTTGTTTGCGTGTTGTTCTCTTTTCATTGCAGTGGTTATTTCCGGTGCTTGAGTTTCCAGAGAGTCTTACTTTCCTCTTCATAGCTTGTCGTAGCTATTTGGAGAGGTAAATTTGCTTGTGAGTACTTGGGGACGAATTTTTAGAAGTCGACATTCACCCCTCTGCCGCCATTTCGGTCCTATAATTGGTATCGAGCGGTTAGCTCTAATTCATAGATCTTAAACAGTCTCAAGAGCCATGGCGACGGATAAGTACTCGACCAAGCCGCCCGTGTTCGATGGCATCGACACTTCTTCGGAAGAGCCGAATGGAAACATACATCCGGGCCGTGGGTATGCCATCCGCGCAAGATCAAGGTCCGCTTTGAAGTTCTGCCGATGAGAACATCAATGCCGGGAACATGGCTGATGTTGAGGCAAATGCTAATGCGAGGAACATCATTATCCAAGGCCTGAGCCGTAGTGAGTTTGACCGCATCTCTCATCTTCTGTCCGCCTTCGATATCTGAGAGACCCTCGATGCATACTGTTGTAGGGGTGGCCCCCACCTAAACCCAGCAGGCCTAGTAGAGGGTTATAAGGTCCAGTATAGGTCATGTGTAAGGACATAAGTGCCCCTGGAAGGGGTACTCAAATGTAAGGGTATAATTGTAAAAACACCCCCATGTATATACATATGGAGTACAGGCCATGGGGAGAGGCCAGGCCGTTACTCACGCCCTTCACTCTCCACTACCATCCTCTCTCTGCTTGGTGCTGTAACCACAACAGTTGGCGCCATCCGTGGGGAGGACAGAGCAAGCTCAAGTTCGAACGAGGATGGCATCGGAAAAGGCTTCGCCGACGGCGCGCAAGGGAAAGAAGATCGCCGGGCGAGCGTCGTGTGAGCTCCGTGGCTTCGGCGTCGGCCGCCGCGGGCGCGGTGGCGGCGTGAGCACGGCGCCGAGGACGCCGACGATCGCAGCGCGACGGCCAACCCCGCCGCGGCACCACGACGACCGACCCGCCATCGCACCGCGACGCCATCCCCGCCGCCGGCACCGCGACATCGACCGGCCGCCGGCACCGCGACGACCGACCCGCCATCGGCACCGCGACGGCCGACCCTACCGTCGGCACCGCGACGGCCAACCCCGCTGCCGGGCGCTGCGGTGACCGCACCACGCCGACCTACCGCGGGCGCACCGACGGCTCCACCTGCATCGGCAGGGAAAAGCGCGCTACTGGCGGCCCTCAACGCGTTCCAGCGGGAGCTAGGGGACCTTCGCGGGGCTGTCCATGACATGCAAGAGGCTCGAAGTCAGTAGGCTGCGTCAGTGGCCATGCTAGAACCCGCGCCGGAAAAGGTGGATAGCCGCGACGCCCCCACATCCAGCCGCATGCCGCTGCGACGTGTCGATCTAGAGTCCCCGCCGGCAGATCGCAGCAGCGGCGTGGTCCGAACACTTCAAGTTCCCCAGGGCCATCGAGCCATACAAAGGTGATACGGATCCCCGCGAGTCCGTACGCATGTACGAAACCGCGATCGAGGCGCGCGCGAAGATGATACCACAAAGGCGGCGTGGCCGAGGAAGATGCGCGAGATGCGACGCTCCATCTTCGATCTTGCTCAAGCGGCGCTCGGCATACGACGAGGGGCGACGACTTCAAACAAAGCTCGCACCGACAATACCGAAGGACCCCGGAGCAACAAAGACCGGGAGCCGGAAGGCTCTCCAAAGAGCGACGCAAGCCCCGACGTCACCAAATAGCAGATCACAAAGGCCCGCCATACCTTCGCCATCGAGAATGCCCTTCGAGGACGCGAAGGTGCGCGCGGCCGCGATGAGCGACCCCGAGCGGAGCAAGAGCAACTCTATTACGGCAAATGGTGCGAGGTGCATGGTTATGGTCATCACTATACGAAGACGTGCACTGCGGTCGTGGAGTTGCGACGGGCGATGGCCGCATCTCGGGACTCGCCCCTTCGGCTCCCTACCGAGGTCCGGGGCGGCATCCGAGGGGCAGCCCCTCGCAAGCTTCAGCCAGGGAAGACGCACGGAGCCGCGCCGTCAACGTCATCACCGGAGGCTCCTTATCAGGGGCCCCCGCAGAGTAGCCGTAATCGTGGCTGATGCCCCGCAACATCACCTTCACCATGAATGATGCCAGGGGCGTGGAGTTCCCTCATCAAGATCCTCCGTCATCCGGGCCCATATCGCGGGTTGCGATGTCGCGCATCCTTGTCGACGGGGAGCTCGCGAACATCCCGGTCACAGGGCCTCGATCGTATGGGAACCCACCGGTCGCATGGAGCAGGCAGGAGCCCGCCGTGGCATCGGAGGTCAACCACCGCAGCCATAGGGCGGTGTCCTCCCGCTACGCTCCGCCAGAGAGTAACATCCGACCACGATGTCATCTTCGACGTTGTGGACATCGCACACCCCTACAACGTCATATTGGGACGGCCCACTATCAACTCCTTCGAGGCGGTCCCGCACCACGCCTTCTTGTGTATGAAGCTCCCAGGCCCGGAGGGTGTCATCACCGTCTTCAGCGACCAAGACCTTGCCAGGCGCATCGAAGCCGGCAGCCATGATCTGCATCGCCGGTACATGCCCTACGGACGTCTTTGGGTGACACGCCCTCCCGGGATGGACGCTAAGCCTCGGCCCGAGGGCGAGTCAGCGGTGCCGCTCCAGCGAGGGGCAGGTTGTCTCTATCGGTGAGGGGCTCCCTGAGGTCAAGCAAGATTTACCCAAGTGCTTCAAACAACACCGACATCTTTGCATGGTCACTAGAAGATATCAATGGTGTGGACCACGCAGTAATCGAGCACCGCTTGGCGGTCCGCCCGACGCCAAGCCGGTCAAGCAAAGCCGCCGCATGTCCATGGATCGGCAGCAGTGCCAAGGTGGAGGTGGAAAAGCTTCGAGCGGGGTTATCCGCGAGGTCCACCACCCGCAGTGGCTCGCCAACCCAGTATTGGTCAAGAAGGCTAGTGGGGCCTGGCGCATGTGCATCGACTTCACGGCACTCAACAAGGCGTGCCCAAAGGACAATTACCCTTTGCCGCGCATCGATCAATTGGTTGATGCTACCGCGGGGTGCGAGTTAATGAGTTTCTTAGATGCCTACTCTGGCTATCATCAGGTATACATGGCGGAAGACGACGAGAGCAAGACTAGCTTCATCACACCAGTCGGCACCTTCTGCTTCATCAGGATGCCCTTTGGCCTGAAGAACGTGGGCGCTACCTTTACCCGCCTCGTCGCCATCGCCCTGGCCACCCAGCTCGGAAGGAATGTCAAGGCCTACATCGATGACGTGGTAGTCAAAACCCGGCAGCTCGCTTTGCATGGCCGGGACCTCCAAGAGACCTTCGACAACCTCAGGAAAGCTGGCATCAAGCTCAACCCCGACAAGTGCGTCTTCTGCGTGCAGGCGGGCAAACTTCTGGGCTTCCTCGTGTCTGGGTGGGGCATCCAGGCGAACCCTGATAAGGTTGATGCTATCTTGGGTGTGGAGCCACCCAAGATGACGAGGGAAGTCCAGAGGCTGGCGGGCCACATGGCAGCCTTGAGCCGCTTCCTTTCCAGGGCGGCGGAGCGAGGTTTGCCATTTTTAAGACACTCCGTGGGTGCGACGGATTTCATTGGGATGGTGACTGTATGGAGGCCTTCAACGCGCCAAGAAACACTGGCGAGTCTCCCACTGTCGCCCTAGCACCGAGGCTCCTCCCCGCTCTATCTCGCCGTGTCACCACACGGCCAAGGCCGCCTCATCCTAGAGGAAGGTGCAGATAACGGCTCAGATACTTCATCTCCAAAGCCCTTCAAGGCGCCAAGATGAGATATACAGAGCTTGGAAAAGCTTGCTTACGCATTGGTCATGGCCTCCGTGAAGCTCCGCTACGCCTCGCGGAATGGAGCGCGCGCGCTTACTGCAGGCGCGGCACCCGCCGCCACCCGTTTGAAGGGTAGGGGACGGAGCGCGTGTGTCTACTTCGACTAGGCACCAGCCCCGCTGCCACCCGTTCGAAGGATAGGGGACGGAGCGCGCGCGTCTACTTCGACTAGGCGCCAGCTCCGCTGCCACCCGATCGTAGGGTAGGGGACGGAGCGCACGCGTCTACTTCGACTAGGCGCCAGCCCCGCTGCCACCCGTTCGAAGGGTAGGGGATGAAGCGCGCGTGTAACATCCTGATTTTTAGAGCCTTTTTGAAGCTTTTGAAATAAAATTCACCATTTGCATTTTTTCTGGAATTAATTAAAGCTTAAATGAAATTTTTATGAATTAAAAGGATTTAATATGATTAAGTTAAACATTAACATTTGCCAAAGTTATTTTATTTGAGTTCTTTGTGTCTCAAGGAATTTATTGAATTTTTATGGATTTTTCTCGATTTATTTGCTATTTTCTAGAGCTCAAAAGTATTTTATGAATTTCTGAAAAAGAAAAGAAAAAGAAAACCACACGCCGGTGGGCGCAGCCTCACCCACCGGCCGGCCCAGCCACCGCCTCCGCCCGGCCGCTCGCCGCGCCACGCTGCCGCCAATCCGCCGCCTCCCGCGCCCGCTTGCCCTCGCCGGTGCCGCGCGTGTCGTCATCCCAGCCATCCGCCGCACTCCGCGTGCCATCCTTGCCGCCGCCGCTGGTGGTGCCATCGACAGTGGGGCCCACTGCCGTGTCGCTCCGCCGACTCGCTCGCTCTCCGATTGGGACTCCGCCGCCTTCCATTTTCCGCCGCTGCTCCGCCCCGACCGACGCCCGCGCCGCCAGACTCTTTGCCTCCCGGGTATAAAGGGGACCGACTCGGCTTCCTCGCCCCGAGCCACCGCCTCCGCCGCCACGCCGCCGACGCTCGGCGCGCCGCCACCGGAGTTGCCGTCTGTTGTCTCCGGAGGCCGCCGACCGCCTCGCTCACCGGTAGCTCGCCTCCGCCGCCGCCGCCTGCCGACGCTATCGCCGGTGAGCCCCCGCCGCCCCGACCCGCCGCCGCCCTGCCGCCGCACCCGCCGTTGGCTGGGACCACCGCCGCGCTCCGCGCGCAATGGAACCGCGATCGCGGCCGCGACGCTGCCTCCCGCGCCGCCACGCCGGCCGGACGTCGCTCGTGCCGTGCCTTCGCCTCCCGTGGACGCCATCCACCGTGCACTCGCCTCGCCATGTGGGCCCTGTCTGTCACCGAGCCTCGAGACCCGCGGCGCTTTGTGCCACGCCACCGAGCCCGGCCACCGCCCTGCTAGCTTCACCTCAGCCTAGCCGCGCCGTCGCTGCCAGCTCAAGACTGCTTCGTGCACCGGCCCGCCAGACCCAATCCTCCGTGCGCCCGGTCCACAAAGACAAGGCACTTTTCCAATTTTCCCGATTTTCTTTAGATCCAATTTTCCAAGAGCCCGTTCTCCTCGCCCCAGCTCCGATTGACCCGATTCTTTTCCTAAATTCATCTAAAATTAAGCTCTACCTTTTGGTTCAGGTTTGAAAGTTTTTGGAGTTTATTCAAATTTTATTTGATTTTATTTTGTCTTTTCGATTCGCTTTCTCTCGTTAGATCGCGTGTTCGAGGGAGCGAAGTTGGATTTGAAGATCAAGAGCCCTCAGCTGAGTAAGGCCAAGGCAAGTCGTGTCCTTTGATCATGTTGAACCCAGTTTTCAAATCTATTATGTATTATGTTGCTTTAAATTATCATGCATTGCTACTTTATTATAAAACCCTTGTATTGGTAGTTATCGTCCCAATTGGTTATTTCCTCCTTGATATTTTGGAATACCTTGATGCCATTGTCACTTTAGGTTGGGAATTTAATTAGTGATGCTATGTTATTTGTCACATTGGGTGGGTACGATTAGAATGCTTAGCTCGGCTTATTTTGCGTAAAGGGTTCATCATCACATGTGGTTAATTAATCTTAACTTAATGGTATACTTGAACGTGGTGGTTAACCACAATTATAAAATTTGTATGTCATGACATGGGTAGTGTCATGGGCATTGGTTATACAAACTTGGCTTTCACTTCGCGAATGATCGTGCAAAGAAAGGGGTGCAAGTTGCACATTGGGATGTGGATGCTTCACTAAGTAATTCTTAAGGACTTAATTTTGTGCGCCATTGATATGAGCTTAATCGCAAACCACATGTCTAGTATGGGATAGACTCGCATAATAATTTGTGAAGTCTCCACTTTGGTTTCACTACCGATGTTGTTATGGCGCAAGAGGGGCAATTATCGACTAGGGGTTACCCTACCAACGGTGAAACCTAGCGAGTGGGATCGTGGAGATGGATCATTGTAAAAGCCTTGTTGTGATTATCTTTAACGTGAGGATTATCACATCGTGTGGGTACAGCTTGTGCAACCTCCGCAGAGTGTAAAACTATTCGAATAGCCGTGTCCTCGGTCATGGACAATGCTCGTGATTTCACACGAGGGTAGAGTTTTCATAAAAACCTGGTTGGGTTAAGTTGGGAAGTGAATGGTTAGTTCACGGTGTTCATTTCATGGATCTTGGTTCATGGTGGATTCCTTGGGTGAATGGTCGCTCACTTGTGGTTGGTCTCAATTCCTTTGGTTACTTATTTATTATCATTTACAAAGTGAGAGACCATGTGGTCGTGATCCCATGAGAGTGATGAGTAATTGACAAGGGTTTAGGTTAGTCGAGTTTGGTTTGGGTGGTTCGACCTTGACGCTATGTGGGCGCAATCGGCTCGGTCGGACTTTTGGTCAAACTTGGTCTTTGGGCTTAGGATGCATATTCTAATGTTTTGACAGTTTGGACTTCATATGTGGTAAGTGTGATGGTATTTACGCTTTCATGTATCGAGCGCTATTTGACGTGTTTCTTGTCCGTGTGATCGCAGGACATCGAGTGGAGTCGTGGTGAGACACGGTGGACCGGACTAGGCGCAGTGGCGCCGAGGTCGAACGGTCGGGATGTGTCAAGACGACGTGGACTCGAGGTGGTTGCGCAGGCGCGAGACAAGGAGCGCGAAGCCGGAAGGTGCAGGAGGGGCGAACGAGAATTTCGCAAGGTGCACAAGCGGAGCAGTTCGTTGGAAATAGCGGGCGAACGGGCGAGACCCAGCCATGGGCTATAAAAGGAGTGGAGGGGCTGCATGCCCACTTGAGCACTTGTAGGGAATTAGGGTTTACACTAGTCAAAAGAGGCTTTAGCAAGGTTGTTTCCTTTAGCTCTTTAGTTGGTGTGAGTTGGTATGAGTTGGTGAAGGCAGAGTAGTGCTCCCTCTGTAGCTTCATCGATGGTTTCTATGTGATCTCCTCTCTGTGTGTTCTTCCTCCCAAGAAGATGTGTGATTCTTGGTGTTCTTGAGGATTGAGAGGAGAGGGATTGAGTGGAGAGTCTTGTAATCATCTATGTCCTAATGTCCATTCGTATCAGACTCCTCTGATTCCTTGTGATTCAATGAATGAAATCTGAAGTTTGGTTTTTCCTGCTCGTAGCTTCTGCTCTTCATTTTCTCTTTGCAAGATTTCTTGATTTTCGTGGTTTTGAGTTCTTGCTTGCTGAGAGAGCCAAAATGGGTTGCTATGACATGGGTGATGCTCAAAAGCCATTTGGCTATTTAATCCCAAGAGCAAACCGAGTTTGATTCTCAGATTTCAGTTTTGGCCTCCTCTGCTCTTGTTCTTCGTTTCTAGGTTTTGGTCCAGATTTTGATTCCTTGTTAAGATGGCTTGAAATTTGGTATGAAGAGTCCAGAGGCTATTAATTAGCTTCCTCAAAATTTCATAGCCAAAGGATCAACGGTTGGGGAGTTATTTGGTTTTGGCTCGGTTCTTGCAAGATTTCAGATTTTTACCCAAATCTGAAATTCTTGTTTCTTGGAGGGTTTTCTTGATATTGGCTCTGGCTTATTCTTCTGGGAGTGTTCCTAGCTATCCTCAAAGTTTCCAAGCCAAGAATCCAAGAATCATTGCGAATCTCTCATTTTTCAGAAAATCTTGTTTGCTGTTTTTCTCGAGAGGTACTACCGCCTCGAGAGGTACTACCGCCGCAGGTACTACCGCTCCTCGAGAGGTACTACCGCCAGAGGTACTTCCGCCGCCCTAGCGGTACTACCGGTTATGTTCGACCACCGATCGGCATCGAAGAAACGCTCGACAAGTCCGATCGCCGTCGGCGGTACTACCGCCTCAAGAGGTACTACCGCCAGAGGTACTACCGCTCCTGAAGAGGTACTACCGCCGAGGTACTATCATTGCCTCGCGGTACTACCGCTGCGCCGACTTTCTCCGATTTTATTTTTCTTGACCGCTTCTTTTCTCGATCTGGTTTGTCCTTGTTCCCGTGATTTCCAATAGTGCATATCTTCCTTCTTCATAGCTTCCATAGCTATTGGAGAAGAAGCATAAGTGTGGTCACTTGAGGGGCGGTTAATTTTTGAAAGCGCCATTCACCCCCTCTCGCCGCCATTTCGGTCCTACAATTGGTATCGAGAGCTGTTAGCTCTTTTCAATAGATCTTAACCGTCTCAAGAGCCATGGCAACGGACAAGTACTCGACCATGCCTCCCGCTCTTGATGGCCCGATTACCCTTCCGGAAGAGCCGAATGGAAACATACATCCGTGCTCGTGGGTATGCCATTTGGCGGAAGGTGAAGGTCGATTTGTTGTTCCCGCCGATGAGAACATTAATGCTAGAAATATGCATGATGTTGAGGCAAACGCTAAGGCAAGGAACATCATAATCCAGGCTTGAGTCGAGCGAGTTTGACCGCATATCTCATCTTTCGTCCGCCTTCGATATTTGGGAGACCTCGATGCTTACCATGAGGGCACCACCTAGATAAAGACGGTGAGACAGATGTTCAAGCGAGATTACAACAAGTTTGAAATGCTCATCGCGAGTCCCTTGATGAGTGTTTTATGTGCTTTCATAAGATTCGAGCAACCTCCGAGCGGTCGGTCTCACATACCCCGACTCGATAATGCTCGACAAATGCTCGCCGCAATCGACCTTCGTGTTTGGGAGATGAAGGTGACTACCATCAAGGACACTACGGACCTCTCGACTTTGACTCTTGATGCGACAGATGCGCCTCAAGACTCACGAGATTGACATTGTCTCGCAAGTCGATGTCACAACGATGGCTCTAGTCACGCATCCCACTCGGCTTCGGTCTCTCTTCCGATTCTTCTTGCGGTTTCTCCCTTGTCGCTCTCTATGACACAACCGATGATCGCTAGAGCACTATGGATGATCACCGCCCTCCTTGCTCAAGATTCTCCCATGCTTACAAGGGGAGGAGGGATGTAAAGAGGAGGACCCGTGATTTGCTTCGAGTGTGGTGGCCCCAACCACATTCGGCAACCGCCCAAGCTGGAGAAGAGCAAGAACGACTACAGCTGTTCGGGCAAGAACGACTACACCGACAAGAACCGCAACAAGAAGACTCCACTGGGACGGCAAGAAGAAGTTCCGCGACTTCGAAGGCCAAGAAGTCTGCTTTCACCGCGCCTCGCCGCTTCGACGACCTCGACTCGGCGAGGTGGAGGGATGGAGCGACGACGATGGACGGGTGACCAAGATCCCAAGAGCGGCGACGACTTCTCCTAAGATGTGCTTCATGGCCCTCGAGGGCTTAACTCCCGACAATGAGTCAGACTCCGACTCGGACGAGGTATGTCCCACCTACCACCAGCTCAATCATGCTTTTCTTAAGCTAGGTGGTTTCCATGCTAGAGCTAGGCTAGGTGTACCGAGTTAGAGAAGGAAGTAGACAAAGTTGTCACTAGAGATTATTGCTCTTACATCCTGGTCCTCTAGTGACGATCGTGATACATGCTCGCTTTGTCGGGTGACATGGAGAAACTAAGGACCTCGCATGATAGTTTGTCCTCCGAGCTTGATAGTGTTAAGGTGGAGAATCTTAGTCTGTTGGCTGAATTAGAAATGAGTAGGATTGCTTTACTTCATCTACTCCCGTTGAGACTACTTCTTGCACCTCATGTGAGGATAAGGACAATGCTTTTAGAGGTCTTTATACCATGCCGCTTGATCTTCCCGAGACTTGTGAAAGTTGTAATAATCTAAAGATGAACCTAAAACGGCAGATCACAAGATTGCCGAGTTGAGTGCTTCTTTACTTGAACCTATTGATTCATGCTTGAACTGTCCAAAGTTAACTGCTGAACTTGAATCTGTCTCAAAACAGTTTCAAGAAATGATTGACAACAACAAGAAAATGGCTCAGTATGCGACTAAGGATCCTGTTAGCTCACCATGCATTAGCTGTGATAAACTAAAACTTGAACTCGTTGCATTGAATGACAAATGTGAAGCTAACTAAGGACTTACTAGAGAAGCCACAATCTGGTTGTGATGTAATTGATGGTGTGGGGAGAAGCCCTGTGGTAAGGTAGAAACGCCTAGCGACGTGAACCAACCTCGCAGCGAGGGACTGCCCATTCCGAGTTGGTCAGTGCGTGCATAAGCCATTCTCCTGCTCTCACCGTTGGTTCTTCATCCGCTCCTTACCCCTATTGTTTCCTCTTCCTCGCTTCTTCTTGCACTCTCTCTTCGGGAGTGTCGCACTATATGAACACTCTCGAGAGATTTGTAGGCTGCAAGAAGAAGCTTAATCTTATTCTAGACCACCCAAGATTTGCAGATTTAATCAAGGTCTAGGATATGATTTCTATGAGGATATGAGGAAGCATCCACTGCTATTCTCCACCCATCGAGGAGGTGTGATCGAGATTGAGCCCAGATCTGATGAGGTTAAATTCAAATCAGCGGCTTTGTCCAAGGGATCTCGACAAAGAAGGTGATTCCACCGCTGCTTCGCCTCTCGTAAGGCGAAGCCTCTTTGTGCTACTTCCACCTCTTAGAAGGTGAAGTACCACCGCACCTTCGCCGAAGGATGGGCACTCGATTGAGAGATGCTTCAGTGCGCCAGATTGCGCGAAGAGACCGTGGCAGAGGCACTTAGGCGTATTCGTGGTCAGCCCTGCATCCCGAGTGCACCTAAGACTAGCACGAGGTCCAGTTTGCTTTCATGTGTTTGGGCAGCATCGAGGACTTGGTTTTTCCGAGTCTTCCAGTTTTTGTCCTCATGCTGCTCCGGTCGTGACTTCCGCCATCCCGAGGGTACATCTCGCTTTCTCCGCCGAGACGCTACCCACTGCGTGATCAGCAGAAGTTGCCGTGTTCACTCGCCTCCCAGAGCAGCGGACCCCGCAATGCCTTCAGTCCGCTCATAGACCTTCTCGCTTCTTTGAGTCACTGAGAGCGAGGGTAGATAGAGGTCGGCCGTGTTTGACTACTTCATCCGCTCCACGTGTTACTCGGTATTGGGTGCCAAATCTCTCTTGATTTATCCCAAGATCGAGACTTTACTCTGCTTGACTCAGTTCACGGTAGGGAAGGAGAAGGTTTGGCTTGTAGACTCGGGTTGTTCTCGCCATATGACCGGAGACTCCCGCTGGTTCTCCTCCCTAGCCCGCGCTCCCGTGATGAGACGATCACCTTCGAGACGCTTCGTCAGCGCGCACATCGCCAAAGGTACTGCATGTTAATGCTTCTTTATTCTTAAGGATGTTGCCTTGTTAGTAAGCTGCAAGACAATTTGCTTTTGCTTTCTACCACCGATGACGGTTTCGAGGTGAGCTTCAAGAAAACGCTTGCAAAATTCTTGACTCGTCGCGTAGTCCGGTTTATGGATTTCTCGTTATGCGAGGATCTTTCGTGCTGATTTTTCTCGAGTCTTCCGTGATCCTCTCCAGTGTTTGGTTGCTTCAGAGTCCCGCGATCTGACTTTCTAGCATAGGAGACTTGGTCACATCGGATTTGACCATTTGACCAGAGTTAGCGGTCACGACCTCATTCGTGGTCCGCCAAACTCAAGATGGTCAAAGATCTAGTTTGCGCCCATGCCGCACGGCAAGATGGTTGCCGCTTCTCATCCTCCTGGCCACGCTTACGATGACCGATGCACCGACAACTGCCCACATGGACACCGCTGGGCCAGCTCGAAAGTGCCAACAGGAGGGAAGTGGTATGTTTTTGTCGTGGTCGATGACTATTCGAGGTTCTCTTGGGTGTTTTTCTTAGCCTCAAGGATGAGACGTTTACCCATTTCCGATGTCTTTTAGTAGGCTTTCGTCGAGCTCCTGTGTGCCTTATGAGCGATCCGCAGTGACAATGGCACGGAGTTCAAGAATTCCTACTTTGAGAGTTTCGTGGTGAGATAGGTGTAGAGCACGGTTCTTTTCTTCGCACGCCCCACAACAAAATGGCGTTGTGGAGAGGAAGAACCGCACCTTGGTCGAGATGGCCAGACGATGCTCGACGAGTACTCTACACCACGGAAGTTCTGGTCGAGGCGATAGCCACCGCGCCATGTCTCAAATCGAGTATTTCGAGGGCACACTTGCACCGCACTTTATGAGTTGAGATACGCTAAAGCCCTGTCTCCCACTTCCGTGTTTTTGGTTGCAAGTGCTTTATTCTCAAGTCCGAACCTAGACAAGTTCGAGTCACGCTCTTGTGATGGTATCTTTCTAGGTTACTTGTCTTCTTCGCGGGCTTATAGGGTCCGAATGCGAGTCTAGTAAATTGGTAGAGACTCGTGAGGTGACTTTTGACGAGGCCACCGGGACTAGGCCTGATATCTCAGTTCTTTAGAGCGACTGAGCCCATCTTCGTGGATGATGAAGATGATGGAGATGAGGGTTGTCTACCCGATCCAGTCCTTCATCCACCCTTGAGGTACCGCCTTCCACCGCACTCGAGGTGATCACCGCTTCGCTTCTTCTCGAGCTAGTGGCTCTGTTCCTACCTCTTCGCTCATGAGGTAGAGGCCACTTCTTCATCTCATCCAGGTCCTCCTAGACACATTCGTAAAGCTCATCCCTCCGAGCGATTATTGAGACCTTTCGAGCGTGTTACCCGCCAAAATCTGCTTATCTCATTCTGTCTCCATTCGCTTTCATTGCCTCCTTTGAGCCCAAGGATGTTTCTCATGCTCTTTCCGATGAGTCTTGGGTCAATGCCATGCATGAGGAGCTAGAAAACTTCGAGAGGAACAAGGTCCTGTCGCTTGTCGAGCCCCACGAGGTCACAATATTATTGGGACCAAGTGGGTGTTCAAGAACAAGCATAGCGAGGATGGAGTGGTTATTCAAACAAGGCTAGACTGGTAGCTCGTGGGTTCTCCTGTGTTGAGGGTCTAGATTTGAGGAGACCTTTGCCCTCGTAGCTAGACTTGAAGCCATTAGAACTCGCTTGCCTTTGCAGCTTCTAAAGGTTTCAAGCTTTACCAGATGGACGCCAAGAGTGTCTTTCTCAATGGCTTTATTGAGGAAGAGGTCACGTCCGACACCCTCCCGGTTTCGAACCCCAAATACCCACACCATGTCTTCAAGCTTTCCAAAGCGTTGTATGGACTTAAGCAGTGCCCGAGCTTGGTATGAGAGGCTTAAGTCCTACTTGTTGAGTCATGGTTTTGAGATGGGTAAAGTTGACAAGACCTTGTTCATCCGCCGGCATGGCATCGACTTTCGCTCGCCCAAATCTATGTCGATGACATTATCTTTGGCGGCTCTTCCCATACTGTTTCACGCTTCGGATGTCATGAGCACCGAGTTTGAGATGAGTATGATGGGGAGTTGACCTCTTCCTTGGCTTCCAAATCAAGCGCTCTCCGGAGGGTACATTTCTTCATCAAGGAAAGTACACTCGTGACCTCCCGAGACGCTTCGACATGAGCGATGGTAAGCCCGTGTCGACTCCCATGGCTTCTACAGCTATCTTGACCTGTATGAGGATGGCGAGCCGCTTGATCGTAAAGAATTCAGAAGTATGATCGCCCTTCTTTACTCCTCACCGCCGAGACCGCACATACACTTCTCCGTGTGTCTGCGTGTGCTCGCTGTGCTTCTCTCGGGCGGTGAAGCGCATCTTTCGGTACCTTCGAGCTACCATTGACTATGGTATCTCGTACTCTTCCTCATCCCGCCTTTCCTGAGAGCCTTTTGGATGCATGACTTTGTCGCTGAGGATAGATAGGAAGAGCACTTCCGACTTGCCGCCATTGGCACTTCTCTCGCTTCTCGGTCTTCGAGGAAGCAATCCGTATTGCATAGTCCATCGCAGAGGCCGAGTACGTTGTCTTTGCCGCCACTGTCGCAGCCAGTACTTTGATGGTTTCGACCCACGGACTTTGGGTTAGCCTTAGACAGTTGTTCCACTCTTTGTGATAACACGTGCGCTATCAACATTGCTAAGAACCCAGGCAGCACTCTCGACCAAGCATATTGATATTCGCCCACTTCCTTAGAGACCATGTAGAGAAGGGTGACATAGTGCTCCAGCTTGTGGAGAGTGACCACCAGCTGGTGATATCTTCACCAAGCCTTTGGACATTCGAGGTTTTTAGCTCTGCGGGGAGAGCTTGGGGTGGTTTGTCCTTATGGACTATAGTGAGGGGAGCTTTGTGCTTTATCGCTTTACTAATTTGATTATGCTTCGTCTCATTTCTGTTTGCATTGCATTTGCGGGTGCTTTGGGTTTAGTCCTTCCAAAGATAGGTTAGAGTGGTCTTCCGTCTAGCTATTTAGACTCTTTGCTCTTATCTTGTGACCTAGGATTCTGCTCTATTAGCCGCTTCTTCTCTCACTAGGTTGAGCCCACTCACCGCTTTCAGTTCTAGCAAGGGTGGGCCGCCTTGGGCAGACAGTGGCACGTGTTTGCTCCCTAGTGAGGTAGATTACCGGCCTAATAGTCCTAGTGTCATATGGGGTAGATGAGAGTCATCGAGCCATAGTATCTTCTATATCTTATCTATGCTTTAAGGACCTATTTTCTGCTTGCTTTCCCAACTTCTCGATCTTATTGGTTTGGTTGGGGAGTTCAATTGGGAGCTTCGAGATTAATTATTGACATAACTCTACTTGAACTAAAAGTTGCATCTCATGTTGAGGGGAGCTGATTTTCTGCATTTGTAGCATTCTCGCATTGTAATATAAACTACATGGAGCCTTGATTACTATCCCGTTATGACATGCTTCAATGCTTTACACCTTGCCATGACTTGTGCTTAGCTTGCTAAATTCATCATGACTTCATATGTATAGACTAGCTTATGCCATGCTAAGTTTAATTAAACTTGCTCAACTTAAATTAAAACTTGTCATGCTAGCATTTGAGTTTAGTCTTTTGGAGCTATCCCTTTATGATCCATGCCATGTCAAATAGGTAATGAGTAGAGCGTTGAATCAGTATTGAGTCTTAGTTTGAGCTATATTAGTTCTTGATGATGCATAAGTTAGTACAATAAGTTAAAATGCAAAAGATCTCTTTGTGCGAAAAACTGACTTCACCAATTCTCTCCTATGAGACGGCTTGCCATTGCACTTGGCATGAACTTAGGGAGAGTTTTGATGACCTAGACTACCTTCTTAAGCTTCTCGTTTGAAGTAGTCGCATAAGGCTTGAGGTCTAGCACATGATAAAACAAAAATCTGGTCGGCAACAATCATGAATTTCAAAGAAAATATATCATGTGTGCTCGAATTTGCTTAAGCTATCAAAAGAATCAAATACTTACCCAATGTTTCAATCTCGAGCTTATAGCACTCTATTTGGACTCAATATTAGCTTTCTTGTTGCGCTTGTGTTCTTCCTCCCAAGAAGATGTGTGATTCTTGGTGTTCTTGAGGATTGAGAGGAGAGGGATTGAGTGGAGAGTCTTGTAATCATCTATGTCCTAATGTCCATTCGTATCGGGACTCCTCTGTATTCCTTATGATTCAATGAATGAAATCTGAAGTTTGGTTTTTCCTGTTCGTAGCTTCGTTCTTCATTTTCCTCTTTGCAAGATTTCTTGATTTTCGTGGTTTTGAGTTCTTGCTTGCTGGAGAGTGCAAAAATGGGTTGCTATGACATGGGTGATGCTCAAAAGCCATTTGGCTATTTAATCCCAAGAGCAAACCGAGTTTGATTCTCGATTTCAGTTTTGGCCTCCTCTGTTCTTGTTCTTCGTTTCTAGGTTTTCGTCCAGATTTTGATTCCCTTGTTAAGATGGCTTGAAATTTGGTATGAAGAGTCCAGAGGCTATTAATTAGCTTCCTCAAAATTTCATAGCCAAAGGATCAACGGTTGGGGAGTTATTTGGTTTTGGCTCGGTTCTTGCAAGATTTTAGATTTTTACCCAAATCTGAAATTCTTATTTTTGGAGGGTTTTCTTGATATTGGCTCTTGGCTTATTCTTAGGAGTGTTCCTAGCTATCATCAAAGTTTCCCAAGCCAAGAATCCAAGAATCATTGTGAATCTCTCATTTTTCAGAAAATCCTGTTTGCTGTTTTTCTCGAGAGGTACTACCGCTCCTCGAGAGGTACTACCGCTCAGAGGTACTACCGCAGATCCTAGCGGTACTACCGGTTTTGTTCGGACCAGTCTGATCGGCAGTGAAGAAACGTTCGGACAAGTCCGATCGTCGTGCGGTACTACCGCTCCTCGAGAGGTACTACCGCTCCTGAAGAGGTACTACCGCTCCTGAAGAGGTACTACCGCTCGTCTCGGCGGTACTACCGCTTGCAGTCAGACTTTCTCTGATTTTATTTTTCTTGACTGCTTCTTTTCGGATCTGGTTTGTCCTTGTTCTGTGATTTCCAATAGTGCATATCTTCCTTCTTCATAGCTTCCATAGCTATTGGAGAAGAAGCATAAGTGTGGTCACTTGAGGGGCGAAGTTAATTTTTGAAAGCGCCATTCACCCCCCCCTCTGTCGCCATTTCGGTCCTACACAAAGCTTGCTTTTCAATCTACTTATTGTATTTACTTTAAATTGTTGCTTTCGCAAAATTAACCTTTCACCATCCATTGGTAAGCCTTGCATACTATATTACATCTTTGTTACAACGACTTGCTGAATACTCTACAGCGCATCTACGCCGACTGGCGCGGCGCCACGCCACCCGTTCAAAGGGTAGGGGACGAGCGCTGCGCCGACTAGGCGCCAGCCGCGCCACCCGTTGAAGGGTAGGGGACGGAGCGCGCGTCATTCTCGACTAGGCGCGCGCCCGCTGCCACCCGTTCAAGGGTAGGGGACGGAGCGCGCGTCTACTTCGACCAGGCGCCGCTCGCCGCCACCCGCTCAAGGGTAGGGGACGGAGCGCGCGCGTCTTCGACCAGGCGCGGCCCGCGCCACCCGGTCAAGGGTAGGGGACGAGCACGCGCGTCATTTTCGACCAGGCGCGGCTCGCCGCCACCCGTTCAAGGGTAGGGACTGAGGCCGCGCGCGCATTTCGCCAGGCGCCACCGCTACCACCCGCTCAAGGGTAGGGGACGGAGCGCGCGCGCATCTACTCGCCCAGGCGCCAGCCCGCCACCCGCTCAAGGGTAGAGGACGGAGCGCGCGCATCTACTTCGGCTAAACGCCAGCTACGCTGCAACCCGTTCGAAGGCTCGGCTATGGCCTCAGCCCCTGGTCAAGTTTGGAAAAGTTCACAGGCCGCAGGGACGGAGGGGGCCAAAGGACTCGGCAACATGGCTTCGGCCCTGTGAAGCCCTTCTCCATGAGAGGCTCTGTTGTAGGGGTGGCCCCACCTAAACCAGCGAGCCTAGTAGGGGTTATAAGGTCCAGTATAGGTCATGTGTAAGGACATAATTGCCCCTGGAAGGGGTACTCAAATGTAAGGGTATAATTGTAAAAACACCCCCATGTATATATATATGGAGTACAGGCCATGGGGAGAGGCCAGGCCATTACTCACATCCTTCACTCTCCACTACCATCCCTCTCTCTGTTTGGTCTGTAACCACAACACATACCGTGAGGGTACCACCCAGATTAAGATGGTGCGACAGGACCAGTTCAAGCGGGAATATAACAAGTTTGAGATGCTTGCTGGTGAGTCTTTAGATGAGTGTTTTGCACGTTTTCACAAGATCTTGAGCAACCTCCGGGCCGTCGGTCTCACATACTCCGACTTCGGATAACGCCGATGATGCTCACCGCACTTGATCTTCGCGTTTGGGAGATGAAGGTGACTACCATCAAGGACACCACGGACCTCTCGACTTTGACGCTTGACGCGCTGTACTCGCGCCTCAAGACGCACGAGATTGACATTGTCTCTCATAAGTCGAAGTCTCAGTTGATGGCTTTAGTCATCGATCCCACCTTGGCTTCTGGTCACTCTTCTGATTCGCTTTGCGGTTTCTCCCTCGCTGCTCTATGTGACGTAACTGATGATCAGTTAGAGCAGCTCGAGGATGAGCAACTGGCCCTCCTAGCTCGAAAGTTTTCCCATGCTTACAAGAGGAGGAGGAGGGACAGAAAGAGGGGAGGTCCCGTGATTTGCTTCGAGTGTGGTGGCCCCAACCACATTCGGGCAAACTGCCCCAACCTAGAGAAGGGCAAAGCTGACTTTGGCGGTTCGAGCAAGAACGACTACACCGACAAGAACCGCAACAAGAAGCCCCCAGCGCATCCACAAGGCAAGAAAAAGTTCCGCGACTTCGGGAAGGCCAAGAAGCTGTTCCACCGTGTCCTCACCGCGTTCGATGACCTCGACCTCAGCGAGGTGGAGGGATGGAGCGACGATGACGGGACGGGTGACCAAGACCCCAAGAGCAGCGACGACTTCTCCGGCATGTGCTTCATGGCCCTCGAGGGCGAACTAAGCGACAGCGAGCTGTACTCCGACTCGGACGAGGTATGCCCCACCTACGACCAGCTCAATTATGCTTTTCTTAAGCTAGGTGGTTTTCATGCTAGAGTTAGGGCTAGGTGTACCGAGTTAGAGAAGGAAGTAGATAGACTATCACGGGAGCTTACTTCACTTACATTTGCTCCCTCCCGTGATGATTGTGATACATGCTGTGCTCTGTTGGGTGACATGGAGAAACTAAGGACCTCGCATGATAGTGTGTCCTCCGAGCTTGATATTGTTAAGGTGGAGAATGTTAGTCGCTGCTTGAGTTAGAGTTGAGTAGGATGGCGGTTACCCTACTTACTACCGATGAGACTACTTCTCCCACCTCATGTGAGGTTAAGGACATTGCTGCAAGAGGACCTTATGCCATGCTCCTTGATCTGCCCGAGTCTTGTGAAAATTGCAATAATTTGAAGATGAACTTAAAGCAGGGCAGATCATAAAATTGCTGAACTACAAGCTTCTTTGCTCGAGCCGATTGGTTCATGCCGAACTGTCCTAAGTTAGCTCGCTGAACTTGAAGTCGTCTCAAACAGTTTCAAGAAATGATTGATCATGATAGGAAGTTGGCTCGGTATGCTTCTAAGGACCTGTTAGCTCACCATGCATTAATTGTAACAAACTAAAATCTGACTTGGTTGCATTGGATGAGAAATGTGTGAAGCTAACTAAGGACCTCTTTGGAGAAGCCACCATTTGCTTGTATTGTTCGTGCCGAGAAGGGAGAAGCCCGGGGGTAAGGTTGAGACGCTTAGCGACGTGAACCAACTTGCTAGCAGTAGGACTATCCATTCTGAGTCGGCTGTGCATGCACAAGCCATTCGTTCCTCTGCTATTGGTTCTTCATCTGCTTCCTTACATGCTGCTGTTCCCTCTTCCCCCTGCACTTCTTACACCTTTCTCTTTCGGGAGTGTCAGTATCTTATGAACACTCTCGAGAGATTTGTAGGTGGCAAGAAGAAGCTTAATCTTATTCTAGACTAGTCCAAGATTTGCAAGTTCAATCAAGGTCTAGGATATGATTTCTATGAGGATATGAGGAAGCATCCACCTGCTATTCTCCGACCCATCGTAGGAGGTGTGATCGAGATTGAGCCCAGATCTGATGAGGTTAAATTCAAATCAGCGGTTTTTGTCCAAGGGATCTCTGATAGCAAGGTGATTCCACCTATTGCTTCGGCCTCTTAGAAGGCGAAGCCTCTTCGTGCTACTTCTACCTCTCGTAAGGTGAAGTACCACCGCACTTCTTCGCCGAAGGATGGGCACTCGATCGAGAGATGCTTGACGCGCCAGATTGCGCGAAGAGACCGTCTTGAGGCACTTAGGCGTATTCGTGGTCAGCCCAGATCCCGAGTGCACCTAAGACTAGCACGAGGTCCGTGTTTGCTTTTGACGGGTTTGGGCGCATCGAGGACTTGGTTTTCCGAGTCTTACGGTTTCGTCCTCATGCTGCTCGGTCGTGGCGTTCACCGCCCCGAGGGTAGATCTCGTTTCCCGTCGAGACGATTACCCACGGCGTGATCAGCGAGTTGTTGGTGTTTCAACTCGCTTTCCCATAGCGATCGGACCTAGCGGCTTCGTGTCTGCACCACGGACATACGCGCTTTGAGTCACGAGAGCGTAGGGTAGATGGAGGTCAGTCGTGCTTAACAACTTCATCTGCTCGACGTGTTGTTCAGTATTGGGTGCCAAAATCACTCTTGATTTACGATCTTGAGACTTTACTCTCTGTTTGACTCAGGTTCATCGGGTAGGGAAGGAGAAGGTTTGGCTTGTAGACTCTGGTTGTTCTCGACATATGACCGGAGACTCCCGTTGGTTCTCCTCCCTAGCCCGCGCTCCGGTGATGAGACGATCACCTTCGGAGATGCCGTGCAGGCGCGTCATCGCCAAAGGTGCTGTGCGCATTAATCCTCTTTTATTCTTAAGGATGTTGCCTTGGTTAGTAAGCTGCGGTACAATTTGCTTTCCGTTTCTACCTATCTGATGAGCGGTTTTGAGGTGAGCTTCAAGAAAAACAATTGCAAAATTCTTGATTTCTCGGGTAGTCTGGTTTGAGGGATTTCTCGTTTTGGGAGGATCTTTCGTGCTAATTTTTCTGAGTCTTCTAGTGATCCTCTCAGGTGCTTAGTTGCTTCTGAGTCCCACGACCTCTCTTTCTGGCATAGGAGACTTGGTCATATTGGAGTTGACCACTTGACTCGAGTTAGCGGCCACGATCTCATTCGTGGTCTGCCGAAACTCAAGATGGTCAAAGATCTAGTCTCTGCTCCATGCCGCACGGCAAGATGGTTGCCGCTTCTCACCCTCGGTCACGATTACTATGACCGATGCACGGACGATTGCTCCACATGGATACTGATGGGACCAGCTCGAGTGCAGTCAACAAGAGGGAAGTGGTATGTCCTTGTCGTGGTCGATGACTTCTCGAGGTATTGTTGGGTGTTTTCTTAGCCTCGAAGGATGAGACATTTTCACATTTCGAGGTCTTTCAGTAGGCTTTTGTTGAGCTCCGGGTGCCTTACGAGCGATCCGCGGTGACAATGGCACGGAGTTCAAGAATTCCTACCGAGTTTCTTCGGTGAGATAGGTGTAGAGCACCGTTCTCTTCTCCATACGTCCCTCAGCAGAATGGCGTTGTGGAGAGGAAGAACCGTACCTTGGTCGAGATGGCGGGACGATGCTTGATGAGTACTCTACAGGAAGTTTTGGGTGAAGCCATTGCGACCGCGTGCCATGTTTGAATTGAGTTTTCTTGGGCACACTTGCACCGCACTTCTTATGAGTTGAGATACGGGCAAAAGCCCAGCGTCTCTCATTTTCTGTGTTTGGTTGCAAGTGCTTTATTTCAAGTCAGGAACCTAGATAAGTTCGAGTCACGTTCTTGTGATGGGATCTTTCTAGGTTACTCGCCTCTTCGCGGGCTTATAGGGTGCAGGCTGCGAGTCTAGCAAAATGGTAGAAACTCGTGAGGTGACCTTTGACGAGGCCACCCGGGACTAGGCCGAGATATCTCGAGTTCTTTAGAGCGATCCGAGACCATCTTTGTGGATGATGAGGACGATGGTGGCGATGGTTGTTTACTGATCCAGCTCCTCATCCTCCCCTTGAGATGCCTTCTTCCACGGTACCTCAAGGTGATCACCCTGCCTCATCGCTTCCTCCGGAGCTAGTGGCTCTGTCCCCCTCTTACGCACACGAGGTAGAGGCCACTTCTTCTCCTCATCCGTAACCTCCTCGACATATCCGTAAAGCTCATCCTTCGTGAGCGGATGATCGGAGACCTTTTCAAGCGTGTCACCCGCTCAAAATCGGCTTATCTCAATTCTGTCTCCATTTCGCTTTCATTGCCTCCTTTGAGCCCAAGGATGTTTCTCATGCTCTTTCCGATGAGTCTTGGGTCAATGCCATGCATGAGGAGTTAGAGAATTTCGTGAGAAACAAGGTTTGGTCACTTGTCGAACCCCCGCGAGGTCACAATATTATTGGGACTAAGTGGGTGTTCAAGAACAAGCAGAGCGAGGATGGAGTGGTTATTCGGAACAAGGCTAGACTGGTAGCTCAAGGGTTCTCCCAGGTTGAGGGTCTAGACTTCGAGGAGACATTTGCCCCTGTAGCTCGACTTGAGGCCATTAGAATCCTGCTTGCTTTTGCGGCTTCTAAGGGTTTCAAGCTTTACCAGATGGACATCAAGAGTGCCTTTCTCAATGGCCTTATTGAGGAAGAAGTCTCGCGATGACCTCCGTGTTTGAAAACCCCAAATACCCAAACCATGTCTTCAAGCTTTCCAAAGCGTTGTATGGACTTAAGCAGGCCCCCAGAGCTTGGTATGAGCGGCTTAAGTCCTACTTGTTAAGCCATCGGTTTGAAATGGGTAAAGTAGATAAGACCCTGTTTATCCGTAGGCTTGGGAATGACCTTCTGCTCGTCCAGATCTATGTCAATGACATCATCTTTGGCGGCTCTTCCCATGCTCTGGTTTCACAGTTCTTGGATGTCATGAGCACCGAGTTTGCGATGAGCATGATGGGCGAGTTGACATTCTTTCTTGGCTTCCAAATCAATCAGACTCGGGAGGGTACCTTCTTGCATCAAGGCAAGTACACTCGTGACCTCCTGAGATGCTTCGACATGAGTGATGGTAAGCCGGTGTCAACTCCGATGGCTTCTGCAGCCTATCTTGACCCAGATGAGGATGGCGAGCCAGTTGATCAGAAAGAGTACAGAAGTATGATCGGCTCCCTTCTTTACCTCACTGCCTCGAGACCAGACATACACTTCTCTGTGTGTCTATGTGCTCGTTTTTAGGCTTCTCCTTGCGCATCTCGCGCGAGCGGTGAAGCGCATCTTCGGCACCTTCGAGCTACCATTGACTATGGTATCCGGTACTCTTCCTCATCTGTCTTTCCTTGAGAGGCTCTCGGATGCGGACTTTGGCGGTTGTAGGATAGATAGGAAGAGCACTTCGCACTGCCAATTCATTGGCACTTCTCTCATTTCTCGGTCTTGAGGAAGCGATCAGGTGTTGCACAGTCCACCGTAGAGGCCGAGTACTTTGCTGCAGCCAGCTGCTGTAGCCAGGTACTTTGGATGGTCTCGACCCTACGAAACTTTGGGTTGGTCATAGATAGTGTTCCACTCTTTTGTGATAACACCTCTGCGATTAACATTGCCAAGAACCTAGTGCAGCACTCTCGGACCAAGCATATTGACATCCCATACCACTTCCTTAGAGACCATGTAGAGAAGGGTGATATAGTGCTCCAATTTGTGGAAAGTGACCACCAGTTGGCTGATATCTTCACCAAGCCTTTGGATAGTTCGAGGTTTTCAGCTCTACGGGGAGAGCTTGGGGTGGTTTGTCCTTGCGGACTGTAGTGAGGGGGAGCTTTGGGCTTTACTGCTTTACTATATTGATTATACTTCTGTCTCATTTCTATTGCTTTGCACTTGGGTGCATTTGGGTTTAGTCCTTCCAGCATAAGTTAAAGTGATTTTCTTGCCGAGTTGCTTAGACTTCTTACTATTATCTTGTGCTTCCAGGATGCTGCATATTAGCTGTTTCTTATCTCACTAGGTTGAGCTCACTCACTTCTTGTAGGTTCTAGCGAGGTTGGGCCACTCTCGGGTAGGCAGGTACATGTTTGCTCTCTAGTGTGTGATTTCTTGTCGATTGATTGTCCTGGAGTCATATGGGGTAGATGAGAGTCGGTTTGAGTCATAGTTGTCTCTATATCTTATCTATGCTTTAAGGACTACCTGTTTGGTCTTATTTGCCAGCTTCTCGATTTTATTGCTTTGGTTCAGAGAGAGTTCATTTGGGAGCTTCTAGAGCTTAATATTGACTTAACTCAACTTGAACTAAAAGTTGCATCTTATGTTGAGGGGAGCTGGATTTTCTGCATTTTAGCATTTAGCATTGTAATATAAGCGCTTTGAGCCTTGATTATTATCTGTTATGACATGTTTACAATGTTGTACACCTTACCATGATTTGTGCTTTATATGCTAGATTGATCATGACTTCATATGTGTAGACTAGCTTTTACCATGATAAGTTAATTAAAATTGACCAACTTGAAGTAAAACTTATCATGCTAGCATTTGAGTTTAGTCTTTCTCGAGCTATCCCTTTATGATTCATGCCATGTCAACTAGGCTTGGTGAGCGTTGAATTTTTATTGAGCCTTAGATTGAGCTATTTTAGTCTCTTGATGTAGCATGAAGTAGTACAACATGTTTACAAAGCAAAAGATCTCTTTTGTGAAAAACTGATTTCACCAATTCTTTCTCATGAGACGGCTTGCCATTGCACGAGGCATGAACTCAGGGGGAGTTTTGGATGACCTAGACTATCTTCTTAAGCTTATTTCTTGGAGTAGTCGCATAAGGCTTGAGATCTAGCACATAAACAAAAATTGGGTTGGAAACGACCATATGCTTTCAAAAGACAATGTTTAATGTACTCAATTTGCTTAATCTACAAAAAGAACCAAGTACTTGCGAAAATGTTTCATTCTTGAGCATAGCACTCTAGTTGGTCTCAATACTAGCTTCTTGGTTCCGCTTAGCTTAATCGACATGGCCGGCATCATCCTTGGGTATCTCTAGTTAGACTTTACCTCTTGATGACTTGACATTCTCACTTAATGCACTATATTTCAGATTGTCATCTATGTGTTCTAGCTAGCTTATACATGTCATGTCATGATCTAGATAGTTTTTTATAGAGTTATGGCTTGGTGTATCTCATTATGGTCATTATGGATAATTCTCATGGCTCACATTGCTTAGAAATAATCAAACTTCAGCCATATTCATCCATTGACATGTCATATTCTCTCTTTTGCATCCTTGATGTGTTTATTGGCAAAAGGGGGAGAATAGTAGTAGAAAAAGCTGGTTGGGATCATTTTAGAGCTTTGGAGAACAATTTGCTCTTTCTTTGTTGCTCTAGTGTTCTTTCTGTCGACATGGTCATTAGCTTCATCTTCTTCCTTTGGACCGTGTTGGACTCTTCAACTCAAACTCAACTTTGTGCTTTTTTGGGGTTTGTCAATATACTCATCAAGGGGGAGATTGAGAGACCATGTGGTGGTGATCTCATGTGTGTGATGAGTAATTGACACTGGTTTAGGTGAGTCGAGTTTGGCTTGAGTGGTTGGTCAGTGCGTTGCATGGTGCGGCCCGACTCGGTCGGTTTTGGTCATTCTGGTCAAGCGAGTTAGGATGCATATTCGATATTTTGTGAGTTTGGACTTCGTCATGAGTAAGTATGATGTGCTTATGCTATTTACGCTTTCATGTATTGAGCGGTGCTATGTGACATGTTTCTTGTCGTGTGATCGCGATGCGTCGAGGCGGAGTCGTGGTGAGACACGGAGGACTGGACTAGGCGCGGTGGCAGTCGAAGCGATCGGGAGGTGTCGAAAACAACGTGGACTCGAGGTAGTTGCGAGGCGTGTGAGACAAGGGCGCGGAAGCTTCGGAAGGTGCGGGAGGCGAATCGGGAAATTGCAAGTGCACAAGCGGGAGCGGGCTCCGTTGGATTTAGCGGGCGTAACGGGTGGAGACCGTTAGCCATGGGCTATAAATAGGTGGAGAGGGCTGCATGCCTCCACATGGATTCTAGAGAGAGTTAGGGTTTTCTTGAGTCAAAAGAGGCTTTGAGGGCTGTTTCTCTCTTTGCTCTTTAGTGGTTGAGGGCAGCAGGGTGTTGTCTGCCTCGTAGCTTTCTCTGTGTTCATCCCCTCTCCAAGAAACATGTAGTGAGTGGGTTTCTTGTGTTCTTGTGTGGGAGAGGGAGAGGATTGAGTGGAGAGTCTTGTAATCATTCCTCTTGTTTGAATGTTCATGCGTATCAGGACTCCTCTGTATTCATTTAGTTTCAATGAATGAAATCTCTGAAGTTTCTCCCGTGCTCCTGTGTTCTTCGATACCTCTGTTCTTGATTTCTCATTTTCTTGTTGGTTGTTCTTTGGCGAGTGCCAAAATGGGTTGCTCTATGTTGGGATAGTACCTCAAGATCATTTGATCAGTTAAAATCCGAAGAACCCATCATTAATTTCAGTTTTGGCTTTTTGAGGTTTCCCTGTTCTTCTTCTGCTTTCTAGGGTTTTGATGCTATTTGGAATTCCCTTCTTGAGAGGCTTTGAGTTTTGGTCTGAAGTGTCCTATGGCTATTGCTAATGTGTCTGCAAAGTATCACGGCCATAGGATCAAAGACGTGGTGAGACTTTGAGTTTTTGTCCAGGCTCTCTGTGATTTTCATATTTATGCTCAAATCTGAAATTACTTGTCTTGAGATGGATTCTCTTGGTCTCTAGCCTCCCCTTGCTTTTTAGAGTGCTTATGTGTTTCTTTGGGTCAAAAAGAGTAAGAAGAATTCATCCATTTCTCTGTTTTCGAAGATCTGAAGTTATACCCAGATTTCAGGTTTTCAGCTTTGCCCTCGGGTGGCCTGGAACCAGGGGAGCGGTCGGACCAGCTATTACCCAGCGGTCAGACCGGCCATTATCCAACGGTCAGACCGACTATTACCCAGCGGTCAGACCAGCTATTACCCAGCGGTCAGACCGGTCCCAGGGGTTTTTGCTGCTGAAATTTTCGTTGTTTGCAGTGTTGGTTCTCTTTTCTGTTGCAGTGGTTATTTCCTTGGGTGCTTGAGTTTCCAGAGAGTCTTGCTTTCCTCTTCATAGCTTGTCATAGCTATTTGGAGAGGTAAATTTGCTTGTGAGTACTTGGGGATGAATTTTAGAAGTCGACATTCACCCCCTCCGTCGCCATTTCGGTCCTACACAATTATAAATCCAAAATATATCACTCTAGCAACAATTCTCCAAATTACCTAACTTGACATGCTCGATTATGACAGACTTTCCCGACAAAGTACTTTCCATAAATTTGTTGTCTTCCATATACTCTAGGTATCCAAGGATTCTCCAAACTTGGATTTGGTGAAAGAATTGGAGCTTGTACTATTGCGGTAACTTGGGTTAGCAAAAGATAAGAGGAAGTAGCACACGTAAGAGATCGGGGAACAACTAAACAACATCCCACACAAGAGAGAACAACTAGGAGAAGCTTAGCTTGAAATCAAAATAGTTTTTAAGGATGGCTGTACTACAAGTATACAAAGAATTAGTACAGTCCACCTAACACACAAGTAATATATGAGCGGTCTAAAATCGTAGGTCTTTACTTGGGTACTACAACTAAAGAACTATTCCTTACTCCTTCATGATGTGAGCTTCTCCAAATGCTTCTTAGCGCAACCTTACCGAGCGGTCTATAGAAATTACAAAGGAAGGGGTACAATTACCATTCCAAAAGGAATTAAGCAGATAGATAAGGAAGAATGCCATGACGAAGGTAAGGATAGAAAGAAGAGACAAGATGAGGACAGTACATACTTAAATTTTTATTTTTAAAAAATAAAATTTGAAGTTTTCTAATAACGACCATTCTAACTAGGTCACGTCCTCTGATCAAATTGCGCTGATACCATCTCTGTCGGGACCCGGTTTCGAATCCGGACCTACGTGTATTACACTTTACTCCCGGATCAAAGCTAGTGTACACAATTAAAGCGAGAAATGAATACATCACCAGCATCGTGGTATTACAATAATTGAGAGTCTTGACCGAAAGGTCTCATTATTACAATTGAGGTTTCAAGACCTCGCACACACTGGCTCTGTGGAAGCAAAGATAAACTCGGTGAAGACCCATCAATACGCCACGGGCAATTGACTGGGAAACGCGACCTAGTTCTCGGGAAAAATCCATCACAGCATAAGCGAAGCGATGAGTCGTAGTCTCCTTCTTGGGCTTCGTATTCCTCTGCTTTTTATGTTTGAGTGTAGCATGTGAGTACATAAAGTACTCCGCAAGTCTTGGGAAAAATGCAATAGATGCAAGGCTTGACAAAGGAAGGCTATATTGTTCTTTTGCACAAAGCAACATTTTCATTCAATTACTCTTAATTATTTTCGAAGGCATCAATTTAATAAAGTAAATGTTTTAGCAGAAACTATCATTAACTTTCTAATGAAGGTTCCATCTACCAACACTAGCCAACCAATTACAATTGGTCAAGTTTAAAACTGCGGGTTCCATCCACCGTCTCTGGCTCCAACTGCCAGGATACCCTTCCGAGAGTTCCCTCCACTCTCGGAATACAAAAACTTTGATTTTAAAACTAAAACCAAAAATCTACCATGTGTATGCATTCCTTGCCCGCCCTTGACCGTAGGCACGGCTATTCGAATAGTTTTACACTCTGTAGAGATTGTACAACTTTACCCACAAGAGATAATTTATCCTAAAAGTCAACACGCTTCCTTTGGCATGAGACCCAGATAAAATATCACAAAGCCTTTACCTTACTCTAATCTAGCTAGAAACCACCCACTGAGGTTTCACCACAGGTAGGCTAAGCTGCACTCGAAAAGCCTCCTTTTGCACCATATGAGTCTGATGAAATCCTGTCCCTCACTGTGAATAACCAGTCCATCCCTGGCACCCACTTTCCATTGGTGGCACCTAAACTAGACTATCGTAAGTTAGTCACCTAGGTCGTACCCATATAGACTTGTGGTTGTGCGGTTAATGCTCGATGCGGACAAACACAAGCGTCGGTCCTTAATTGACTAGGCGGAACATACACTTTTCAAGATCTCGTGCTAACTGCACCAACCCAAACCAACCATCCACTCTAATCTAAACCAACTTTCACATTTTAGTTTATTTTAAAAGAATAGTGGTAACTCTAATTACCACTAAATTTGTAAACACAAGGGTATTACAATAATTCATAATTTCGCATTTGCAAGATTTATGAGGTATTCAATAGCATGGCTAAGCATTGTACTACCATTCTAATACCAACAATGAAATATATTACTCTCATTAATGAGTCAAAGGAATTTCTAGGGTTGCAAAGGTACATGGCAATCAACTTTAAGTGAGGGCATAACAAGGTTGGATTAACTATTACCTTAAGATTGAACTAATGTTTTATGTAAATAGCAATGCACATAATTTAAAATAATTAAAACATTTCAAAATCATAGGTTCAAGATGATCAAAGGAGACTTGCCTTCTTGCGCTCTGGAGTCTTCTGTTTGGGAGTGGAGAGGTCTTCGACAACGTTGGATTCTCTGCGAGAAAAGACAGAGCAACAAAACAAATAAATACAAAAAAATTCAAATAAACTCAAAAATTCAAATAGAGGCCATATTCGGATAGATTATGATTTTAGACGAATTTAGGAGAAAGGTTCAGTGGATTTGGGGTTCACACGAGGAGAACGACTATCTGGAAGATCGGTTGGGAAAAGAAATTGCTGAGACAATATTTGGACCAAGGAAAAATAGAATGGATTTTATGGAGATTTTGCAAGATTTGAATTTGAATTTTGAAAGTGCAGAAAATTTGGAATGGGCGAGGCTTTGAAATTAAACTATGTATTGGAATTTGAAATTTAAATATTTGAAATATCAAATAAATTTCAAATATTTGAAAGGATGGAAGAAATGAATAGTTTGGAATTTTTGATGAATTTAGAAATTTGAATGGGCTCAAGCGGAGTTAAAATGAAGAATGCAGACTCAGGAAGTTTGAAAAAGAGAAAATGGAAAATGAGAATTTCGGAATTATCTTTCTCTTGAAAAGATATTTATGACGTCAGCCCAGGAATTTCAGTTCGGCCGATTTATTTTCTATTGAAAAAGGGATTATGGCGCCATGCTTGCGTCAACATGGGGTAAACCCACTAACAGATGGGTCGGGTCCATGGACCGAGTCCACGAGCTCATGGGGAGGCGAGGTGGCGGGGTGGTCTTGGCCAGGCGGCGCCGAGGTGGGCGGGGCGTGGCACGCGTCACCCGCCACGTAGGCATGGGGAGCCGGCGTGGCGGCGGTGAGGAAGAGCTCGGGGACAAGCACGCCCGCCGAACTCCGGTGGCCGGCCGCGACGGCGATGGCGAGAAGGAAGAGGACCGTCTGCGAGGATCGTAGGGTGGGTGCGGGGTTCTGGAGGTGGCGGAGTAGGGCCGGTGGCGATTGCGGGAAATAGGGGACATGGCGCGGGGACGGTGGGATTCGGGCCCGGGATTGGAGAAGGGCGCGGTGCGCGGCTTCTTTGGGAAGAAAGGGGCGGGCGGCGTGGCGCGGGAAGGACGGAGGCGGCGGAAATGGCGGCGGTGATGAAGGGGATGGCGTGGCCGTCCGGAAGGAAGAGACAGCGGGAGGATGGCTCGGCAGGCGGACCCGCGGTGCAGCGAAGAGGAGGCGCGGCGCGCGGGTGGGCGGGTGAGAGAGAGAGGCGGGGCTCGGGTGGCTAGGATGTGGCCGTGTGGCCGAGGGCGGGGATCGGGCGGCCAGGGAGGTTAGGCGGGGTGGAGGGGCCAGATGGGCCGAGGGGAGGACGCGGCGCCATCTGGGCCGGCCAGGTGGTGGCGAGGGAGAGGCGGGGTCGGCGGTGGCGTGGAAGGATCCGGCCGTCCACGTGGCGGCCGGAGAGAGAGGAGGATTTGATTTTGATTTTTGAAATTGCGGAAAATCCAAATAAGCTCGAGAAAAATATGAAATTACTTCCAAAATTTCCAGAAAAATTCAAAGAACTTCTTGGAGACATTTTGGACTTATTAAAAATATTTCCAACTAATTTTGGTAATTAATTTCTATACTTTAAAATACTTTTAATTTCAAAAATACATTTTTAAACTCGGAAAATCCAGGAAACGGATAAGAGCCAAATAAGTTCAAATAATTAATTTGAACTAGGATTTTTATAGAAAATCAAAATATTATTTTATTTAATAATATTTTTAGGTTTTTCTAAAATACTTTTCAAATCGACTTTTCAAAAGCAGAAATTGGGGCAAATCCAAATAAAACTCAAATAATTCAATATAATTAATTTGAAATTAAATTTTCAGAAATAGAATTTTGGGATGTTACACGGTCACAATAGGCTCATTAAAACTTCCTAGGTGTAGAATACTCATCAAGCATCGTCAGGCCATCTTGACCAATGTACGGTTCTTCCTCTCCACAACGCCATTCTCTTGTGGGGCGTGCGAGAGAAGAGAGTTGGTGCTCTACACATGTCTCATCGCAAAACCTCTAAAAGTAGGAATTCTTGAACTCCGTGCCATTGTCCTGCGGATCGCTTGTAAGGCACACGGAGCTCAGCGAAAGCCTCTTGAAAAGACCTCAAAATGTGTAAACGTCTCATCCTTGAGGCTAAGAAAAACACCAAACAAAACCTCGAGAAGTCATTGACCACGACAAGAACATACCACTTCCTCCCATTGATTGCACTCAAGTGGTCCAAGCTGTGTCCATGTGGAGCAGGTGTCCCGTCTGCATCGGTCATGGTCACTTGTGACCGGAGGATGAGAAGCGACAACCATCTTGCCGTGCGGCAAGGAGCACAAACTAGATCTTTGACCATCTTGTGTTTGGCGGACCACGAATGAGATCGTGGCCAGCGACTCGGGTCAAATGGTCAAATCCAATATGACCAAGTCTCCTATGCCGAGAAGGAAAGGGCACGGGACTCGAAGCAACTAAACACCGGAGAGGATCACGAAGACTCGGCAAAATCAGCACGAAAGATCCTCCCAAAGCGAGAAATCCCGCAAACTAGACCACCCAGAAGAATCAAGAATTTTGTAATTGTTTTTCTTAAAGCTCACCTCGAAACCGTCATCGGTGGTGAGAGACGAAAGCAAATTATCTGCAGCTTACTAACCAAGGCAACATCTTTCAAAATGAAAGAATCATTAACACGCGATGTACCTTTGGCAATGTGCGCGGATGAAGCATCTCGAAGGTGATCATCTCATCACACGGAGCACGGGCAAGGGAAGAAAACCAGCGGAGTCTCGGTCATGTGTCGTGAACACCGAGTCTATGAGCCAAACCTTTCCCTTCCCTACCCGTGAACTGAGTCAATAAGAGAGTAAAGTCTCGATCTTTGGGTAAATCAAGAGTGATTTTGGCATCCAATCTTGAGTAACACATCGAGCATATGAAGTAGTCAAACACGGTGACCTCTATCTACCCTACGCTCTCGTCCCTCAAAGAAGCGGAGCGGTCTATGTGTAGACCTAAAGGCATTGTTGGGCTTAGCTGCTACAAAGGAGCGAGTCAAGACACGACAATATCTTTGATCATGTCGCGGGTAGCTATCTCGGCGGGAAGCGAGATCTCTTGAGAGACCATGTGGAGGTCATCTGTGTGTATGATGAGTAATTGACATCGATTTAGGAAAGTCGAGTTTGATTTGGATGGTTCGGACCTTGACGTTGCGTGGTGCAATCGGGCTCGGTCGGACTTGGTCAAACTTGGTCGTATGGGATTAGGATGCATATTCTTTGATTCGACAGGTTTGGCTTTAGTCAAAATGAGCTTTAGAGGGTTGTTTTGGCTTTAGGACTTTAGTTGTTGAGAGTGGGTGGAGGAGACAAAGAGTGTTCTGTTGTCTTCCTTCGTTGTGTTCATGTGTCTCCTCTCCAAGCATGTAGGGTGTATGTGTTCTTGAATCTTGGGAGAGGAGAGAAGGGTTTGATGCCCATGTAATTCATATTTTGAATGTACATGCGTATGGGGACGTCTCTATGATCCTCAATATCTATATGAGATGGCTTTAGTTGAATTTAATTGAGTCTCTAGCTCTCTGTTGGTTTTCATCCTTGATGCCCTCCTTTGGGTGATTTCTTGAGTTTTGGTGTTTTGGCTCGATTCTTGCGGAGGAGTGGCAAAATGGGTTGCTCCATGATGGAATTGCATTTCTAGACCTTTTGGTCATCTAGTTCCAAGAGCAATTTGATCGATTTGCAAGAATCATGTTTTTCTCTTTTCTCTGTTCTTGAGTCTTCATGTTCATGTTTCTAGGGTTTTGTTGTATATCTGTTTCCCTTCTTGAGATGATGTGAAACTTGGCATCAAGAGTCTTGAGGCTATTAATTACCTGTTGTCAAAGTTTCATGGGCAAAGATTCATGGATTGGAGAATTTAGTTTTGGTGCTGCACTCTGTAGGTTTTCAATTCTTTTCCCAATCCTTGATTCCTTGGCTTTTAGTTAGTCTCCTTTGGTTCTTTTGTCTCCTCTTGCTATTGAGCATTTTCTTGGTCTTTAGGCCTCAAGGAGCCTCGAGAATTATCAATTTCTTTGTTGTTTGAAGTCTAAAGATTGTCTTTGTTTTTGGGTTTTCGCCCTGCTTTGTTTGTCGAGCAAACCGGTCGAGACCGACTACGAGGCGGTCGGACCGCACTCAACAAAGCGGTTAGACCGGTGGCATAAGCCCGATCGATCCGTGGTAGAAGCCAGTTAGACCGGCGCACAATTCGGTCTGACCGGCCCCACTCTTGCCGGTGTATTTTCTTTTGCTTGGCCTCCCTTGTTTGTGCTTTCAAGCTTTTATTCTAAGGCTCTAATTGTGTTCCTCTCTAATCTTCATGTTTTTAGTAAGTCCATAACCTTGCACATGTTCTTCCTTTTATAGCTCCTAATAGCTATTGGAAGGAATATTGTGGTGAGCATAGATCTTTGCTTGGTTAAGATTATCTAAAGGATTTGATGCCCTCTTCGTAGCTCTGTAGCTGCTGAGAGAAATCTCTTATGTGGATATCTCTTAGGGGATAATTTTGATTTCAACATTCACCCCCTCTGTCGCCATTCGGTCCAACAATTGGTATCGAGCCGGTTAGCTCTTCTCAATAGATCTTAACCGGTCTCTAGAGCCATGGCGACGGACAAGTACTCGACCAAGCCCCGGTTTTGATGGGATTGATTATCCCATACGGAAGAGCCGAATGGAGCGTACATCGGGCTCGAAGTGCGCCATCGGCGTAAGGTCAAGTCCGATTTGTTGTTCTGCCGATGAGAACATCAATGCTGGAAATATGCATGATGTTGAGGCAAGCGGTAAGGCAAGGAACATTATAATCCGGGCACGAGTCGTAGCGAGTTTGACGCATATCTCATCTTTCGTCCGCCTTCGATATTTGGGAGACCTCGATGCTTACCATGAGGCACCACCCAAATAAAGGCGGTGCGACAGGACCAGCTCAAGCGAGATTACAACAAGTTTGAAATGCTCGCTAGCGAGTCCTTGATGAGTGTTTTGCGGCGTTTCACAAAATCTTAGCAACCTCAGGCGGTCGGTCTCACATACCCCGACTCGGATAACGCCCGACGGATGCTCGTGTTAGAAATATGCCTAGAGGCAATCATAGAGATGATGATATTTCGTTGTATCCATGATTTAATAAATGTTCCTTGAATATTGCCTTTGTGTTGATTAACAAGTATGTGACTTGTTTGTGAAACTCTTTACTTGTATGGTTATTCTAAAGTTGTCCCTAGTCGAAGTTCATGTAAGGACACACGTGAATAATGGATTAGCACATGTATCGGTTGATGACCATGTTTCACAGGTCATAGACATGGAGATGTCAAACCAATAATGTGGACACATGTTTAGAACATGGGGTTGGACCGACCCAACATGAGACATAACAATTATACTTATGGTTCTCTCTCTACACAATGTATGCGCCTTGTCCTTAGACCTGAGATTGTCGCATGTACTTGAGATGTGAATCGACCTACTTAGGGGCTATCAAGCGCTACTCTGTAACTAGGTAGTTATAAAGATAGCTTTCGGGTTTGTCATGAAGCATCTTTGCGAGGCATGGTCGATCGAGATGGGATTTGCCCCTCTCTACGAGAGAGATATCTCTGGGCCTCGAGTGATCGGATCAGAAATGCATGGCCATGCTACTTAAGGTTAAGAGTTAACCTAGTAAGGGATTCGGATCACGAGGATCGAGAAAGAGTGGTCAGCTTGAAGCTCGACCAAATATCGTGAGCAAAGGGATTGGCATGTACATAAAGTTGTGATGGTTCGTCGATATGATCTTTGTGTATGTTTAGGAGTTGGCACGTCTTGCTAGAGGCCACTACCAACTATTGACCGAGTAGGTATACTCGCGTCATGTCTAAACATCACGTGAACCTATAGGTCACACACTTAAGGGTGAAGCCTAGTCGGATTGGATCGGGTTAGGCTGGGTATTGAGTCCTAATGGGCCTCCATTCGTAGAAGCCCATTGTAAGGGCGTCTATAAAGAGGGGCAGAGCGCGCGAGGTTAAAGTGTGAATTCCGTGACCTCCTCAAACCACAACGCCACCCCTCCCACGCACAGTGGCTCGCGCGGATCTAGTAATCCGGCGTGCGTCGCTCCTCCGTGCGTGTGGATACTTTTGGCGGCGCTGCATCTGTAGCGTTTGGGCGAACCGCAAGAGAGGAGTTATGCGTGGGGCGCGCGGCGTGGGCGAGGAAGTAGTCACGACTACTGCGCTCCGGCGTCTTTGCATCAACTTAATGCGACTACTGCCGCGACGTGCTGCATCATTCCGCACTGCGGCGTCTAGTGGTAAGACCGTGATCTATAACTGCGGTGATCTTGGTTTCTGGGTAGAATTTTTAATTTGCGCTAGTGTAGCCTGCGTAGTCCTTCGATGGTATCGAGCCATTCTTTGTCATGTTATAGGTTGGGTGATTTGCATATGGCGATATGTAAGTCGTTATGATCGATGTCATCGATTGTATAGTTACGTAATGGATAGATCGGTTTCGTGATCATCTTTGCTAAGGTCGTGCCACAACATACCCCTACGGTCGGAATCACCATCGGGGTGAGCGGTGACACGTAAAGCGATTGCGGAATGCGAAGATCAATATGATTGGTCGAATCGGAACCTAGATTAATAATCGATATTCCGTGATTATCTTTGCTAAGGTCGTGCCACAACATACCCCTACCGGTCGGAATCACCATCGGGGTGAAGCGGTGACACGTAAAACCGGTTGCGACGCGAAGATCAATGCAAATTGGTCGAATCGGAACAATAGTCAATTTGGGGTAAATATGATTTGCCGATCAAAATCCTAAGTAAAAATTGCATAGGTGGATCTACGCGCCGAACCCGTGAAGAAACCCCTCGACCCCCTTATCCGGTAGATTGCGAATCTATGCATAACTTGTTTTTGCAGGATGTATGTGACCAGTATGGCCTAATGTGTATGCGATGCATGTTTATAATATTTTCATGACCTGCGTGTCGTGGGTTCGGCAACACGGCTGGAGCCATTGTGTTGTCAAAGTATTGTATTAACGGCCTGCGTGCCGACTTGTGATGATTCCTTGTATCCATGTATTTTATTACTAGCTGTTATGAGTAATAGCTTATATTAGTACTCGGAGGACACATCACTTGGAGGATGGCACACATTAACCATGGAGATGGAGATCATCATGGTGGGCCAGATTCTATGGCGATGGAGATCACCATGAGAAAATGGGCCATCTTGAGTCTGGCTGTGTGAATGCTATTCCTATTGTTTTACTCCTATGCATGTTTGAATGGTAGAAGTATAACGATCCCTCACAAAATGTTAAGTTAAACATATGCCCTCCCAACTAAACTCTGCACCATCCCATGTCTTGTAAATTGATGGTGGGTCTATAAAATTAGGGCACCATCGACTTTCCTTGACTAGATGGGTTTGTATCGGATACATACATGCATAAGGGTTGGTGAACTTAACAAGGTTATCATAAAGGTTATGGACCTTGGGGCATAAAGGTTGGCGCCGAGGCATAGAGATGTCACCCAACAACAAGAGTCATATAGAGATATGATTAGTAAAGGTGTTACTTACCGAATTACCTTGTCTCCTAGCGGTGATGCAAAAGCTCACTAGTAGACTAGTTAATTGCGGATCTTGAATCGCTAAGAATCAATAGAGGGATATTGATTTTAGTGGGAGTACATTCTATTAAATTTGTTTAATCAGTTTACTCTATCATGGTTTTATTTGTCTTAGTATTTTGCATTTTTATTTGTAGATCAATGGCATCTAACAACGCGCACACCCTTTTTGCTGCGATCGATTCTTGAGAAAGAAAAATTAAATGGAACAAACTATTGATTGGGTCCATAACACGAGAATTGTTCTCGGGCGGATAAAAAGGAAAACGTTCTAGACACCCAAATCCCGGAAGAACCGTGACAATGCAGTGCTGCTTCATTAAAAATGCCTACAAGAAAGCATGTGATGACTCTCTTGAGATTAGTTGTCTTATGCTTGCATGCATGGAACTGACCTTCAAAAGCGGTTTGAGGATCGGAGCGTATGATATGATCATGGCGCTTAAGGACATGTTCGAGACACGGGCCCGGGTGAAAGGTTCAATGTCTCTAAGGCTTTTACGGAATGCAAGTTAATGAAGGTGCACCGTAGGCCCACATGTGATCAAAATGGTTGGTTCTGATCGGACTTTGGATAAACTTGGTTTTCCAATTAGCGAGAGTTGGCAGCTGATTTCATTTTAGCGTCTCTTCCACCTAGCTATGGACATTTCATTTCGAACTACCATATGCATGGGGTGGAAAAGGGCCTTAATGAGCTTTGTGGGATGCTCAAAACAGCAGAGAGTGATATTAAGAAGTGTGCAGGGCCTAGCCATGTGATGGTGTGAGAACAAGTCTAGCTTCAAGAAAAAGGGTAAGAAGCCATGGGCAAAGAATAAGGGCAAGGTTAAAGATATGATCTCAAAGCCAACGCCTAAGCCTAATGCTGGACTGGAGCTGAGACAGTATGCTTCTATTGTAAAGAGGCGCCTTTGGAAGAGAAGCGCAAGAAGTACATGGATTCGAGGAATGCAAGAAGAATGCTAAGTAAGACTTCCACCCATGGTACACTTGTCATAAATGTTTTAGACATTTTCTCACTGATTCTCCTATTAACTCTTGGGTATTTGATACTGGATCAGTTGCTCACATTTGCATCTCGATGCGAGGGGCTAATAAAAGTAGAGGAGTCGCAAGAGGTGAAGTTGATTTTAGCGTCGGAAATAAAGCAAGGGTTGCTGCGTTAACCGTCGGCACCATGCAACTTCAGCTTCCTTGAAGATTTATTATGGAATTGAATAATTGTTATTATGTTCCTAGTATGAGTGAAACATTTTATCCCCTCATGTTTGATGAGAGATGGTTATTCATTTGCAAGTAAAGACAATGGTTGCTTGATCTCTAAAAATGAAATGTTTGTGGCTTTTGCGCCCATTGTGAATGGGTTATTTATTTTAAATCTTGATGATCGCCCATCTTTAACATAAATGCTAAAAGACTTCGACCTAATGATTTGAATCCCACCTATGTTTGGCATTGTCGTTTGGGTCACATAAGTGAAAAGCGCATGAAGAAGCTCCATGATGATGGTCTTCTAACCGTTTGATTTTGAATCATACGAGACATGTGAAGCTTGTTTGCTTGGTAAGATGACCAAGTCACCTTTCAAAGGTTCTTTTGAGAGGGCATCGGACTTGTTGGAAATCATACATCTTGATGTATGTGGACCAATGAGCACATTTGCTAGAGGTGGATTTCATTACTTCATAACTTTCGCGATGATTTTAGTAGATATGGTTATGTCTACTTAATGAAGCATAAGTCTGAAACTTTTGAAAAGTTCAAAGAGTTCGAGAATGAGGTTGAAAATCAACGTGCCAAGAAAATTAAGGCTCTGCGATCTGATCGTGGTGGCGAGTATTTGAGCCATGAATTTAGCAATCATCGAAGAGTTGCGGAATTGTTCCCAACTAACACCGCCCGGAGCGCCTCAAAGAAACGGGGTATCGGCGGCGTAATCGGACCTTGTTGGACATGGTTCGATCGATGATGAGCCGATCAGATCTACCATTATCATTTTGAGGATACGCTCTAGAAACAGCAGCTTTCACACTTAATAAGTACCGTCTAAATCCGTAGTTAAGACACCATATGAGATATGGGTAGGAAGAGTCACAGTTTGTCTTTTCTAAAGATTTGGGGATGAGGCGTTTGTCAGCGACTCTGATCGGACAAGCTCACACCCAAGTCGGATAAATGCATTTTCGTGGGATATCGAAGAAACCTTTGGATATTACTTCTACAACCGACTAGAGGGCAAAGTGTTTGTCGCTCAAGTGGTGTTTTCTAGAGAAAGAGTTTCTCAACAGGGAGACAAGCGGAAGAAGCGGTGCAGCTTGAAGAGGTTCAAGATGAACCAATCGGGAAGACTCGACAAATGATGCCCACGTGGCGAGAACAAGTTGAGAACCCATGGCAAAGGAAGCACCACCACCACGAAGGTCGGAAAGGCTCCATGTCGCGAGATATGTTATTGTTAGACAATGATGAGCCTACGACCTATGCGGAAGCAATGATGGACCAGACTACGAGAAATGGCATAGTGCCACGAGATCGAGATAGCATCCATGGGAGACAATCAAGTTTGGAACTTGGTTGACCGCTTTGATAGTGTTAAAACCATAGAGTGCAAATGGATCTATAAAAGAAGATTGATATGGATGGAAATGTTCATATCCATAAAGCTCGACTTGTCGCAAAGGTTTTCGGCAAGTTCAAGGAGTTGACTCGATGAGACCTTCTACTTTGTAGCGATGCTTAAATCTATACGGATCATTCTAGCTATTGCTGCATATTTCGACTATGAGATATGGCGGATGGATGTCAAAACGGCTTTCCTTAATGGAAATTTAACGAGGGCGTGTATATGATACAGCCGAGGTTTTGTCGATCAATCAATGCTAGAAAAGTATGCAAACTTCAAAAATCCATTTATGGATTGAAGCAAGCATCTCGGAGTTGGAACATTCGTTTTGATGAAGTGGTCAAAGGTTTGGCTTCATCAAAAGCGAAGAAGAATCTTGCGTTTACAAAAGGCAAGTGGGAGCTCGCTCGTATTTCTAATCTTATATGTAGATGACATATTCTGATTGGAAATGATATTCCTATGCTCGAGTCCGTTAAGACCTCCTTTGAAAAATAGTTTTCAATGAAGGACTTAGGGAAGCGGCATATATTTTAGGTATTAAGATCTATAGAGATAGATCAAAAAGGCTAATAGGATTAAGCGGAGTACTTACATTGACAAAGTGTTGAAACGGTTCAACATGGAGGAGGCAAAGAAAGGGTTCTTGCCCATGTCTCATGGCATAAATCTTGGCAAGACTCGGTGTCCTTCGACAAGCGATGGCGAGATCGCATGAGCAAGATTCCATATGCTTGGCCAATGGATCTATCATGTATGCTATGATATGTACTCGCCGAGATGTTTCCTATGCTCTAAGTGTTCTGGCGAGATACAGTGATCCGGTGAGAGTCACTTTGGACAGCGGTTAAAAACATCCTCAAGTATTTGAGAAGAACTAAGGATGTGTTCTAGTCTACGGAGGTGAGGAAGAGCTCGTTGTAAATGGTTACACGATGCAAGCTTCCAAACCGACAAAGATGATTACAAATCGCAATCGGGTTTTGTGTTCATTTTGAGCGGTGGTGCGGTCGGTTGGAAGAGTTCCAAGCGGAGGCTGTTGCTGACTCTACAACGGAGGCCGAGTACATTGCGGCAGGCAGCAAAGGAAGGTGTTTGGATAAGGAAGTTCATAACTGAACTAGGTGTGGTTCCTAGTGCGTGCGATCCTCTGGATCTTTCTTTGTGATAACGGTGGGGCCATTGCGCAAGCCAAGGAGCCAAGGAATCACCAAAAGAACAAACACATACTGCGCGGTTTCATCTCATTCGAGAGATCCTCAATCGAGGAGATTTAAAGATATGCAAAATACACAGTTTGAATATTTCAGATCCTTTGTGAAGCCTCTCCCACAACCTAAGCATGAGGCGCACACAAGAGCTATGGGTATTAGATATCTTCTAGATTGACTCTAGTGCAAGTGGGAGACTGTTAGAAATATGCCCTAGAGGCAATCATAGAGATGATGATATTTCGTTGTATCCATGATTTAATAAATGTTCCTTGAATATTGCCTTTGTGTTGATTAACAAGTATGTGACTTGTTTGTGAAACTCTTTACTTGTATGGTTATTCTAAAGTTGTCCCTAGTCGAAGTTCATGTGAGGACACACGTGAATAATGGATTAGCACATGTATTAGTTGATGACCATGTTTCACGAGTCATAGACATGGAGATGTCAAACCAATAATGTGGACACATGTTTAGAACATGGGGTTGGACCGACCCAACATGAGACATAACAATTATACTTATGGTTCTCTCTCTACACAATGTATGCGCCTTGTCCTTAGACCTGAGATTGTCGCATGTACTTGAGATGTGAATCGACCTACTTAGGGGCTATCAAACGCTACTCCGTGGCAGGTAGTTATAAAGATAGCTTTCGGGTTTGTCATGAAGCATGCTGCGGGGCATGGTCGATCGAGATGGGATTTGCCCTCTCTACGAGAGAGATATCTGGGCCTCGAGTGATCGGATCCGAAATGCATGGCCATGCTACTTAAGGTTAAGAGTTAACCTAGTAAGGGATTCGGATCACGGGATCGAGAAAGAGTGGTCAGCTTGAAGCTCGACCAAATATCGTGAGCAAAGGGATTGGCATGTACATAAAGTTGTGATGGTTCGTCGATATGATCTTTGTGTATGTTTAGGAGTTGCACGTCTTGCTAGAGCCGCTACCAACTATTGACCGAGTAGGTATACTCGCGTCATGTCTAAACATACGTGAACCTATAAGGTCACACACTTAAGGGCTGAAGCCTAATTCGGATTGGATCCGGGTTAGGTAGGTATTGAGTCTAATGGGCTTCCATTCGTAGAAGCCCATTGTAAGGACGTCTATAAAAGGAGGGCAACAGCGCACGGGGTTAAAGTGTGAATTCGTGACCTCCTCAAACCACGGCGCCACCCTCCCATACTGGTGGCTCGTGCGGATCTAGTAATCCTGCGTGCGTCGCTTCCTCCGTGCGTGTGGATACTTTTGGCGCGCTGCATCGTAGCGTTTGGACGAACCGCAGAGAGGAGTTGTGCGTGGGGCGCGCGGCGTGGGCGAGGAAGTAGTCGACTACTGCTGCTCCGGCGTCTTTGCATCAACTTAGTGCGACTACTGCGCCCCACATGCTGCATCATTCCGCACCTCGCGTCTAGTGGTAAGACCGTGATCTATAAGCTGCAGTGATCTTGGTTTACGGGTAGAAATTTTTAATTTGCGCTAGTGTAGCCTGCCCGTAGTCCTTCAGCTCGCTGCTCTCGACTTGCCCGTTTGGGAGATGAAGGTGACTACCATCAAGGACACCACCGACCTCTCGACTTTGACTCTTGGCGTGTTGTACTCACGCCTTAAGACTCACGAGATTGACATTGCCTCTCGTAAGTTGAAGTTGCGATCGATGGCTTTAGTCACCGATCCACCAGGACCTTCTTCGAGTCGACTTGCGGATTCTCCTTGCTGCTCTGTGACATAGCGATGATCGGTTAGAGCGACTGCGGATGGCGATTAGCCCTCCTAGCTCAGAGATTTTCCCATGCTTACAAGAGGAGGAGGGACGGGAAGAGAGGAGGACCCGTGATCTGCTTCGAGTGTGGTGGCCCCAACCATATTCAAGCAAAGCGCCTCAAGGCGGGAAGGGCAAAAGCGACTACGGCGGTGTGGGCAAAACGATTACATCGACAAGAACCGTAACAAGAAGCCTCTGCTCACACCCAAGGCAAGAAGAAGTTCCGCGACCTTGGCAAAGCTAAGCTCTTCCACCGTGTCCTCACCGCTGCGACGACCTCGACTGGCGAGGTAGAGGGTGGAGCGATGGCGATGGAATGGGCGAGCAAGACCCCAAGGGCGGCGATGACTTCTTCGCCATGTGCACCATGGCCCTTGCGCGAAGTGAGCAACAGCGGCGTACTCAGACTCCGACGAGGTATCTCCCACCTCGACCAGCTTAATGATGCTTTTCTTAAGCTAGGTAGATTTCATGCTAGATCTAGAGCTAGGTGTAGCGAGTTGGAGAAGGAAGTAGATAGAGCATCACGGGAGCTTACTTCACTTACATCTGCTTCCTCCGTGATGAATGTGATACATGCTATGCTCTGTTGGGTGACATGGAGAAATTAAGGACCTCGCATGATAGTCGTCCTCTGAACTTGACTTTGTTAAGGTGGAGAATATTAGTCTCTTAGCTGAAGTAGAAATGTGTAGGATTGCTTCTATTCCATCTATGATGTTGAGACTAGTGCATGCACCTCATGTGAGGATAAGGACAATGCATTTAGAGGTCTTTATACCATGCTTGGATCTACCCGAATCTTGTGAAAATTGCAATAAGTTGAAGATGAATCTAAAACGGGCAGACCATAAAACTGCTGAACTGCAAGTTTCACTACTTGAGCCCATTGCTTCATGTTTGAACTGTCCTAAGTTAACTGCTGAACTTGAATCTGTCTCAAAACAGTTTCAAGAAATAATTGACACTAATAAGAAAATGGCTTAGTTCGCGACTAAGGACCCTGTTAGCTCACCATGCATTAGTTGTGACAAACTAAAACTTGAACTCGTTGCTTTGAATGAAAAATGTGTGAAGCTAACTAAGGATCAACTAGTAAAGCCATCAACTAATTGTGATGTGATTGCTGATGTGGGGGAGACGCCCAAGGGTAAGATTGAGACGCTTAGCGACGTGAACTAAAGCGCTAGCGATAGGATCGCCTTCTCGAGTCGGTGTGCATGCACAAGCCGTTCACTCTTCTGCTATTGGTTCTTCATCTGCTCCCTTACCTCCTGCTGTCTCTTCTTCTCCCTCCTCTTCTTGCACTTCTCTCTTTCGGGAGTGTCAGTATCTTATGAATACTCTCGAGAGGTTTGTAGGAGACAAGAAGAAGCTCAATCTTATTCTAGACCAATCCAAGATTTGCAAGTTCAATCAAGGTCTAGGATACGATTTCTATGAGAACATGAGGAAGCATCCACCGCCGTGCTCGGACCCATAGCACCAGTGTGATCGAGACCGAGCCAGATCAGTAAAGTCCAATTTAAGTCGCGGGCTTTGTCCAAGAGATTTCTAACAGCAAGGTGAGTCCACTGCTGCTTGATCTCTCGAAGGCGAAGCTTCAGCGTGGTACTTCTACCTCTCGAAGGTGAAGTACCATTGCACCTCTGTCGGAAGGATGGACACTCGATCGGCGATGCTTTAGGCGCGCCAAGATCGTGCGGAGAGACCATGCTGAGGCTCTTAGGCGTATTCAGGGTCAGCCCCAGACCGTGAGTGCCCCTAAGACCCACACGAGGTCTAGGACTGTTCAGCTGGATGGGTTTGGGCAGCATCGAGGACTTGGTTTTTCTGAGTTTTCTGGTTTCGTCCTCGATATGCTCTCGTCGTGACTCCGCCGTCCGAGGATAGATCTCGTTTCCCCGTCGAGATAGCTACCAGCGGCGTGATCGCATGTTCTTGATGTCTTGACTCGCTCCTCTGTGCGATCAAGCCCAACAACGACTTCAGTCTACACATAGACCGTGCGCTTCTTTGAGTGACAGAGGCGTAGGGTAGATAGAGTCGGTCATGTTTGACTACTTCATCGCTCAACGTGTTACTCGATATTGGGTGCCAAAATCACTCTTGATTTATCCCGATCTGAGACTTTACTCTCTTGTTGACTCGGGTTCGCGGGCGAGGAAGGAAAGGTTTGGCTTGTAGACTCGGGTCTTCACGACACATGACCGAGACTCCGTTGGTTTTCTTCCCTTGCCCGTGCTCTAGGTGATGAGGCGATCACCCGGAGATGCTTCATCCGGGCGTGTCATCGCCAAAGGTACAATGCTGCGTTAATGATTCTTTCATTTTGAAAGATGTTGCTTTGGTTAGTAAGCTGGAGTATAATTTGCTTTCCGTTTCGAGCTTACCGATGATGGTTTTGGTGAGCTTCAAGAAAAACAATTGCAAAATTCTTGATTCTTGGGTAGTCTAGTTTGCGGGATTTGGCGTATTGGGAGGATCTTTCGTGTTGATTTTCTAAGTCTTACGGTGATTCTCTCCGGTGTTTGGTTGCTTCGAGTCCGTGACCTTTCTTTACGGCATAGGAGACTTGGTCATATTGGATTTGATCATTTGACCGAGTTAGCGTACGATCTCATTAGTGGTCGCGAAACTCAAGATGGTCAAAGATCTAGTTTGTGTTGCTTGCCGGCACGGCAAGATGGTAGCCGCTTCCCATTCTCCGGTCCACGATTACTATGACCGATGCACGGACAACTGCTCCATATGGATCTGATTGGACTGCTCGAAATACTGATCGGCGGGAGGAAGTGGTATGTTCTTGTCGTGGTCGATGACTTCTCGAGGTTCTCTTGGGTGTTTTTAGCCTCGAAGGATGAGACGTTTACACATTTTGAGGTCTTTTTAGTAGGCTTTTGTTGAGCTCTCGGGTGCCTTACGAGCAATCGCGGTGACAATGGCACGGAGTTCAAGAATTCCTACTTTGAGAGGTTTTGCGATGAGGCAGTGTAGAGCACGGTTCTCTTCTCCGCACGTCCACATGAGAATGGCGTCGTGGAGAGGAAGAACCGTACCTTAGTCGAGATGGCGAGGACAATGCTTGATGAGTATTCTACACCTAGGAAGTTTTGGGCTGAGGCTATTGCGACCGCGTGCCATGTTTGAACGAGTTTTCTTGGGCACACTTGCATCGCACTTCTTATGAGTTGAGATATGGGCGAAAGCCCGTGTCTCACATTTTCGCGTGTTTGGTTGCAAGTGTTTCATTCTGAAGTCTGGGAACCAAGATAAGTTCGAGTCACGTTCGTGTGATGGTATCTTTCTAGGTTACTCGACTTCTTCGCGGGCGTATAGTGTTTGGAACTGCGAGTCTAGTAAATTGGTAGAGACATGTGAGGTGACCTTCGACGAGGCCAGTCCGGGGACAAGGCCCGATATCTCAGGTTTTTTAGAGTAGTCCGAGCCCATCTTTGTGGATGATGAGGATGATGGAGATGAGGGTTGTCTTTTGGATCTAGTTCCTCATCCTTCACTTGAGGTGCCTTCCTCCACCGCACCACAAGGCGATCAGCCCATGCCTTCTGCTTCTTCTGGAGCTAGTGGCTCTGTTCCTATCTCGTCAGCTCATGAGGTAGAGGCCACTTCTTCTTCTCATCCGGGACCTCCTAGACACATCCAAAAGACCATCCTTCGAGCGGATGATTGGAGACCTTTTGAGCGAGTCACCCGCTCAAGATCGGCATGTCTCATTTTGTCTCCATTCTGCCTTTGTTGCCTCCTTTGAGCCCAAGGATGTTTGTCATGCTCTCTCGACGAGTCTTGGGTCAATGCCATGCATTAGGAGCTAGAGAATTTTGAGAGAAACAAGGTGCAGTCGCTTGTTGAGCCCCCTCGAGGTCACAATATCATTGGGACTAAGTGGGTGTTGAAGAACAAGCGAGTGAGGATGGGGTTGTCATTCGAACAAGGCTAGGCGGTAGCTCGGGGTTTCTCCCAGGTTGAGGGTCTAGATTTTGAGGAGACCTTTGCCCCTGTAGCTAGACTTGAGGCTATTAGAATCCTGCTTGTCTTTGCAACTTCTAAGGATTTCAAGCTTTACCAAATGGATGTCAAGAGTGCCTTCCTCAATGGCTTTATTGAGGAAGAAGTTTATGTAAGACTGACCTCGGGTTTGAGAACCCCAAATACCCAAACCATGTCTACAAGCTTTCCAAAGCCTTGTATGGACTTTAGCAGGCCCCTAGAGCTTGGTATGAGAGGCTTAAGTCCTACCTATTGAGTCATGGTTTTGAGATGGGTAAGGTGGATAAGACCTTGTTCATTCGTCGGCATGGCCCTGACCTCCTGCTCGTCCAGATTTATGTGGATGACATCATCTTTGGCGACTCTTCACATGCTCGCGTTTCCTAGTTTTCGATGTCATGAGCTTGGAGTTTGAGATGAGCATGATGGGCGAGTTCAGCTTTTCCTTGGCTTCCAAATCAAGCGGACTCGGGAGGTACTTTCTTGCATCGGTCAAGTACACTCGAGACCTCTGGCGCTTTGATATGAGTGATGGCAAGCCGGTGTCCCTCCTATGGCTTGTTCAGCCTCACTCGACCCAGATGAGGACGGTGAGCCAGTTGATCGGAAGGAGTACCGCAATATGATCGGCTCCCTCTTGTACCTCACTGCCTCAAGACCGGACATACACTTCTCCGTGTGTCCTTGTGCTTGGTTTGAGCTTCTCCTCGTGTATCTCACCGCTTGAGCGATGAAGCGCATCCTCCGGTACCTTGAGCTACCATTGACTATGGTATCTGGTACTCTTCCTCATCCTGCCTTTCTTTGAGAGCCTTCTCGGATGTAGACTTTGTGGCTGTAGGATAGATAGGAAGAGTACTTCTGGCACATGCCAATTCATTGACACTTCTCTTGTTTCTGGTCCTCGAGAAGCGATCCGATGTTACCTGATCCACTGCGAGGCCGATGCGTTCTGCAGCCGATTCTTTGTGTCGAGTGCTGGATGGTCTCGACCTGCGGGACTTTGGGTTGGTTATCGGCAGTGTTCCACTCTTTTGTGATAACACTTCTGTGATTAACATTGCTAAAAACCGGTGCAGCATTCTCGGACCAAGCACATTGAAATCGATATCACTTCCTTCGAGACCATGCAGAGAAGGGTGACATAGTGCTCGGTTTGTGGAAGTGACCACGATTAGCCAATATGTTTACCAAGCCTTTGGATAGCTCTAGGTTTTCAGCCCTGTGAAGAGAGCTTAGGGTGGTTTGTCCTTATGTCTTGTTGTGAGGGGAGTTTTAGGCTTTTTGCTTTATTATATTGATTATGCTCTTACTCCTTTACATTTGCATTGCATCACGGGTGCATTGGGTTAGTCCTCCTCGCATAGATTAGAGTGCTTCTCTTGTCTAGTTGTCTAGACTTCTTGCTCTCCTCTTATGATTCTAGGATGCTGCTTATTAGTTGATTCTTTTCTCACTAGGTTGAGCTCACTCACTTCTTACAGGTTCTAGCGAGAGTTGGGCCACTCTCGGGTAGACAGGGTACGTGTTTGCTCCTTAGTGCATTAGATGATCGGTTGATAGTCTTAGAGTCATATGGGGTAGATGAGAGTCGATCGAGCCATAGTTTTCTCTACATCTTGTCTATGCTTTAAGGGCTCTTTGTTGTAGGGGTGACCCCACCTAAACCAGTGGGCTGGTAGGAGGTTATAAGGTCTAGAATGGGCCATGTGTAGCGACACAAGTGCCCCTAGAAAGGATACTCAAATGTAAGGGCATATTGTGAAAACACTCCCCATGTATATATATAGAATACGAGGCCATGGGGAGGACCAGGCCATTACTCATCTCCTCACTCTCCACTACCATCTCTCTCTTTGATGCTGTAACCACAACGATTGGCGCCGTCAGTGGGGAGGATAGGAGTAAGCCCAAAGCACGAAAAAGGATGGCACGAAAAAGCTTCGTGAACGGCGGTGAAGGGAAAGAAAGCGGCGGGTCGGGCGTCGCATGGGTACGGGGGCGGCATCGGCGCGGCGGTGCGGCGGCAGCGTAGGTGCGGTGGCGAGGACATCGGCGTTCGCGCTGCGACGACCAACCCGCCGCCGGCACGCGACGGCCCGACCCTGCCGTCGACACCGCGACGGCCGACCCGCCGTCGGCACCACGACGACCAATCCGAGGTGACCGTGCCGCGCGACCCACTCGCGGGGTGCACGGCGGTCCGCTGGCGGCGCCGGCGATGGCGTGCTGCTGGTGGCCTCGGCGCGTTCGGCGGGAGCTAGGGGACGCCGCGGGGCTGTCCGTGACATGCGGGAGGCTCGAAGTCGCGGTCGCGCCGGTGGCCACGCGCGAGCCAGCGCGCGAAAAAAGCGGACAGCGCGGCGCCCCCCGTCCAGCCGTGTGCGCTGCGGCGCATCGATCGAGTCCCGCTTTTGGCGGGATCTGCTGCGGCGGCGTGGCGAGGACTTCAAGTTCCTAGGGCCATCGAGCCATACAAAGGTGATACGGATCCCTGCAAGTTCGTGCGTGTGTGCGAAACGCGATCGAGGGCGCAGCGGAGATGATACCACAAAGCGAAGGGCTCCCCTCGCGCGCAAGGAGTGGCACTTTCTTGGTTTTTACCATAGAGCCAAACTCCATCTATGCGTGGGAGCAGCTCCGCCATCGCCTTCACAACAACTTCGGGAAGCTATGTCGGCGAGTCGATGCGGGCCAGCTCTTCGCCGTGGCGAAGCCCTCGGAAAAGCTCGGGATTACATCAAGCGTTTGCGAAGATCGCTGCGAGATCAAGGATGTTAATGAGACAACCGTCATTAACGCGGCCATCTGAGGCCTTCGTCGGGCTCCTTGGCCAAATACAATGCACGTAAGCCTATCAAGGCGGTCGTCGAGCTCTTCGACAAGATGGAGGGTATGCGCGGGCTGAGGTAGATCTTGCGGAGACGCGACACTTCCACCCTCGATCTTGCTCAAGCGGCGCTTGACATCGACGAGGGTGGGCGGCGACCCCTCGAAACAAGCTCGCGGCCGACAGCCCGGGAGGACCCCAGGAACAACAGCCTGGGAGCGGAAGGCTCTCCAAAGAGAGACGCAAGCTCGGTGTCACCAGCGTAGACCACAAAAGGCCCGCCATACCTTCGTCATCGAGAATGCCCTTCGAGGGCGCGGCGGCTTCGGCGCGATGAGTGACCCGAGCGGAGCAAGAGCAACTCTATTACGGCAAATGGTGCGAGGTGCGCGGTTATGGTCATCACTATCGAGCGTGCACGCGATCGTGGAGTTGCGATGGCGATGGCTGCATCTCGGGACTCGCCCCTTCGGCTCCCTGCCGAGGTCGGGAGCGGCATCCGAGGCAGCCCTCGCGCTTCAGCCGGGGAAGCGCGACGGAGCCTGCGCCGTCAACGTCACCACCGAGGCTCCTTATCGGGGCCCCCATGGAGCAACGCAATCGTGGTCGGCGCCCGCAACATCACCTTCACCATGAATGGCGCCGGGCGTGGAGTTCCCTCATGTTTCACGCCAAGAGAGATGGATTTGGAAAGCATTCCAATATAAGCTAGACCATATCGAAGTCCATTGGGATGCTTGGCTCTCGATCTCATTTCGTAGCTCGATTTCATCCGTGTAGAGTTTGCGGTACCTATCGGAACCCGATGTGGAGGAAAGTTCCACGGCGACACGGACGGAACAAAATGCATGTGAAGTGAGCTAGAGTGCGGATGATGTGCATGCGGTGTCGGCACTCGGTTTCATTCCGTGATTCCATTTCCTTGGCGTATAGTTTGAAATACCTACGGAACCCATCGTGGGGATTGTTTCACACCGACTCAGCGGATTGAAACACATGCTGAAATGAGCTAGGGTGCATATGAAGTACATTGCGGTGTTTGCGATCGATTTCTTTTAGTCGCCATGATTTCGTCGCATGCCGTTTACTAATGCCATCATCACCCACTCTGAAGAAACTTTCGCGGCGACTTGGGCGATTAAATGCGTGCTAAAATAATCTAGGGTGCATCGATATCAGTTAGGGTGTTGGCGCTAAGAGTCATTTCGTACCTCGAGTTCGTCCGCATGTAGGTTGTCATACTAGTTGGAACTTGTTGCCACGGAAAGTTTCACACCGGCTCATGCATGTTTGAAATGGTTGCCAATATGAGCTTGGGCGGATGTGAAGTCCGCTCGGGGTGTCCGGCACTCGTTTCATTTCATGTCGTGATTTCGTCCGCACGAAGTTTCACGATGCCGTCATATCCATTTGTAAAGGAAGACTCACACCACCTCCGATGGATTGAAATGCATGCTAAAATGGCGAGGCACATATGAAGTCCATTCAGGATGTTGGCACTCAGTTTCATTACGTGTCCCAATTTCGTCCCATGTACCTCGTCGGACCAGTTGGAACTTGTTAGGAGAAAAGTTTCGCGGTGTCTCGCACGGATTTTAAATTCTTGCCGAAATGAGTTAGGGCACATGTGAAGCCCACTCAGGGTGTTTGCCACTCAGTTTCATTTTGGGTGTTTGCCACTCAGTTTCATTTCGTGCCTCAATTTCGTCTGTGTGGAGTTCATAGTACCCCTCGGAACCAGTTGTGGGGTTATGTTTCATGCCAAGAGAGACGGATTCAGAATGCATTCCAATATAAGCTAGACCATATACGAAATCCATTGGGGTGTTTGACTCTCGTCTCATTTCGTAGCTCGATTTCATCCGTGTAGAGTTTGCGGTACCTATCGGAACGATGTGGAGGAAAGTTCCACAATGACACGGACGGAACCAAAATGCATGTGAAGTGAGCTAGGCGCGAGATGATGTGCATTACTGGTGTCGGCTTTCGGTTTCGTTCGTGATTCTATTTCCTTCGCGTCTGTTTGAAGTACCTACGGAACCCATCGTGGGATTGTTTCACACCGACTCGGCGGATTGAAACACATGCTGAAATGAGCTAGGTGCATATGAAGTACATTTGCGGTGTTTGCAGTCAGTTTCTTTTAAATCGCCATGATTTCGTCGCATGCCGTTTACTAATGCCATCATAACCCACTACGAAGGAAACTTTCGGAGCGACTTGGGCGGATTCGAAATGCATGCTGAAATAATCTAGGGCGCATACGAAATCCAGTTAGGGTGTTGGCGCTAAGAGTCATTTCGTACCTCGAGTTCGTCCGCATGTAGGTTGTCATACTAGTTGGAACCTGTTGCCAGGGAAAGTTTCACACCGGCTCATGCAGATTTGAAATGGTCGCCAATATGAGCTTGGGCGGATGTGAAGTCCGCTCGGGGTGTCTGGAACTCAGTTTCATTTCATGTCATGATTTCGTCCGCACGAAGTTTACTGATGCCGTCATATCCCGCTGTAAAGGTAATTCTCACACCGCCTCCGATGGATTCCAAATGCATGCTAAAAAGAGCGACGGCACATATGAAGTCCATTCAGGATGGTGGCACTCATTTTCATTACGTGTCCCAATTTCGTCCCATGTCCCTCGTCGGACCAGTTGGAACCTGTTAGGGGAAAACTTTCGCGCCGTCTCGGACGGATTTGAAATTCTTGCGAAATGAGGTAGGCGCTGTGAAGCCCACTCGAGTGTTTGCCATTCAGTTTCATTTCGTGTCTCGATTTCGTCGCGCGAGTTCATAGTACCCCTCGGAACGGTTGTGGAGTTAAGTTTCACGCCAAGAGAGATGGATTGGAATGCATTCGATATAAGCGACCATATCTGAAGTCCATTCGGGTGCTTGGCTCTCGATCTCATTTCGTGGCTCGATTTCATCCGTGTAGAGTTTGCGGTCCCTTTCGAACCCGATGTGGAGGAAAGTTCCACAGCGACACAGACGGAACCAAAATGCATGTGAGGTGAGCTAGAGCGCGATGATGTGCATTACGGTATCGGCACTCGGTTTGTTCCGTGATTCCATTTCCTTGGCGTATAGTTTGAAGTACCTACGGAACCCATCGTGGGGATTGTTTCACACGGACTCGAGCGGATTGAAACACATGCTGAAATGAGCTAGGTGCATATGAAGTACATTCGCGGTGCTTGCGATCGATTTCTTTTAGCGCCATGATTTCGTCCGCATGCGGTTTACTAATGCCATCATAACCCACTCGAAGAAACTTTCGCAGCGACACGGGCGGATTCAAATGCGTGCTAAAATAATCTAGGCGCATCTGAAATCCATTTAGGGTGTTAGCGCTAAGAGTCGTTTCGTACCTCGAGTTCGCCCGCATGTTGGTTGTCATACTAGTTGGAACTGTTGCGGAAAGTTTCACACCAGCTTATGCAGATTTGAAATGGTCGCCAATATGAGCTTGGGCGGATGTGAAGTCCGCTCGGGGTGTCGGCACTCGATTTCATTTCATGTCGTGATTTCGCCCGCACGAAGTTTCTTGATCGTCATATCCGCTGTAAAGGAAGTCTCACACCGCCTCCGATGGATTGAAATGCATGCTAAAATGGCGAGGGCACATATGAAGTCCATTCAGGATGTTGGCACTCAATTTCATTACGTGTCCCAATTTCGTCCCATGTACCTCATCGGACCAGTTGGAACCTGTTAGGAGAAAAGTTTCACGTCATCTCGGATGGATTTTAAATTCTTGTTGAAATGAGCTACGGCGCATGTGAAGCCCACTCAGGGTGTTTGCCACTCAGTTTCATTTCGTGCCTCGATTTCGTCCGTGCGGAGTTCATAGTACCCCTCGGAAACAGTTGTGGAGTTATGTTTCACACCAAGAGAGACGAATTCGGAATGCATTCCAATATAAGCTAGACCATATACGAAGTCCATTCGGGGTGTTTGGCTCTCAGTCTCATTTCGTAGCTCGATTTCATCCGTGTAGAGTTTGCAGTACCTATCGGAACCTGATGTGGAGGAAAGTGCACAGCGACACGGACGGAACCAAAATGCATGTGAACTGAGCTAGGGCACAGATGATGCGCATTACTGGTGTCTGGCACACAATTTCGTTCCGTGATTCCATTTCCTTTGCGTATAGTTTGAAGTACCTACCGGAACCCATCGTGGGGGATTGTTTCACACCGACTTAGGCGGATTCGAAGAGGAGTCCTTTAATCTTTTGAAGGACAAGCTTACACACGCACCATTGCTCCAACTTCCGGATTTTGGTAAGACTTTTGAGCTGGAATGTGATGCTAGCGGAATTGGTATTGGTGGTGTTTTGATGCCAGAAGGCAAACCTGTTGCCTACTTTAGTGAAAAATTGAATGGTCCTACTCTTAATTATTCCACGTATGATAAAGAATTGTCTGATCATCAATCACTTAAGCATATTCATAGTCAAACCAATTTGAATCATAGACATGCTAAGTGGGTTGAATTTATTGAATCTTTTCCTTATGTCATTAAACATAAGAAAGGGAAAGATAATGTGATTCTTGATGCTTTGTCTCGGCGCTATACCATGTTGTCTCAACTTGATTGTCGCATTTTTGGTCTTGAACCTATTAAAGCACAATATGCTTTTGATGCTGATTTTAAGGATGTGTTGTTGCATTGTAAAGAGGACAAGCATGGAATAAATTCACGATCAATGATGGGTTTTGTTTAGAGCTAACGCATATGCATTCCAGTTGGATCCGTTCGTCTTTTGTTGTTGCAGGAGGCGCATGGAGGCGGTTTGATGGGACATTTGGTGCTAAGAAGACAGAGGATATTCTGGCCACACACTTCTTTTGGCCAAAGATGAGGCGAGATGTTGAGCGGTTTGTGGCTCGCTGCACTACATGTCAAAAAACTAAGTCTCACTTGAATCCATATGGTTTATATATGCCTCTTCCTGTTCCTTCTATTCCGTGGGCAGATATTTCTATGGACTTTGTTTTAGGATTGCCCAGGACTAAGAGGGGAGGATAGCATTTTTGTTGTTGTGGATCGCTTTTCTAAGATGGCTCACTTTATACCATGTCATAAAACCGATGATGCTGTTCATATTGCTGACCTCTTTTCAAAGAGATAGTTCGTTTGCATGGTATGCCTTCCTCTATTATTTCAGATCGTGATGCCAAGTTCTTGAGTCACTTTTGGCGTACTCTATGGAACAAGTTGGGTACAAAGTTGTTATTCTCTACAACATGTCACCCACAAACTGATAGCCAAACTGAGGTGGTAAACCGCACATTGTCTACCATGTTGAGAGCTGTTTTGAAGAATAATTTGAAGCTGTGGGAAGAGTGTTTGCGGCATGTTGAGTTCGCATATAATCGAGCAGAACACTCCACCACCAAGGTAAGTCCTTTTCAGGTAATGTATGGATTCAATCCACGTGCCCCTATTAATATTTTGCCTTTGCCTACTAGTGAGAGAGTTCATAATGACGCTAAGGAGCGTGCTGATTTTATTGTCAAAATGCATGAGACTACTAAGGCAAACATTGAAAAAATGAATGAAAAATATAGGATTACTGGTAGTAATGGTAGAAAGGAAGTTAAACTTGAACCGGGTGATTTTGTTTGGTTGCACTTAAGAAAGGATAGATTTCCTGAGTTAAGAAAGGCAAAATTGATGCCTAGAGCTGCTGGTCCTTTTAAGATAGTTGAGAAGATAAATGATAATGCATATAAACATGAGTTGCCTCCCGAGTTTGGGGTTTGTCCCACCTTTAACATTTCAGATTTGAAACCATACTTGGGAGAAGAAGATGAGGCTGAGTTGAGGACAACTCCGCTTCAAGAGGGGGAGGATGATGAGGACATCACTTCTTCGGATACACACAACACTCCTCCACTTGACATTCAAGGACCAATCACTAGAGCTCGCGCCCGACAATTGAATTTACAGGTGAGCTCGTTCCTAAGTACTTCTTTTTGTTCATTTGAGAATCGATTGCTACCTAATGATTTAATTATGATTAGGAACCATGGAGAGGGCCTGGAAGTACTTGGAGAAGGACTACGAGACGCACAAGTTCAGCAAGGGCGGTCGAATCATGTTGGAGGGCCAACTCAAGCCGACTTCGAATCCAATTCGGAGTGCAGGACCAGGCCACACTAAAATGGACGCCCAGATCGCATCCGGGCTCCGTTTTGGAAGTTCTACATATGGATGGAAAGCTGAGAAGACAAAATTTCCAATGGCTCTGGTCCCATGTCAAAATGCTTTCTGAGTCAACGGAATCGTCGAAACAAATGGGCATTCAGAATCTGTCAGGTGCTGCGTCACCGTCTTTTGGGCCGTTCGGCTTTGTATCGTGTTGGAGCCCATTAGGGCACGTCAGGGTTTTGCATGCCCCACACTGCTTTATATCCAGCCACCACCCCCACCATTAGGGTTTGGGTTTTGCTTAGATTAATCTGTTTTTGAACAGTTTCGCGTTCATCGGTTTGTGAGACCCCAACTTCCGAGTGCTAAATCAATACATCTGCAATTCAGTTGTGTTCTTCTTGTTCTTGCTTGTGTTCTTGATTCGCGGCGAGATTAGCCTTCCTAGCAAGGTCAAGCTGGGCTGCGCACGGTTGATAACTGAGAGGCGAGGTACTACGATTGCGGGGTTGGAGCGTCTTGTTCGGAAGCGGATCGATTTGTGTCGCGCCTCCACCGTCGAATATATCAGAACCTGTTGGAAGATCGGGACCCGTTCCTATCAGAACCTATTGTGGAGTTAAGCTCAGATTCATTTCGTACCTCGAGTTCGTCCGCATGTCGGTTATCATACTAGCTGGAACCAGTTGCCAGGGAAAGTTTCACACCGGCTCATGCAGATTTGAAATGGTTGCCAATGTGAGCTTCGGCGGATGTGAAGTCCGCTCGGGGTGTCTGGCACTCAGTTTCATTTCATGTCGCGATTTCGTCCGCACGAAGTTACTGATGTCGTCATATCCCGCTGTAAAGGGAAGTCTCACACCACCTATGATGGATTCGAAATGCTTGATAAAATGAGCGAGGGCACATATGAAGTCCATTTAGGATGTTGGCACTCAGTTTCATTACGTGTCCCAATTTCGTCCCATGTAGCTCATCGGACCAGTTGGAACCTGTTCGGAGAAAAGTTTCGCGCCGACTCAGACGGATTTGAAATTCTTGCCGAAATGAGCTAGGGCGCGTGTGAAGCCCACTGAGGGTGTTTGCCACTCTGTTTCATTTCGTGCCTCGATTTCGTCAGCAAGGAGTTCATAGTACGCCTCGGAACCTGCTGTGGAGTTAAGTTTCACGCCAAGAGGGACGGATTCGAAAAGCATTCCAATATAAGCTACACCATATGCGAAGTCCATTCGGGGTGTTTGGCTCTCAGTCTCATTTCGTAGCATGATTTCATCCTTGTAAAGTTTGCAGTACCTATCGGAACCCGTTGTGGTGGAAAGTTCCACAGCAGCACGGACGGAACAAAAATGCTTGTGAAGTAAGCTAGGGCACAGATGATGTGCATTACTTGTGTCTGGCACTCAGTTTCATTTCGTGATTCGATTTCCTTCGCGTATAGTTTGTAGTACCTACCGGAACCCATCGTGGGGGATTGTTTCACACCGACTTAGGCGGATTCGAAACACATGCTGAAATGAGCTAGGGTGCATATGAAGTACATTCGCGGTGTTTGCGGTCAGTTTCTTTTCGCGCCATGATTTCGTCCGCATGCCGTTTACTGATGCCATCACAACCCACTACGAAGGAAACTTTCGCAGCGACTTGGGCGGATTCGAAATGCGTGCTGAAATAATCTAGGGCGCATACAAAATCCATTTAGGGTATTGGTGCTCAGATTCATTTCGTACCTCGAGTTCATCTTCATGTTGTTTGTCATACTAGTTGGAACCTGTTGGCAGGAAAAGTTTCACACCGGCTCATGCAGATTTGAAATGGTTGCCAATAGGAGCTTGGGCGGATGTGAAGTCCGCTCGGGGTGTCTGGCACTCAGTTTTATTTCATGTCGTGATTTCGTCCGCACGAAGTTTACCGATGGCGTCATATGCCGCTGTAAAGGGAAGTCTCACACCGCCTCCGACGGATTCGAAATGCATGCTAAAATGAGCGAGGGCACATACGAAGTCCATTCAGGATGTTGGCACTCAGTTTCATTACGTGTGCCAATTTCGTCCATGTAGCTCATCGGACGAGTTGGAGCCAGTTAGGAGAAAAGTTTGCGCCGACTCGGACGGTTGAAATTCTTGCGAAATGAGCTAGGCGCATGTGAAGCCCACTGTGGTGTTTGCCACTCGGTTCCATTTAGTGCCTCGATTTCGTCCCACGGAGTTCATAGTACCCCTCGGAACCTCTTGTGGAGTAAAGTTTCACACCAAGAGAGATGGATTCGAAATGCATTCCAATATAATCTAGACCATATACAAAGTCCATTCGGGGTGTTTGGCTCTCAGTCTCATTTCGTAGCTCGATTTCATCCGTGTCGAGTTTGCAGTACCTATCAGAACCCGTTGTGGGGGAAAGTTCCACAGTGACACGGACGGAACCAAAATGCGTGTGAAGTGAGCTACGGTGCAGATGATGTGCATTGCTGGTGTCTGGCACTTTGTTTCGTTTCGTGATTCGATTTCCTTCGCGTATACTTTGTAGTACCTACCGGAACCCATCGTGGGGGATTGTTTCACACCGACTCAGGCGGATTCGAAACACATGCTGAAATGAGCTCGGGTGCATATGAAGTACATTCGCGGAGTTTGAAGTCAGTTTCTTTTTGTGCCATGATTTCGTCCGCATGCCGTTTACGAATGCCATCACAACCCACTACGAAGGAAACTTTCGCAGCGACTTGGGCGGATTCGAAATGCATGTTGAAATAATCTAGGGCGCATCGAAAGCCAATTAGGGTATTGGTGCTCAGATTCATTACGTACCTCGAGTTCGTCCGCATGTTGTTTGTCATACTAGTTGGAACCTGTTTCCAGAAAAAGTTTCACACCGGCTCATGCCGATTTGAAATGGTTGCCAATATGAGCTTGGGCGGATGTGAAGTCCGCACGGGGTGTGTGGCACTCAGTTTCATTTCATGTCATGATTTCGTCCGCACGAAGTTTCATCGATGCCGTCATATCCCATTTGTAAAGGAAGTCTCACACGCCTCAGATGGATTGAAATGCATGCAAAAATGGCGAGGCACATACGAATTCCATTAAGGATGTTGGCGCTCAGTTTCATGCGTGTCCCAATTTCGTCCCATGCAGCTCATCGGTCGAGTTGGAGCTGTTAGGAGAAAAGTTTGCGCCGACTCGACGGTTTGAAATTCTTGCGAAATGAGCTAGGCGCATGTGAAGCTCACTCGGGGTGTTTGCTACTCGGTTTCATTTCGTGCCTCGATTTCGTCCGCATGGAGTTCATAGTACCCCTCGGAACCTGTTGTGGAGTAAACTTTCACTCCAAGAGAGACGGATTTGAAATGCATCCCAATATAAGCTAGACCATATACGATGTCAATTCGGGGTGTTTGGCTCTCAGTCTCATTTCGTAGCTCGATTTCATCTGTGTAAAGTTTGCAGTACCTATCGGAACCCGTCGTGGAGGAAAGTTCCACAGCGACACGGACGGAACCAAAATGCGTGTGAAGTGAGCTACGGCGCAGATGATGTGCGTTACTGGTGTCTGGCACTCAGTTTCATTTCGTGATTCGATTTCCTTCGCGTATAGTTTGTAGTACCTACCGGAACCCATCGTGGGGGATTATTTCACACCGACTCAGGCGGATTCAAAACACATGCTGAAATTAGCTCGGGTGCATATGAAGTACATTCGCGGTGTTTGCAGTCAGTTTCTTTTCGCGCCATGATTTCGTCCGCACGTCGTTTACTAATGCCATCACAACCCACTACGAGGGAAACTTTCGCAGCGACTTGGGCGGATTCAAAATGCGTGCTGAAATAATCTAGGGTGCATACGAAATCCAATTAGGGTATTGGTGCTTAGATTCATTTCGAACGCGAGTTAAATCGCATGTTGTTTGTCATACTAGTTGGAACCTGTTGCCAGGAAAAGTTTCACACCGGCTCAAGCAGATTTGAAATGGTTGCCAATATGAGCTTGGGCGGATGTGAAGTCCGCTCGGCGTGTGTGGCACTCAGTTTCATTTCATGTCGTGATTTAAATCGGACGAAGTTTCTTGATGCCGTCATATCCGCTGTAAAGGAAGTCTCACACCGCCTCCGATGGATTCAAAATGCATGCTAAAATGAGCGAGGCACATCGAAGTCCATTCGGGATGTTGGCACTCAGTTTCATAACGTGTCCCAATTTGCGTCCCATGTGGCTCATTGGTGAGTTGGAGCTGTTAGGAGAAAAGTTTCGCGCCGACTCGGACGGTTTGAAATTCTTGCGAAATGAGCTAGGGCACATGTGAAGCCCACTCGAGGTGTTTGCCACTCGGTTTCATTTCGTGCCTCGATTTCGTCATACGGAGTTCATAGTACCCCTCGGAACCTGTTGTGGAGTATAGTTTCACGCCAAGAGAGACGGATTCAAAATGCATTCCAATATAAGCTAGACCATATACGAAGTCTATCCGGGGTGTTTGGCTCTCAGTCTCATTTCGTAGCTCGATTTCATCCGTGTAGAGTTTGCAGTACATATCGGAACCCGTCATGGAGGAAAGTTCCACAGCGACACGGACGGAACCAAAATGCGTGTGAAGTGAGCTAGGGTGTAGATGATGTGCATTATGGTGTCCGCACTCAGTTTCATTTCGTGATTCGATTTCCTTGGCGTATAGTTTGTAGTACCTACGGAACCCATCGTGGGGATTGTTTCACACCGACTTAGGCGGATTCAAACACATGCTGAAGCGAGCTAGGTGCATATGAAGTGCATTCACGGTGTTTGCGATCGGTTTCTTTTTGCGCCATGATTTCGCCCGCATGCCGTTACTAATGCCATCACAACGCACTCTGAAGAAACTTTCGCGCGACTTGGCGGATTCAAAATGCATGCTGAAATAATCTAGGTGCATCTGAAATCCATTTAGGTGTTGGTGCTCGATTCATTTCGTACCTTGAGTTCGTCCGCATGTTGTTTGTCATACTAGTTGGACCCTGTTGCGTGAAAAGTTTCACACCGGCTCATGCAGATTTGAAATGGTTGCCACTCGGTTTCACGCAAAGAGAGCGGATTCAAAATGCATTCGGTATAAGCTAGACCATATCGAAGTCCATTCGGGTGTTTGGCTCTCGTCTCATTTCGTAGCTCGATTTCATCCGTGTAGAGTTTGCTGTACCTATCGGAACCCGTTGTGGAGAAAGTTCCACGGCGACACGGACGGAACTAAAATGCATGTGAAGTGAGCTAGAGTGCGAGATGATGTGCATAAGCGGTGTCCGCACTCGGTTCGTTTCGTGATTCGATTTCCTTCGCGTATAGTTTGTAGTACCTACTGCAACCCATCGTGGGGGATTGTTTCACACTGACTCAGGCGGATTCGAAACACATGCTGAAATGAGCTAGGGTGCATATGAAGCGACTTGGGCGGATTCAAATGCATGCTGAAATCCATTTAGGTGTTGGCGCTCAGATTCATTTCGTACCTCGAGTTAAATCGCATGTTGTTTGTCATACTAGTTGAAACTGTTGTTGCAGAATAGTTTCACATCGGCTCATGCAGATTTGAAATGGTTGCCAATATGAGTGTTGTAGGGTGGCCCCACCTAAGCCCAAAGAGCCTATTAAGAGAGTGTAAGGCCGAGAATGGGACTTGTATAGTGACATAGGTACCCCGAGGGAAGTACTCATGTGTAAGGGTATAATTGTAAAGCACTCCCCATGTGGATGTATATATAGGACATAGGCCATGGGGAAAGACCTAAGCCATTTTCTACTCACCTAACTCCCCACTACCATACTCTCTCTCTGTTTGATGCATTGCCACATGATTGGGCGCCGTCAGTGGGGAGGACAAGAGCAAGCCTCCAGTGTCTTAAGGAGGATGGCACTAAAGAAAGCTTCATCGGGCGCGAAGAAGAAGAAGCGAGCGGCGAAGTCTCGCGTCGATACTAGAGCTTCGGTTTTAGCACCGCGGTATGAGCGGTGGTGCAGGTGCGACCGTGAACCCTGCCATCGACGCGACGACCAACCCCGCCATCAACGCAACACCCAACCCCACCACCGACGCGACGACCAACCCCGCCAGCGACACAACGCCCGGCCCACCAAAGACCGCACGGCGACCAACCCGGCGATGGCAACGCAGCGCATCCATTTTTCCACCCGCGCAGAAGCGGTGAATGGCCCCAGCGGCGATGCGGACATCGTCACCAGCTGCAGGGTCCTCCAGGACAACGCGGCGGGTAGTCCGGGCGCCAGGCGTGGTCACCACCGTGCGGTAGCACCGCCAAGCGCACCGACGGCCCACCACGCCGCGGTGGAGGCTGCCTTCCGCGGCCCTTAGTGCATTTCAGCGGAGCTAATGGACCTCCAGCGGGCTGTGCGGAGACATGCAAGAGGCTCGGAGACAACACGTCCCCGGCGGTGGCATCCGAACCCGCTCGGAGAGGCGGATAGCCGCGGCGCCCCTACGTCTAGTCGCGTCCCATTGCGGCGCCAGACCGAGTCCCTGCTCTCTGCGGGCCTACAGCAGGCGGCATGGCCAGAAGATTTCAAGTTCCCGAGCGTCATCGAGGCCTACAAAGGCGACTCCGACCCGCGAGTTCGTGCGCATGTATGAGACCGCTATCGAGGTCGTTGGCGAGACGACACCACGAAGGCAAAAGGACTCCTCTCGCGTTACAAGGTGACGCTGTCACAGTTCTTCACCATTGAACCACGTCCATCTACGCGTGGGAACAAACCGCGACCGACTCTACAACAACTTTCGTGGAAACTACGTTGAGCGTGTCGATGCGAACCAGCTCTTCGTAGTCAAGCAAAAACCCGAGGAAAGGCTCTGGGATTACTTCAAGCGCTTCGCGAAAGTGCGCTGCCAGGTCAAGGATGTCAACGAAACAACCGTCATCAACGCAGCGATACAAGGCCTCCGACGGTCGCGAAGCTCTTCGACAAGATGGAAGAGTACGCCAGAGCGGAGGAGGACGTGCGGAGGTGACACGGTGATGACTCCGACACCAACAAGGCGGAAGGCTGGGCAAAGAGTGAAGGCTCGCCGAAGCAGGGCTCTTCGAAAGGTAAGCGCAAGCAAAGCAGGTGAGGGCGCCCGACGCAGGACCCGCAACACAATGACCCGCCAGGCGATAGGCCCAAGCGCGACCAACGCAAGTCCAGGAATCCTCATTACATCTTTGACATCGAGGGCGGCTCTGAAGACAACGCCTCCGTAGGTTGCGGAGGCAGAGGGCGCCGAGGCCGAGGACGGGGACGTGGCCGGGGTCACGACAACAGAACCCGCGAAGAGTACGATGATCAGCACCACAGGCAGTGGTGTGAAATCCATGGTCGAGGCAACCATGACACGCGTGCTTGCGCCACTATCGCAGAGCTACGGCAGAGCGTCACCAGGGACCAAAACCCGGAAACACGTGCACCCATCGTGGCCGACGTCCAACACCCCCAGGACCAAGGAATACAACCCCAGGAAGGCCTCCTGCGAAGTCAGGCACATGTGCAACAACCTCGGGAGGGCCTCCTACAGTTAGAAGCCCCGGAAGGAGCCCAGCGCAGGATCATCAACGTCATTTCCGAAGTCTCCTCGTTGGAGTTCGCCTCGGCGCGGCAATGGAAGGCTCACGCGAGGAGGCTGCACCACGTCACGGCATACCCGGCGCAGCGCCGCCGAATGGGCACAACACGAAGTCACATTTACGCCGTGACGACCCGAGGGCGTGGAGTTTCCCACCAATACCCTTTGGTCGCGGGTCCTTGTAGGCGGATGCGAAGTCGGCGCGCCCTAGTCGATGGAGGAAGCTCGCGGACATCCTGTTCGACGCGCCGACCAAATGGGGATCCTCGAGTCGATTGGGCCCTTCAGGCATCTCGTTGCAAGGATTTCGAGGGCAGCCTTTGCGCGCTTTGGGCCAGATATGCCTCCAAGTCTCCTTCGGCCAAAATGACAACGTGAGGAGCGAAGACGCCATCTTCGGCGTGGTCAACATTGCATACCCTACAATGCCATATTAGGGCGGCGCTCCAAAATACTCGGGCGATCCGCATCACGGCTTCCTGTGCATGAAGCTTCCCAGAACGCGGGCCATCATCGTCGTCCATGGCGACCAGGACATGGCTCGGCGCATAGAGCTTGGTGCCAGAGGTCCATGCCATGCGGCTCGCCAAGGCACCTAAGCCGGGTGTGCAGGTGCGGAGCCCTCGGGCGCCCCCCGAGAGCGTCTCGCGTTCCTCGGGCACAAGGTTGCCCCGGCAGCAGCGGCTCGTCAGCGGTCGCCCTGTCCTCATAGCGGTTAGTGGTCGGTATCCCCCCTTTTTTGTAATTGCTTACCCGCGCAAATGGGAATTTAATAAAGTTCATCGTTTGCACAAATTCTTGTTCTTCGCAACAAAGACACGCGTTCGCGCGCGCACTCTCCGTCGAAGATATGGGTATGAGTATAAACAAAGACACGCGTTCGCGGGCGCACTCTCTGTCGAAGATACGGGTATGAGTATAAACAAAGACACGCGTTTGCGCGCGCACTCTCTGTCAAAGATACAGGTATGAGTATAAACCAAGACGAGCGGAGGGACGCCTCCGCACACACTCTACGGAGTATAAATAAGACGTAGCGTCGAGGTTCGCCTCCATACACACCTCACCGCCCGAAACGCGTGGAGGATTGCCTCCGCGCATAGTCCACGAACTCTAAATAAGACATAGCGTCGAGGTCCACCTCTGAACGCACCTCACCGCCCGCAACACGTGGAGGCTTGCCTCCGCGTGCAGTCCACGGACTCTAAATAAGACGTAGCATCGAGGTCCGCCTCCGTACGCACTCTCCGAAGTATAAAAAAGACGCGGGTGCTATCCCTGCGCACTCTGCGTACGCACTCTCCGGAGTATAAACAAGATGCGAACACCGCGCACGCATGGGCATTGCCCAAAGGCGTACTCTTGAGTATAAATAAGGCGTGGATGTCGATCCCACGCACTCTCGGAGTATAAAAAGACACGGATGCTATCCTGCGCACTCTATGGAGTATAAACAAGACGCGAACCTGCGCATGCATGGCGTTGCCCGATTCGTACTCTTGGAGAATAAATAAGGCGTGGATGTCGATCTCACGCACCCTCGAGCATAAAAGACGCGGATGCTATCGCGCACTCTACGGAGTATAAATAAGACGCGAACCCCGCGCACGCATGGGTGTTGTCCGGGCGTACTCTTGGAGTATAAACAAGGCGTGGATGTTGGCCCCACGCACTTAGAGGACACAAAGCTTACCGGTTAACTCTACGGAGCGCAAAGTGCACCACGGGGCCCACTCCCACGCGCGCAGCCCACGAAGTACCAAGGCGGCGTGTCGAGGCTAGCTCCGCGCAGCGCACCGCGGCGAGAAACACCGAGGCTGTTCTTGCATAATCTTGGGAAGGCGCTCGCGCGTCTACCTTGACCAAGCGCCAGCTCGTTGCCACCACTTTGAAGCATAGGGGACGGAGCACCCACGCCCGCCGCCACCACCGAAGGTAGGGGACGGAGCGCTTCCGCTCTACCGACTGGCGTCGCACCGCTACCACCACCGAAGGGTAGGGGCGAGCGATTATGTGTCTACTTTGAATAGGCGCCGGCCCGCGCCACCACTTGAAGGGTAGGGGCGGGCGCTTGCGCGTCTACGCCGGATAGGCGCGGCTCGCTGCCACCCTGCGAAGGGTAGGGGACGGAGCGCTTGCGCGTCTACGCCCGACAGGCGCCAGCCCACCGCCACCACTCCGAAGGGTAGCGGGACGAGCACTTGCGCGTCTACCGGATAGGCGCCACCCGCCGCCACCACCGAAGGTAGGGGCGAGGCGGCGCGCGTCTACCGGATAGGCGCCAGCTCGCTACCACCACCGAAGGCTAGGGACGAGCGCTTGCGCGTCTACCGGATAGGCGCCAGCTCCGCTGCCACCACTTCGAAGGCTAGGGGACGGAGCGCTTGCGCGTCTACTTCGGATAGGCGCCAGCCCCGCTGCCACCACTGCGAAGGGTAGAGGATGGAGCGCTTGTGCGTCTACTTCGACTAGGCGCCAGCTCCGCTGCCACCACTCCGAAGGGTAGGGGACGGAGCGCTTGCGCGTCTACTTCGACCAGGTGCGGCGCGCCGCCACCACTCGAAGGGTAGGGGCGGAGCGCTTGCGCGTCTACCGGATAGGCGCCGGCCCGCTGCCACCACCGAAGGGTAGGGGATGTAAGCGGCGGCGTCTACTTCGGATAGGCGCCAGCGCCGCTGCCACCACTTCGAAGGCTAGGGGATGAAGCGCTTGCGCGTCTACTTCGGATAGGCGCCAGCCCCGCTGCCACCACTTTGAAGGGTAGGGGATGTAGCGCTGGCATGTCTACTTCGGATAGGCGCCAGCTCCGCTGCCACCACTTCAAGAGTAGGGGACGGAGCGCTCGTCGTCTGCCCGACCAGGCGCCGGCTCGCTGCCACCACTCCGAAGGGTAGGGGATGGAGCACTTGCGCGTCTACGCCGACCAGGCGCCAGCTCGCTGCCACCACTCCGAAGGGTAGGGGCGGGCGCTTGCGCATCTACTACGACTAGGCGCGGCTCGCTGCCGCCGCCGGGATATCGGATGGCGTGGAGTGCGGTTATTGCAACTACACGACTAACCCTATCACACTGCGCTCGCAAGGCGCAAATCATCGTATACGGGCGAGCGTAGTAACCCTCCGAATTTACCATGGGACAGCGTAGCCGGAGGGGCGAAGATACACTTCGCAGGATCTAATCAAGACTGTTCTTTGCATTCGCTAAGGACGCTTACAAAGGTGCACAAACACCTCCGGCGCACCAGGCCGCTACTCGGCAGGCTCATCCTTAAGATACGTCCGTGCCGAGGCTCCACTCGAAGACGCCCGACCTGCCCAGAAATCCAATGCTTCCTCGGCCCTTTGCCAGCGCCGAAGACGCCGTCGGGTCGCAAGGTCGGAGATTAGCAGCCGGCCCCGGCTGTGTAGCTGCTCGGGACAAGGGGGCAGGAATCAGAATAGTGGGGAAACAACTCCGTACTTTACCAAGAAAAAAAAAAGACAACCCGGGCTTCGGTTACAACGCACACCAACACGCGACAACCTCCCATCACACCTGTGGATTCGCGGTGTCCTCCAGGGCCGCAGCACCATCCTCGTCACGCCAGGGGACCTCGTCTAGAAACCAGCCAAGGTTTCCCTCGCCGTGCAAGTTGTTCTGCAGCTCGATTATGGCTGCGGCCTCGCTGCAGTATTCCCATATCCGCTCATGGAAGAACTTCATGGCGCAGCGTACGGTGCGCACGGCGCTGGACATTACCCCGCCCCCGGCGAGCATCTCCAGTCGAGGATCGACTAGCCCCACAACATGTTCACAACCGCGGTGTCGCAGGAGCGCGCATGTCAGACACGATGCCACGTAGGCGCAGTGATTGCCGAAGATCGCCGCGGCGCTGCGTGCAACACCGGCTGCATCTCCAATCCACCGGAGTGACCGCGACAGGTCCTCGGGCCCGAAGGAGCGCGACGGCACTTCGGCGACAAGCCCCTTAAGGGTGTCTTCCAGGCCGCATGGCGCCCCTGCAGCTACCGGCGTCACCCAAGGCTCTATCTCGCTCCACGAGAGGCGACAAGCTCGCTGTTTTCCCCTCTAGAGCAGCGATTTGTTGCAAAAGGTCGTCCCGCTCTGCAGCAGCTTCTTTCCGCATCGCTTCCGCGGCCGATGCTCGCGCTGCGGCAACGAGCCCCGTGGTGCGCGTCTTCATCTCCGCGCACTCCAACTCCAGGCGGTGTATACGAGCATCATGGGCGAAGCGCCCTCCTGTAGCTCCCTGCAGCTCCTCTTCGGTGGCCTGCAGCCTACTCCGTAGCGCTACTCCCTCGCGAACGTGAGCACCTCGTAGGGCCTGGGCCAACACGAGTGTCTGCGCGGCGCAGGAGTTATCAAGCGCTAAACGGCTGTAAGTGGTCTAAAAGACAGATGCTTACCCTCACTCCCGACACTTCCAATGCATCTGCAAGGCGCCCTGACCCGTAGGTCTGCAACGCCTGTTGATCGATGCTGGCAGCGGCGTCCTCTGCAATCCCGCGCCATGCCCTCAGAGCATCCGACCGAGGGACAAAGTCCGCCAGGCTCGGGCGCGCGACATCTATGTCGGGATAAGTGCCGCTGTAAAGAGGAAGTACACATTTGTCACGGGGCGTGCAAAAATTGTCGAAGGAGTGCCGTCATAACCTACCTTCGGTGGCAAACGGGGGACCTCGCGGAGACGTCTCCCTAGCCGCGGGCGGGATCGCTTCTACTTCGGCCCCAACGGACGGCGTTGTCTCGCAAGGCCGGGGACCTCCAAGTCGGGACCTAGCGCCAACCGATCCTGCGCCACGGTCCCTGTGGCCCGAGGGACTGGGAGGGCGCGGGGTGAAGGAACCTCGGTGCTCGAAGCGGAGTCCCACAAGCTCCCAACACCGGTCGCCACAACGCACCCTCGCGAAGTCCGCGGAAGGGGGGACTACAGGCATGGCCGCTTCGCTTGAGGGGAAGGTACCACCACGGTACCCGCCACAGAAGGAGCCCCTGCGGCAACAACACTAGCCGAAGGGGTCTCCACAGCTACAATGACAGCGGTCGGGGGCTTCGCCCCCACGACCTCTGCGGGGGACACTTCAGCCTCGGCCGCCGCTATTAGCAAAGGCTGCGCTCCACACACTCCCGCGGAGGGCAGCCCCGCCACAGCCATGGCCGGAGACGAGGACTCCGCACCAGTGCCGCCAGCCAGCACCACCACCTCGGCGACGGTCGCGGGCAACGAAACCTCCGCGGCGCGCCCTCTGCCGCCGACGCCTTCGCCCTCAGTACCCGCGCCCTCCAAGTCTGAGTCGGCATACTTCGCCGAACCCGACTCCGGGCTCGCCGCGGCGGCAGGAACAGCGGCAACCGTCGTACTGGGCGTGGTCGCAGTGCTCCGGGTCCTCTTGCAGGATGACGCCTTCGTCTTCACGGCACCGTCATCCTCATGTTGCTAGTCCGGAGGGGTGCGATCCGGCACAGGAAGCCCTAAGGCCTCACACACGCGGTTTATCCGCCCCAATCCGGCCTTCGCAGTCGCAGCTGCGCGCTGCCCGTGCTCTCTGCCTATGTATGGCCAGAGGAACACATGCGCGGTGCGCTCTGCGTCCTCAAGGCGAGTCCCTGCGTCGGACAGAGCACATTTACACAATGCAATACGTACGAACGGAGAGGAAGACATGGCCGGTGAGGTCGCGCATATTGAAGCGGGCGGCGCCCCCCACATGTCTTCGCGCCCTTAGCCTATCTTCCTCAAGGCCGCTGCCACTCGTCACACGATGGTACAACCACTGCCTCGCCTAGTTGGACTTCCACTTCCCTCGGGTCGAGTTCGTGGGGAAGAGCATCCCACATGACATCCTTCCGCTCCTTCGGTTGGCACCGGGCTTCATGCAGATACGCGAATAGGGAGGCGCTGGGCCAACACCCCTCCGAGCGCAGGGCCCAGCTGTACACGGCGAGGCGAGCCACGCGTCGAGTCGGGCCAGACAACTCCAGCTTGAAGGTCCGCATCACGTCCCCAACTATTGCTGCGGACGGGATGCGAAGTCCGACTTCGAAGTAGGCGACGAAGACGATCACCTCTGACTTCTCAGGGCGCGGCTCCGTCTCATCATCGACGGGCAACCGCACTGCTTGGCGGTCCGATAGCCTCCCCTCTCGCAGCAGTGACCAGATCGTGTCCTCCATCACGAGCGTGTAGCCCAACTCACCGGAGTATGGACCCTGACTCTTCTTCGCCGCCCACTTGTCTGCCGCCGCCGGATCGCGCTCCTCCAGCGCGTATTTCACCTCGAGCGGTGAGGATCGCCTGCGAATGGCGTAGCCGCCCACCTGAGTACGCTCGTCGCAAGTCGCCATCAGCATCCACGGGGAACTCGGCGGCGAAAAGGAGCGCAGGAACAGGGCGTGCAAATGCGGAGGGCGACGTGAACAACCAGAAAGCGTAAGGAGGAGGCCCCCCACCTCCCACCGTTGGTAAGCGCAAACGGCGAGTGACAACCGCTCACCTCCCCATGTTCGAAGCCGAAGCGTCGCGGCGGTACACGTAGCCAGCATGCAACCGTGGTCGTGCAGAGTCCTGTCACCACACGACGCGCCACTAGCATCCCACCGTGTCGTCGGCGCCGCACGAATAAACGCAGGTTGCGCGACCCGACATAGCCTTCGGCGCGTGTCAGCGTGGCTCTTCGGACCCTAAACCGCGATAGCCCAAACGGGGTCACCGACCCCCCGACCCTGGCCGCACCTGTCCGAAGGGACAACCGCAAATCTACGTGACATGGGCAATCGAAGATCGGTAAGAAGCGCAACTGCTAGCAGTCGGTGACGCGCGTTGGAAGGTGAGTAGCCAGCGTGCGGTGCGCCTACAGCGCCGTGCCACGTGCCCCACCCCTCTGGGGAAGGGGCTTGACCGCTGACAGCCTGTCGCAAGCCAATCATGGCCTGCCGCGTGTGCATCTCATATGGACAAGCGCGTCATGATCAAAGAGCCCGCCATGCCGGCCTGTGGGTCGACGCGATTCCCGAAGCCATTAAGGCTCACTACCGCGGGGTCGCGCTCACCCCAGGGAGTGCCTCGCTCCAAGCAGTGCACCACTCATAGCGCAATCAGGCACGTGGCACCGGGAGTGCATCGCGTAGGGGACGGAGCGCTCGCGCGTCTCGCCGACCAGGCGTCGGCTCGCTGCCACCATTTGGCGTAGGGACAGAGCGCCGCGCGTACTTCGACTAGGCACCAGCCGCGCCACCACTGCGTAGGGGATGGAGCGCCGCGCGTCACTTTGACTAAGGCGCCAGCTCGTTGCCACCACTTGAGCGTAGGGGACGGAGCGCCGTGCGTCTACTTAGACTAGGCACCAGCCCGTTGCCACCACGCCGAAGCCGCTTCGACTAAGGTGCCAGCTCTGCCGCCACCACTTCGAAGATTAGGGGACGGAGCGCCCGCGCGCTTAACCCCACGCACGTAACACCCCGACCAGCCCGCAAACGCTTGCTCTCGCGCTACTATCCTCCAAGGCAGGAGACTAGCGGCTTCGGAGCACCACCCCGCTGCCCGCATTGTAGGCACCGCCTCGGCGGGACAGCACGTCCAACGGCATTCCCCACTCATCGCACCGGCGCAGGTTATGTCACGCCAAGTTTTGGCTTGTTCTCATAAACAGGCCACCTTCAGTGCATCAATATTCTTTCGAAAGACGAGCTTGATCAGAAGCCCCGACTGAAGGTGAGCATGTCTAAGAGAACAGGGCAAACCTTGCCGTTATATGCAGAAATACGGCGCGAGCACAGCAGGTGCGAGCAATTGCCATTAACAGACGCTAACCAAGCTCCCGAGAAAAATAGGCCTCCATCAGTACAGCAACATTCCCCGAGCCGCGTAGTGCCGCCATGGAATGTGAATGCACTGTAGAGGCCCATTTTAGGGGAGCAGCACCTATCCGTGCACACAATGCAGGTACAATGTTACACCAGCACGCTATATATACCCCATCAGTGGGGAAGCCAACCGGTAGAAGTCCAGCCGGCGGAAGTCCAACCGGCGAAAGTCCAACCGGTAGGAGTCCAATCGGCGGGGGAGCGTCGCAGCATCGTACCACCGCGATGCTCCAAGACCCGTGCCGCGCCAACCATGTTCGCCACGTGGACGGCGGGAGAAGGAACGTCGCAACATGGTATCTCCGCGCTGATAGGAACGGGGTCCCGATCCTCCAACAAGTTCTGGATATGTTCGATTTGGTGGAGGTGCGACACAAATCGATCCGGCTTCGAACGACACGTTCGAACCCCGCAATCGCAGCACCACGCCTCCTCAGGTTATCAACCGCACGCCCGGTTGACTCGCTAAGAAGGCTAATCCTTGCCTGCGAATCAAGAACACAAGCAAGAACAAGGAAGAACACAACTGAATTGCGAATGTATTGATGTAGCACTTGAAAGTTGGGGTCTCACAAACCGATGAACAATGAAACTGTTCAAAGACAGAATTAATCTAAGCAAAACCCAACCCTAATGGTGGGGGTGGCGGCTGGATATAAAGGAGTGAGGGGCGTGCAAACCCCTGGACGCGCCCTAATGGGCTCCAACACGATACAAAGCCGAACAGCCCAAAATACGGTGACGCAGCACCCTGATAGATTCTGAATGCCCACTTGTTTCAACGATGCCCATTGACTCAGAAGGAATTTTGACATGGGACCAGAGCCATTGGAAAGGCTGTCTTCTTAGCTTTCCATACACATGTAGAACGTCCAAAACGGAGTCCAGATACGATCTGGGCATCCATTTTAGTGCGGCCTGGTCCTGACTCCGAATGGATTCAAGTCGCTTGAGTTGGGTCTCCAACATGATTCGACCACCCTTGCTGGACTTGTGCATTTTGTAGTCCTTCTCCAAGTACTTCCAGGTCCTCTCCATGGTTCCTAATCATAATTAAATCATTATGTAGCAATCAATTCTCAAATGAACAAAAAGAAGTACTTAGGAACGAGCTCACCAGTAAATTCAATTGTCGAACGCGAGCTCTAGTGATTGGTCCTTGAATGTCAAGTGGAGGAGTGTTGTGTGTATCCGGAGAAGTGATGTCCTCATCATCCTCCCCCTCTTGAAGCGGAGTTGTCCTCAACTCAGCCTCATCTTTTTCTCCCAAGTATGGCTTCAAATCTGAAATGTTAAAGGTGGGACTAACCCCAAACTCGGGAGGCAACTCAAGTTTATATGCATTATCATTTATCTTCTCAATTATCTTAAAAGGACCAGCAGCTCGAGGCATCAATTTTGACTTTCTTAACTCAGGAAATCTATCCTTTCTCAAGTGCAACCAAACAAAATCACCCGGTTCAAGTTTAACTGCCTTTCTACCTTTACTACCAGCAATCCTATATTTTCATTCATCTTTTCAATGTTTGCCTTAGTAGTCTCATGCATTTTGACAATAAAATCAGCACGCTCCTTAGCATCATTATGAATTCTCTCACTAGTAGGCAAAGGTAAAATATCAAGAGGAGCACGGGGATTGAATCCATACACTACCTGAAAAGGACTTACCTTGGTGGTGGAGTGTTCCGCTCGATTATATGCGAACTCAACATGCGGCAAACACTCTTCCCACAGCTTCAAATTATTCTGCAAAACAGCTCTCAACATGGTAGACAATGTGCGGTTCACCACCTCGGTTTGGCCATCGGTTTGTGGGTGACATGTTGTAGAGAACAACAACTTTGTACCCAACTTGTTCCACAGAGTACACCAAAAGTGACTCAAAAACTTGGCATCACGATATGAAACAATAGTAGAAGGTATACCATGCAAACGAACTATCTCTTTGAAAAAGAGGTCAGCAATATGAACGGCATCATCGGTTTTATGACATGGTATAAAATGAGCCATCTTAGAAAAACGATTCACAACAACAAAAATGCTATCCCTCCCCCTCTTAGTCCTAGGCAATCCTAAAACAAAGTCCATAGAAATATCTGCCCACGGAATAGAAGGAACAGGAAGAGGCATATATAAACCATGTGGATTCAAGCGAGACTTAGCTTTTGACATGTAGTGCAGCGAGCCACAAACCGCTCAACATCTCGCTCATCTTTGGCCAAAAGAAGTGTGTGGCCAGAACGTCCTCCATCTTCTTAGCACCAAATGTCCCATCAAACCGCCTCCATGCGCCTCCCGCAACAACAAAAGACGAACGGATCCAACTGGAATGCATAGGCGGTTAGCTCTAAACAAAACCCATCATTGATCACGAATTTATTCCATGCTTGTCCCTCTTTACAATGCAGCAACACATCCTTAAAATCAGCATCAAAAGCATATTGTGCTTTAATAGGTTCAAGACCAAAATGCGACAATCAAGTTGAGACAACATGGTATAGCGTCGAGACAAAGCATCAAGCAATCACATTATCCGTCCCTTTATTGTGTTTAATGACATAAGGAAAAGATTCAATAAATTCAACCCATTTAGCATGTCTACGATTCAAATTGGTTTGACTACGAATATGCTTAAGTGATTCATGATCGGAATGAATGACAAATTCTTTAGGCCATAAATAGTGTTGCCACGTCTCTAAAGAACAAACAAGAGCATACAATTCTTTATCATACGTGGAATAATTAAGAGCAGGACCATTCAATTTTTCACGAAAGTAGGCAATGAGTTTGCCTTCTTGCATCGTAACACCACCAATACCAATTCCGCTAGCATCACATTCCAGCTCAAAAGTCTTACCAAAATCCGGAAGTTGGAGCAATGGTGCGTGTGTGCTTGTCCTTCAAAAGATTAAAGGACTCCTCTTGTGATGGCCCCAATGGAACACGACGCCCTTCTTTGTCAACTCAATCAATGGTGTCGCAATGGTACTGAATTCCTTGACAAAGTAGCGATAAAATCCTGCAAGGCCAAGAAAACTCCGCACTTGGGAGACCGTCGTGGGCGTGGGCCAACTCCACATCGCCTCCACCTTGGCTCTATCAACCTCAATTCCTTGACAAAGCGGCGATAAAATCCAGCAAGGCCAAGAAAACTCCGCACATGGGAGACCGTCGTGGGCGTGGGCCAACTCCACATCGCCTCCACCTTGGCTCTATCAACCTCAATTCCCTGTGGAGTCACAACATAGCCAAGAAAAGAGACTCGATCCGTGCAAAAGGTGCACTTCCCAAGGTTACCAAACAAACGTGCATCTCTCAAAGCACTAAAAACAGCACGTAAGTGATTCAAATGTTCATCCATAGACTCGCTATAAATCAAGATATCATCAAAGTAAACAACCACAAATTTGCCAATGAAAGGACGTAAAACCTCGTTCATTAATCTCATGAAAGTGCTAGGTGCATTAGTTAAACCAAAAGGCATGACTAACCACTCATACAAGCCGAACTTGGTTTTAAAAGCAGTTTTCCATTCATCGCCAAGTTTCATTCTTATTTGGTGGTATCCATTACGCAAGTCAATCTTTGTGAAAATTATAGCACCACACAACTCATCAAGCATGTCGTCTAGCCTAGGAATAGGAGATGATACCTTATAGTAATGTTGTTCATGGCTCTACAATCTACACACATACACCAAGAACCATCTTTTTTGGGAACCAAAAGAACATGAACATCACAAGGACAAAGGCTCTCACGTACGTACCCACGGTCCAAAAGGTCTTGGACTTGTTGCTGGATCTCCTTAGTCTCTTAGGGATTGGTCCTGTACGCTGCACGGTTTGGCAAACTCGCTCAGGATCAAGTCAATCTGGTGCTCAATCCCTCTAATGGGTGGAAGTCTGGAGGTATCTCATCAGGAAAACATCTCTAAACTCCTGCAAAGGTTAGTGACAAGAGCAGGCAAAGTGCAAGGCATATTATCAAGAGAAAATAAAGCATCTTTGCACACAAAAGCATAGCATGTATCATTAACATCATCAATTTCAGCAAGGTCTGATTTTGTGGCAAGCATAATAGAATTTTTTCAAATGGAGTACTTGCTGTTTTTCAGATTTTTCATGTTCCTTTGTATCATTAGCAGCAGCAGCTCTCTCCCTATCGGCCTCTATAATTTCAGCTGGGGTCAAAGGCAGTAAAGTAACTTTCTTTCCCTTATGCATAAAAATGTTTTTGTTACTACTACCATGGTGTAAAGCATCATTATCAAATTCCCAAGGTCGACGCAATAAAAGAGAGCATGCTTGCATGGGAACCACATCACAATCAACATAATCAGCATAACCACCAATGGAAAAATAGACTCGGCATGTTTGCGTTACCTTAGCTTTTCCAGAGTCATTTAACCACTGAATATGGTATGGATGTGGATGCGGTCGCGTGGTCAAGCCAAGCTTCTTGACCATATCAGAACTCACCAAGTTGTTGCAGCTTCCTCCATCAATGATGACACGTGCGCCGGTTCTTGATTGCGAAGAAAGTCTGAAACAAATTATGACGTTGAAGCTTATCGGTTTGTTGTACTGTGTGCTGAGGACTCGCTGCACAATGATGCTCCGTAAGCGTCGCTGTGGGCGCCCACCAAGGACCGAGTTGTCATCATCACCGCCATTGTCGTCCGAGGCGGCAGCAACATCATCATCCTCCTCGACATCCGGTGCTGATGTAGCCTCCATCTTACGTGGCGATGTATGCCCGTTGGCTAGGTAATTCTTACGCACATGACCAAGCCCATGGCAGCGGTGGCGAATGTTGGAGGAGCGATCCGTTGAAGCCATGGAAGAAGAACTCTTGGCTGGAACGCAAAGATTTTTTGCGAATCTGCAAAGCGTGTCGTGGAGGGTGGCGGTGGCGCTGCTGCGGTGGTGGAGGAGAACAAAAACTCAAGAAGACTTGGGCGTCCGTCGATGTAGTCGTGCGCGGCGTGTAGAATGGTCATCGGTGCTTGCCTTCGCTGATTCCTTGCGTCCCCGCAATTCTTTTCTGCAAGCATAGCAAGTGGAACAACCGGTTGTGATAGTAAACTCTTCATAATCAACAATGTCCTGAATTTCACGCCAGAACCCCGTAGAAACGACAAATCTTATCCTCCGTGTCCTCAACAACCCCACAACGCACCATACCCTTTTGAAGCTCAGCATAATAGTCCTGAACAGAACTATCACCTTGTTCTAAGCGCTGCAATTTTTTCTCAAATCACATTTATATGAGGGAGGAACAAAACGATTAGGCATAGCTTCTTTTAATCGCTTCCATGTATCAAAGTTGTACACACATGGTACCAGTTCATTCCACGGATAATAGCAAAGTCCTTAAACTCACTAGTAGCTTGTCTAACTCTATGTCGTTCAGGAACCAAGTGAGAATTAAATTTCTGCTCTACCGTCATCTCCCAATCAAGATATATTTCAGCATCATAAAGACCAGAAAAAGGTGGAATGGTAAACTTGACTTTAGCAAAAGGGTCGTCGTTACCATGGCGGTGCTGGTTATTACCTTCCATACCACGTCGGTTTCGCTGAAGACGCCGACGTAGTCGTGCATCTTGTGTCGCCCGCTGATCAATGTTGCCATCCGCATCATACACTGTGTCCTCATCATGATGATGGCCGTCATTGACAGGTGGCAGGCGTGCCTCCAATGTGTCCATCCGACCAGTGAGGTCAGCCATCCGCCGCTCCACCCGCTCAATGCCTTCCGTGGTGTTCAACTGGGCAATGGCGGCGACGATGGTGTCCAGTCTTGCGCTGAGTGAAGCATTTTGTTTGTCGAGCGCAGCTTGTAGCTGGCCGCGACTAACACACTCGTTGAAATCGCCCGGTGTCCCATCTCCTTCGTCTCCTGCCATGGTTAGTGGAAACACAGGGAAAACAAAAGAAATATCCCTATCAACTACAAATGAAGGCAGTGGGAACTCGCAAAGGAAGTGGCTTACCAAGCTCTTACAAGTATTCTTACCAAAGCAGCAGGTGGTACAACCGGTGGCTGGTTCGTGAAACCATGTCGAGCGTGGAGTACGATTGCAAGGGTCAAAGCTGTGCTATCCGTAGATATATGGAGCTTGGCGGGCCAAATATGTCGATGGAACACAAATCAATAACAGATAGTAATGCTGAATAAATGTCCAAAGCATCGGTCCTAGTTGCTGGTCTAAATGTGTCCTATATCAGGGTTAAGATATGATGAACAAGGAGTCAAGACCAGAATAGTAAGGCAAAGACAGCAACAAAGATGGCCAGGCACTGAGAGACTTAATTCAGCATAAGCACAAAACAAATGAATTTCTGTAACCTAAAACTGTGCTCTGTAATTTTTTTTTCTTTTTTTTGCCACGGATAGCACTCTCTCTCCTCAGCACTATAGCCAAAATTTTTCTTTTTTTGTCTTTTTTATTTTATTTTTTTCACAGAGCAGAGCACAGAAATATGAACCACACAAAGTTTCACCTCAATCTGATATAAGGTGTGGCCTACAGAAAATAATGAATGTGCTGTAAATTCGGTGATTCAATTTCGGAGCTCGAGTACTGCACTTTCCAGACCGAATTTGGGGAAAATAAAATCGCTGAACCCGACAAAGTTGGGGAGTTTCGGATGCAAAATTTAATTTCACCCAATTTCAAAAAAAAATCGCCTGATTTCGAGTCCGTATGCAAAAGTTACGGCCGTTTGAAGGGGGGCCTCCGAGTTATGGTTTCTGTGGAGGCCGAAAACGAAATTGGGTGGAGGAAATCAGTGGAATTTGGGGGCGAAAGCTCGGGGAAAAGTGGGGGATGGTGCTGGATGATCACGAGATGCGACAGATGAACAGAGGGTGGGATATGGGTGGGAAAACAAAATTGACGGCTAGGGTTTGTATGAGAGGTAGCGCAAGCAAGACAACCCGAAACAAAACACGATCTAAACCTACAACACAACTCGACTAAGGACACAAACTCAACACTACGGACTCTGAAATCAAATTGTGCAAAAGGCTAAACGAGATCTGGGACAGGAAATAACCTATGACTAAAATTTTTTAGGGCTTTTTCTTGGACTCTAGGATGAAACCGAAAACAACAAAGGTAGGGTAAACTCGAACCTGAAGGAACACCTGAAGCTCTGATTACCACTTGATAGGAACGGGGTCCCGATCTTCCAACAGGTTCTGGATATGTTCGATTTGGTGGAGGCGCGACAAAAATCGACCCGGCTTCCGAACGACACGTTCCGAACCCCGCAATCGCAGCACCATGTCTCCTCAGGTTATCAATCGTGCACGGCCCGGTTGACCTCGCCAAGAAGGCTAATCCTTGCCTGCAAATCGAAGAACACAAGCAAGAAAAAGGAAGAACACAACTGAATTGCGAATGTATTGATGTAGCACTCGAAAGTTGGGGTCTCACAAACCGATGAACAGCGAAACTGTTCAAAGACAGAATTAATCTAAGCAAAATCCAACCCTAATGGTGGGGGTGGTGGCTGGATATAAAGGAGTGAGGGGCGTGCAAACCCCTGGATGCACCCTAATGGGCTCCAACACGATACAAAGCCGAACGGCCCAAAATACGGTGACACAGCACCCTGATAGATTCTGAATGCCCACTTGTTTCGACGATTCCCATTGACTCAGAAGGCATTTTGACATGGGACCAGAGCCATTGGAAAGGCTGTCTTCTTAGCTTTCCATACATATGTAGAACGTCCAAAACGGAGTCCAGATACGATCTGGGCGTCCGTTTTAGTGCGGCCTGGTCCTGGACTCCGAATTGGATTCGAAGTCGGCTTGAGTTGGGTCTCCAACATGATTCGACCACCCTTGCTTGACTTGTGCATTTCATAGTCCTTCTCCAAGTACTTCTAGGTCCTCTCCATGGTTCCTAATCATAATTAAATCATTATGTAGCAATCGATTCTCAAATGAACAAAAAGAAGTACTTAGGAACGAGCTCACCTGTAAATTCAATTGTCGGGCGCGAGCTCTAGTGATTGGTCCTTGAATGTCAAGTGGAGGAGTGTTGTGTGTATCCGGAGAAGTGATGTCCTCATTACGCGCCCCTCAAGTCTCGCGCTGCGTCAACCAAGCCCCGCTGGGCAAGCTGGCAGTCGCTTATCGTCAAGGGTGCTCGACGCTGGAGGCGCGCACGTGCGCAACGACATACGACCTGCTCCGCCCCCTATGCCAACGCATTTAACTTCGGCCTCCAAACCGCCCCCTCGGTGGCGAGGCCAACCTCGACTTCGATCTTCACTCCGGACGACAACCCCGACCCCGCCACGGCAGGACTCTGTGGGTGACGAAGCCTTCGCCAAGCCGCCCGGCGCCATACCTTCGCAATAAGGCGAAGACTACACTTCGAACATTGAAAAGGCTCACAGGCCACAGGGACGGAGGGGGCCAAAGGGCTCGGCAACTTGGCTTCGGCCCGTGAAGCCCTTAACCATGAGAGGCTCCTGTTGTAGGGGTGGCCCCCACCTAAGCCCAGCAGGCCTGTTAAGAGAGTGTAAGGCCCAGAATGGGACATGTATAGTGACATAGGTACCCCTGAGGGAAGTACTCATTTGTAAGGGTATAATTGTAAAAGCACTCCCCATGTGGATGTATATATATAGGACATAGGCCATGGGGAAAGACCCTAAGCAATTTTCTACTCACATAACTCCCCACTACCATACTCTCTCTCTGTTTGGTCTGTAGCCACAACAATGAGCTTGGGCGGATGTGAAGTCCGCTCGGGGTGTCTGGCACTCAGTTTCATTTCATGTCGTGATTTCGTCCGCACGAAGTTTACTGATGCCATCATATCCCGCTGTAAAGGGAAGTCTCACACCGCCTCCGATGGATTCGAAATGCATGCTAAAATGAGCAAGGGCACATACGAAGTCCACTTAGGGTGTTTGGCTCTCAGTCTCATTTTGTAGCTCGATTTCATCCATGTAGAGTTTGCAGTACCTATCGGAACCCGTTGTGGAGGAAAGTTCAACACCGACACGGACCGAACCAAAATGCATGTGAAGTGAGCTAGGCACGATGAAGTGCATTACTAGTGTCCGCACTCGCCATTTCGTGATTCGGTTTCTTCGCAAGAGTTTGTAGTACCTCGAGTTCGTCCGCATGTTGTTTGTCATACTTCCGCCAATATGAGCTTGGGCGGATGTGAAGTCCGCTCGGGGTGTCTGGCATTCAGTTTCATTTCATGTAGTGATTTCGTCCGCATGAAGTTTACTGATGCCGTCATATCCCGCTATAAAAGGAAGTCTCACATGCTGAAATGAGCTAGGTGTTTGCACTGGGCTTCTGACAGATTTGAAATTCTTTTCGCGCCATGATTTTGTCCGCTCGATTTCATCCATGCTGTTTACTAATATCATCATAACCCACTCACGAAGGAAACTTGACACGGACGGACGCAGCGACATTTGGGCGGATTCGAAATGTGTGCTGAAATAATCTAGGCGCATATGAAATCCATTTAGGTGTTGGCGCTAAGAGTCATTTCGCACCTCGAGTTCGTCTCGCATGTTGGTTGTCATACTAGTTCGAACTCGTTGCGGGGAAAGTTTCACACCGCTCATGCGGATTTGAAATGGTCGCCAATATGAGCTTGGGCGGATGTGAAGTCCGATCGGGTGTCGCACTCAGTTTCATTTCATATCGTGATTTCGTCCGCATGAAGTTTATCGATGCCGCCATATCCCGCTATAAAGTGAAGTCTCACACCGCCCGATGGATTCAAATGCATGCTAAAATGAGCGAGGCACATATGAAGCCCATTCAGACGCTGGCACTCGGGCCATTACGTGTCCTAATTTCGTCCCATGTACCTCGTCGGACCAGTTGGAACCTGTTAGGAGAAAAGTTTCGCGCCATCTCGGACGGATTTGAAATTCTTGCCGAAATGAGCTAGGGCGCATGTGAAGCCCACTCAGGGTGTTTGCCACTCAGTTTCATTTCGTGCCTCGATTTCATCCGCGCGGAGTTCATAGTACCCCTCGGACCAGTTGTGGAGTTAAGTTTCACGCCAAGAGAGATAGATTCGAATGCATTCCAATATAAGCTAGACCATATACGAAGTCCATTCGGGTGTTTGGCTCTTAGTCTCATTTCAGAGCTCGATTTCATCCGTGTAGAGTTTGCGGTACCTATCGGAACCCGTTGTGGAGGAAAGTTCCACAGCGACACGGACGGAACCAAAACGCTTGTGAAGTGAGCTAGGGCGCAGATGATGTTGATTATCGTGTCTCGCACTCGTTTGGTCCGTGATTCCATTTCTTCACGATAGTTTGTAGGACCTACCGAACCCATCGTGGGGATTGTTTCACACCGACTCAGCGGGTTCAAACACATGCTGAAATGAGTTAGGGTGCATATGAAGTACATTCACGGTGTTTGCAGTCCGTTTCTTTTCGCGCCACGATTTCGTCCGCATGCCGTTTACTAATGCCTTCATAACCCACTACGAAGGAAACTTTCGCAGCGACTTGGGCGGATTCGAAATGCATGCTGAAATAATCTAGGGCGCATACGAAATCCATTTAGGGTGTTGGCACTAAGAGTCATTTTGTACCAAGAGTTCGCCTGCATGTTGGTTGTCATACTAGTTGGAACCTGTTGCCAGGGAAAGTTTCACACCGGCTCATGCAGATTTGAAATGGTCGCCAATATGAGCTTGGGCGGATGTGAAGTCCGCTCGTGGTGTCTGGCACTCAGTTTCATTTCATGTCGTGATTTCGTCCGCATGAAGTTTACTGATGCCGTCATATCCCGCTGTAAAGGGAAGTCTCACACCGCTTCCGATGGATTGAAATGCATGCTAAAATGAGCGAGGGCACATACGAAGCCCATTCAGGACGTTGGCACTCAGTTTCATTACGTGTCCCAATTTTGTCCCATGTGCCTCGTCGGACCAGTTGGAACCTGTTAGGAGAAAAGTTTCGCGCCGTCTTGGACGGATTTTAAATTCTTGCCGAAATGAGCTAGGGCACATGTGAAGCCCACTCAGGGTGTTTGCCACTCAGTTTCATTTTGTGCCTCGATTTCGTCCGCGCGGAGTTCATAGTACCCCTCGGAACCAGTTGTGGAGTTAAGTTTCATGCCAAGAGAGATGGATTCGGAATGCATTCCAATATAAGTTAGACCATATACGAAGTCCATTCGGGGTGTTTGGCTCTCAGTCTCATTTCGTAGCTCGATTGCATCTGTGTAGAGTTTGCGGTACCTATCGGAACCCGTTGTGGAGGAAAGTTCCACAACGACACGGACGGAACCAAAATACATGTGAAGTGAGCTAGGGCGCAGATGATATGCATTACTGGTGTCTGGCACTCAGTTTTGTTCCGTGATTCCATTTCCTTCAGCAGATAGTTTGAAGGACCTACCGAAACCCATCGTGGGGATTGTTTCACACCGACTCAAAGCGGGTTCAAACACATGCTGAAATGTGTTAGGGTGCATATGAAGTACATTCGTGGTGTTTGCAGTCCATTTCTTTTTGCGCCATGATTTCGTCCGCATGCCGTCTACTAATGCCATCATAACCCACTACGAAGGAAACTTTCGCAGCGACTTGGGCAGATTCGAAATGTGTGCTGAAATAATCTAGGGCGCATACGAAATCTATTTAGGGTGCTGGCGCTAAGAGTCATTTCAGTATCTCGAGTTCGTCCGCATGTTGGTTGTCATACTAGTTGGAACTCGTTGCCGTGGAAAGTTTCACACCGCTCATGCAGATTTGAAATGGTCGCCGAAGTCTCACACCGCCTGATGGATTTGAAATGCATGCTAAAATGAGCGAGGCACATACGGCCCATTCAGACGCTGGCACTCGCCATTACGTGTCCCAATTTTGTCCCATGTGCCTCGTCGACCGCTTGGAACCTGTTAGGAGAAAGTTTCGCGCTGCCTTGGACGGATTTTAAATTCTTGCCGAAATGAGCTAGGCACATGTGAAGCCCACTCGTGGTGTTTGCCACTCGGGCCATTTCGTGCTCGATTTCGTCCGCGCGGAGTTCATAGTACCCTCTGAACTGGGCTTGTGGAGTTAAGTTTCATGCCAAGAGAGATGGATTCGAATGCATTCCAATATAAGCTAGACCATATACTAAGTCCATTCGGGTGTTTGGCTCTCGCCTCATTTCGTCAGAGCTCGATTGCATCTGTAGAGTTTGCGGTACCTATCGGAACCCGCTAGGAGGAAAGTTCCACAATGATACGGACGAACCAAAATGCATGTGAAGTGAGCTAGGCGCAGATGATATGCATTATCGTGTCCGCACTCAGTTTCGCTCCGTGATTCCATTTCCTTCACAGATAGTTTGAAGGACCTCACCGAACCCATCGTGGGGATTGTTTCACACCGACTCAAAGGGTTCAAACACATGCTGAAATGTGTTAGGTGCATATGAAGTACATTCGTGGTGTTTGCAGTCCGTTTTTTTTGCGCCATGATTTCGCCCGCATGCCGCCTACTAATGCCATCATAACCCACTACGGGAAACTTCGCAGCGACTTGGGCAGATTCAAATGTGTGCTGAAATAATCTAGGGCGATACGAAATCTATTTAGGTGTCGGGCGCTAAGAGTCATTTCAGATCTCGAGTTCGTCCGCATGTTGGTTGTCATACTAGTTGGAACTCGCTGCCGTGGAAAGTTTCACCCGGCCATGCAGATTTGAAATGGTCGCATTGTAGGGGTGGTCCCCACCTAAACCCAAAGAGCCCGGTAGGAGGTTATAAGGTCTAGAATGGGCCATGTGTAACCACATAAGTGCCCCGAAAGGATACTCAAATGTAAGGGCATAATTGTGAAAACACTCCCCATGTATACATATAGAATACAAAGCCATGGGGAGGACCTGTGCCATTACTCATCTCCTCTCTCCACTACCATCTCTCTTTGTTTGGTCTCAGAATCACAACAGCTTGGCGCCGGTCCGTGGGAAGGACAGAGTAAGCCCAAAACCTGAAAAAGGATGGCACCAAAAAGCTTCTTCAACGGCGCGCGAGGAAAGAAGGCGCCGGTCGAGCGCCGATTGGTACTGTGGCCGCGCATCGGCCGCGCGAAGCGCTGGTGGCGACGCAGTGCGCGGCCGAGGACGCCGACGCCACGCTGCGACGACCAACCCCGCCACCGCACCGCACGGCGATCGACCCCGCCACCGCACCGCGACGACAGCCCCGCCGCCGGCACCGCGACGATCGACCCCATCATCGGCACCGCAACGACAACCCCGCCGCCGCACCGCAACGACCGACCGCCACCGCACCGCGACGATCGACCCGCCTTCGCACCGCGACGACAACCCCGCTGGCGGCACTGCGACGACTAATCCCGAGGTGACCGTACCGCGCCACCCACCGCTGGGTGCACCGCGTCCCGCCGCGCCGCGCAGAGAAAGCGCCATCGGGCGCCCCTCGCTCGCCTCCGCCGGAGCTAGGGGACCTCGCGGGCTGTCCGTGACATGCAAGAGGCTCGGTCGCAGGTCGCGCGAGTGGCCACGCCAGAGCCCGCGCTGAAAGGGCGGACAGCCGCGACGCCCCACGTCCAGCCGTGTGCCGCTGCGACGATCGATCCAGAGTCCCCGCTTTCAGCAGAACTACAGCAGGCGGCGTGGCCCGAAGACTTCAAGTTCCCCAGGGCCATCGAGCCATACAAAGGTGATATGGATCCCCGCGAGTTCATGCGCGTGTACAAAACCGCGATCGAAGCCGCGGGTGGAGATGATACCACAAAGGCAAAGGGGCTCCCCCTCGCGCTGCAAGGAGTGGCACTTTCTTGGTTTTTTACCATAGAGCCAAACTCCATCTATGCGTGGGAGCAGCTCTGCCATCGCCTTCACCACAACTTCCAAGGAAGCTATGTCAAGTGAGTCGATGCGGGCCAGCTCTTCGCCGCGGAGGCGAAGCTCTCTGAAAAGCTCGGGACTACTTCAAGTGTTTCACGAAGATACGCCGCGATCAAGGATGTTAATGAGACAAATACCATTAACGCTGCCATACAGGCCTTCGTCCGCCCTTGGCCGAATACAACGCCACGTAAGCCTATCAAGATGGTCGCCGAGCTCTTCGACAAGATGGAGGGGTATGCGCGGCTGAGGAATATGCGCAGACGCGACGCTTCCATCCTCGATCTTGCCTGCGGCGCGCCCGACATACGACGAGGGGTGGGCGACGACCCTCCAAGCAGTGCTCGCAACCGACAGCCCCCGAGGACCTCTGGGAGCAACAGCACCGGGAGCCGAAGGCTCTCCAAAGAGCAGACGCAAGCCCCGGCCACCAAATACAGCACCACAAAAGGCCCGCCATACCTTCGCACATCGAATGCCCTTCGAGGACGCTGGCACAGCTCGCCGCGATGAGCGACCCGAGCCAAGCAAGAGCAACTCTATTATGGAAAATGGTGCGAGGTGCACGGTTATGGTCATCACTATACGAAGACGCACCGCGGTCGTGGAGTTGCGACGGCGATGGCTGCATCTCAGAGTCACCCTCCGCCCCCGCCGAGGTCCAGAGCGCATTCGAGGCAGCCTGATGAGGACATCACTTCTTTGGATACATACAACACTCCTCCACTTGACATTCAAGGACCAATCACTAGAGCTCGCGCCCGACAATTGAATTTACAGTGAGCTCGCTCCTAAGTACTTCCTTTTGTTCATTCGAGAATAGATTGCTACCTAATGATTTAATTATGATTAGGAAACCATGGAGAGGACCTGAAGTACTTGGAGAAGGGCTACAAGACGCACAAGTCCAGCAAGGGCGGTCGAATCATGTTGAGGCCCAACTCAAACCGACTTCAATCCACCTGGAGTCCAGGACCAGACCGCACTAAAACGGATGCCCAGATCGCATCCAGACTCCGCTTTGGACGTTCCACATATGTATGGAAAGCTGAGAAGACCACCTTTCAATGGCTTTGGTCCCATGTCAAAATTCCTTCTGAGTCAACGGAATCGCCAAACAAGTGGGCGCTCAGAATCTGTCAGGGTGTTGCGCCACCGCCTTTGGGCCGATCGGCTTTGTATCGTGTTGGAGCCCATTAGGGGCGCGCCCAGGGTTTTGCACGCCCCTAACTCCTTTATATCCAGCCGCCACCCCACCATTAGGGTTTGGGGTTTTGCTTAGATCAATTCTGTCTTTGAACAGTTTCGCTGCTCATCGGTTTGTGAGACCCCAACTTTCGAGTGCTGAATCAATACATCTGCAATTCAGTCGTGTTCTTCCTTGTTCTTGCTTGTGTTCTTCGATTCGCAGGCAAGGATTAGCCTTCTTGGCGAGGTCAACCGCCGCGCACGTTGATAACCCGAGGAGACGTGGTGCCGCGATTGCGTGTTCGAACGCGTCGCTCAGGGCCGGATCGATTTGTGTCGCGCCCACCAAATCGAACGATCCAGAACCTGCTGGAAGATCGGGACCGCTCCCATCACAGCCCCTCGCAAGCTTCAGCCGGAAGACGACGGTGCCGCGCTTTCAACGCCATCACCGAGGCTCCTTATCGTGGACCCCTTGAGCAGCCGCATCGTGGCTGACGCCCCGCAACATCACCTTCACCATGAATGATGCCAGGGGCATGGAGTTCCTCATCAAGATCCTCTCGTCATCCAGCCCACATCGCGGGTTGCGATGGCGTCGCGCATCCTTGTCGACAGGGGAGCTCGCAACATCCCGCTCACAGGGCCTCGATCGTATGGGAACCCACCGGTCGCATGGAGCGTGCAGAGCTCCGCTTCAGGCATCGGAGGTCAACCGCCGCAGCCATAGGCGTGTGTCCTCCTCGCTACGCCCGCCAGAGAGTAACATCCGACCCACCATGTCATCTTCGACGCTGTGGACATCGCACACCCCTACAACGCCATATTGGGACAGCCCGCCACCAACTCCTTCGAGGCGGTCCCGCACCACGCCTCTTATGTATGAAGCTCCAGTGCCCGGAGGGTGTCATCACCGCTCGTGACCAAGACCTTGCCAGCGATCGGGTCGGGCAGCCGTGATCCGCGACGCCTCGGCACACCCTACCGACGTGCTTGGTGACGCCTCCGCCCCGGGTGGACGCCTAAGTCTCGGCCCGAGGGCGGAGTCAAAAGGGTGCCGCTCCAGGCGGAGGGGCAGTTTGTCTCTATTGGTGAGGGGTTCCCCCCGGAGGTCGAGCAAGATTTACTCCAAGTGCTTTGAAACAACACCGACATCTTTGCGTGGTCACCAAAACATATCAAGGGTGTGGACCGCGCAGTAATCGAGCACCGCTAGGTGGTCCACCCCGACGCCAAGCCGGTCAAGCAGAAGCTTCGTCGCATGTCCATGGATCGGCAGCAGGCGGCCAAGGAGGAGGTGGCAAAGCTTCTTCGAGCCGGTCATCCGCGAGGTCCACCACCTGCAGTGGCTTGCCAACCCAAAGATTGGTCAAGAAGGCTAGTGGGGCTGGCGCATGTGCATCGACTTTACAAGACTCAACAAGGCGTGCCCAAAGGACACCACCCTTTGCCGCGCGATCGATCAATTGGTCGACGCCATCGCGGGTGCGAGCTAATGAGTTTTTAGATGCCTACCCGCTATCATCGTGTACATGGCGGAAGACGACGAGCAAGACTAGCTTCATCACACCAACGACACCTTCGCTTCATCAGATGACTTTTGGCTTGAAGAACGCGGCGCTACCTTACCGCCTCGCCGCCATTGCCCCGCCGCCTACCGGGAGGAATGTCGAGGCCTACGCCAATGACGTGGTAGTCAAAACCCGCAGCTCACTTTGCATGGCCGGAACTCCAGAGACCTTCGACAACCTCGTGAAAGCCGCATTAAGCTCAACCCCGACAAGCGCGCCTTCGGGCGTGCAAAGGGCAAACTTTAGGCTTCCTCGTGTCCGGCGGGCATCCAGTGAACCCGATAAAGTCGATGCTATCTTGGGTATGGAGCCGCCAAGACGACGAGGAAGTCCAGAGGTCGGCGGCCGCATGGCAGCCTTGAGCCGCTTCTTTGCGTGGCAGGAGAGAGGTTTGCCATTTTAAGACACATCATGGTGCGACGGATTTTGTTGGGATGGTGATCGTGCGGAGGCCTTCAACGCGCCAAGAAACACCGCGAAGTCTCCCACTGTCGCCCCAAAGACTGCAGGCTCCTCCCGCTCTATCTCCGCCGCACGCCACAAAGCAGCCAAGCGCCGCCTCGCCCTAGAGGAGGGCGCCTGGTAACGGCTCAGATACTTCGCCTCAAGCCCTTCAAGGTGCCAAGACGAGATATACAGAGCTTGAAAAGCTTGCTTACGCTGGTCATGGCCTCCTGTGAAGCTTCGTATTATGTTTTGGCCCATCCAATCACAAAGGTTTTCCTCGTCTACACGGCGAAGATGCTGCACAACAAGGAATCCACAGGCGATCGGCAAGTGGGCTGGCCGAGCTCGCCTCGTTCTCCCGACATACGCCTCAAGGATGGCAATCAAATCTCAAGTCCTTGCCAACTTCCTTGCGGAGTGGACTCGCCGCCCACCCGCCAAAGAAAGATAACGACCTGGCTTGACACTCACCATCGACGAGCTCACGGCGTCGCGAGCGCGGCGTAGGTGCGGTAATCGCCACGCCCGAGGACACGCACGCTATATCGGGCGCGCTTTGCCTTTCCAGCTACCAATAACACAACTGAATATGAGGCGCTGCGCTTCGCCCGGCAAAGCTCAAGGCGCCGGCGACGGCGGTGCTCACCCGCATGCACTCGCTTGGTGGCGTGCCATGTCGAAAGTCCTATCGCCAAGCGACCCCGAGCCGCCAAGTACCTCGCGTTAGGGCAAGGGAAAGGCACTTCTGGGCATCACGCCAAGGCCATCCCGCGCGAAAATGAGCAAGCCGACACCCGCAAAGGCGCCACCAACAATCGCCAACCCCCGATGGGGCGTTTATGAAGTACTATCGCAGGTGGCCATCGTGGCAGACAACCGACGCCGCTCGCTCACCCATCGCCCAAGAGGGCGATCGGCGAGAGCCCATCTTCAACTTTTCGCAAGGCACGCCGAGCCGAGGACCCCACAGAGCTCCGCGGCCGCAACACTGCGCATGTCCTTCCGTGTGTTCGGCGATACTTTACAAGAAGGGGGTTCGCGCACCGCCCTCGCGCCGCTCTCGCCAAGAAGGAAGAACCTCCTTGTGGAGATCCACGCGGCATGTGTGGGTCCCATCTCGCGCCGAGGTCGTTGGTCGGCAAGGCATTCAGCAGGGTTTCACCGCCGATCGCCATCATCGACGCCAGACCTCATGCGCGCGTGTCGTGGGTGCGGATGGCACGGATCATCCGCACTTCGACGACCCTCAACCCCATTCCCCGGTGATAGCGGCTGGCGCTACTGGGTGTCGACATAGTAGGACCACTTCCACGAGCCCCTGTGAGACTCGCGCTGTGGTAGTCACCCCGAATATTTTTCCAGATGACCGAGGCGTGGCCCCGGCGAAATAACCTCGGGCTATGCAACGCTTCTCCGCAAAACATCATATGTCGCTTTGGCGTGCTCAGGAGCTCACCGTGGACAACGGCCGCAGCTCGATGCCACCCTCTTCAAAGAATTTGCGAAGGCATGAGCATCACACTTCGTCGCCTCACGGCACCCCACCCAACGGAGCGTTGAGAGGCGAACGCGCCATTTCCGCCGCCATCAAAAGCGCTTGGTCGGGTGGCCAAGGGCAAGTGGTCAAGCGAAGCCACAAAGGTCCTCTCGTCCCTTCGCACAATGATAACACGCCCAACGGGTTCACGCCAAGCTTCTTTTTCAGCGATGAAGTAGTGACGCCCGAGGAAATCAAGGCTGGTTCGCGAGGGTCTCGCCCAGCGCTGACGAGGACCGCCGTGTGTCGTTGGATCTCCTCGACGAGCGCAGTAAGTGCATCTCAACACGCTTGAAAAGTACACGCGCAGATGTGGGTACCCGACCGTCCATATACCGCGGGCTTCAAGCTCGAGATTCGCCTCGTAACGCGCCCATGCGGAGACCGCCAACAAGCTGGAGTCCAGGTGGGAAGGTCCATTCATCGTGACGGAGGCATTGCAGAAGGGGGCATACCGCCTCGCCACGCTCGAGGGACAGACTCTCCGCCACACGTGGAACGCGGACAAGTTACGGTGATATTACGCCTAGAGGCAGGACAAAAGTTATAGCGGCATCTGCCCCCTATTGTATGATGCTCACCCGCGCAAACGGGAGTTCAATAAAACTCGCTGTTCACACAAAGTACCATTGTTTGGCCACAATATGCAGAGGACTCTAAATAAGACGTAGCGTCGAGGTCTGCCTCCACACGCGAGTCCACGGACTATAAATAAATGTAGCGCCGAGGTCCGCTCCGCACGCACTCACCCACGGACTATAAATAAGACGAGCGCCGAGGTCCGCCTCGCACGCACCACCCACGGACTATAAATAAGACGTAGCGTCGAGGTCCGCCTCCGCACGCACCAGTCCACGGACTATAAATAAGACGTAGCGTCGAGGTCCGCCTCCGCACGCACCAGTCCACGGACTATAAATAAGACGTAGCGTCGAGGTCCGCCTCCGCACGCACCAGTCCACGGACTCTAAATAAGACGAGCGCCGAGGTCCTCCTCCGCACGCACTCGCCTACGGACTCTAAATAAGACGTAGTGTCGAGGTCCGCCTCGCACGCGAGTCCACGGACTATAAATAAGACATAGCGCCGAGGTCCGCCTCACGCACCAGCCCACTGACTCTAAATAAGATGTAGCGCCGAGGTTCGCCCCGCACGCGGCGCCTACTGACTATAAATAAGGCGCCGTTGGCCCAACACATAGCTTACAACAAGAAGAATAAATAGTGCATCGCCCCATTGCAAAAATATGAGGTCAAATGATTACAGGTATGGGTGCGCAAGCGCGGCCCTCTCTCGCTCGATATGATCAACACCTCGCCGCGCGCCGAGGGGCCCGTGCCACGCCATGGCCTCGGAAACTTCTTCGAGCCAAAGGAGGAAGTCCTCCCCGCAAAGCATTTGCTGCACGGCAACCCCGCCGCATCCTCCCGACACGACTCCCGATCCGCCGTGGAAGTTCCGAGACTAGGCTCGATGGAGCGAATAGCGCCCGCAACACCTCCGCCGGCCAGAAGATCCAGTGAGGGTTCGCCTCCCCAGATGTGCCTACACCCACGGGTGTGAAGCATGCCGAGGGCAAGGCACGCGCCAAGATAGCCGCAGTTGCTTCTCAAAGGTCTTGGCGCTGCGGCGCGACGCCCGCCTCCTCGACAGCCCGTTGCGTCTCCATCAGTCCTCCGCCCATGGAGGCGCCGGCACGCCAACACACGATCGCGGAGGGCCCGGCTTAGAGACTCCATTGCTCCTCAGCCGACGTGGACGCATCGCCCAAGGCGCGGTCTTCCTACAAGAGTCTCGCCACCGGGTCTTCCCTCCAAGGCGTAATCGCGCAGAAGGAGCGCGCTCTCTACAATGCGCGCTTGGCTTTCGCCTTGGCTTGTATGGATGACAAGGCACCTCCAGCGTAGAGCTCTTCGCCCTTTGTCGCGAGCGCCATCCGCTTCACGGCTCTGGCTTCTAGGCCCTCCGCCCGTGACACGGCCTCGCCTAGCGCGCGCCGATGACAAGCGCTGAGCAGCAATGAAAGTCACCACCGCCGTAGCACCATACAAAACACGCGCGCACGTACTCACCCTTATTTTCGAGGCCCGCAGCGCAGGCGCTTAGGTGGTCACCTCGCATGATGACAGATCCACCGGCCAAGGCTACGCGCGATTCTCGCGGCTACGTGAGAGCACGGAGTATCTCCGCGCGGAGGTAGTCGGACAAGACGGGTTCGACCCCATCGTGTCGCGGCCGTGGAGGTTTCGCCGCTCGAAGTGGCGATGCCGACGTGACACCGCACAAGGTTTTGGACTTCGCGCGCCCCGCTGCTCGATCCTTCACTCGACCGGAGACCTCGCCTCGCCCGATGCCGACGGAATAAGCGAGCAGATCGGAGAGAGTTTTGCCAAGTCGAGCGGAGAGAGGAGCGCGCTACCTCCTACACCCTCACTACGGTAGAAGGTGGTGTCTGCTCGCCACCGATCGGGCGTGAGCGCCTCGGTGGTCAGCGCGAGGCCCCACGGCGACATCGGGTGCCACAATTCCAAGCATGGGGCCCGCAACGTTGTAGCGATTCTTCGAGGCGGGGAGAATGCATCCGGGACGCTTCATCCGAGGAACCGAGGGCGATTCCTCCATGACGTTAGCGGTCAGAGTTCTACTCCACCTTCGGTCTCGCCACGCGGACGTGTCCTCGGTAGTAGCAGCACCATCGACCACGGCCCTCTCATCGTGTGTAACATTCCTTCGGTTGGCGGGCTCCGCCTAGTGAAGGCCGTGCCCATACGCCAGCAGCCGTCTTCTGATAGTGCGGCCGGAGAATCGAGGCGCGCGCCTCGCCGAACTAGTCCGCCAGCGCGCCACGGTCGAGCGCCCCCGGGCGCCACCATCGAAGTGGTGGCAGGTCGGGTATGGCAGCCTCAGAGCGAGCCCGCGCCGCAAGACGAGGCGTCAGACGGCCGCCACCGCCGTGATGACCCAAAGTCCTCGCGGAGTCTCCGTGGTATCGTGTTCCGCACAGCAATACCCAAAACTCGCATGTGCGGTTCACTCCGCCTTGCTTCGCTGCTTGGGTCGCGACCTCGCATAGCTTGTGCTCCTCGAGTGTATGGGCCGAGGAACACCTCGGCCGCGCTCTGCGGCTTTCTAGCCGAGCCACGCACAAAACACATGAGGAAGATCATGTGAGAACAAGTGCGGATACGCCAAGAGATGCTCGCTGCACTCTAAACAACTTACAAGGGCGAGGGCGAAGCAGGGACATCGGGCGGCAGATCTTGTCCGCTCGGTCATTACCCGCCCGTGTATTTCACCGAGGACAGTGGCGCCACCCCGCACATCGTGAACTCTTCGGTCGTCGCGATACTTAGTCGGGCGGGCGACGCCGCAAGCCTACAGAGTCTCAAGGCCGTCACCTCCGCCACGCTGGCGGGTATTGAACGAGATGGGCCCGCCGGCATAGCAGCCACTCGGCCGGCCACGCGGTAATAAAACCATCACCGCGTCTAGCCGACTCCCACTTCCCGTGGTGGCCGACGCAGGAATAGCGCCGGCAGACGATCGCAAAGACAAAGTCCACGCTGCCAAAATTGGAGATAGCTCCATCTCCAGCCTTCTTGGGGCGGCAAAGAAGCGCCGCGGTGGTGGCGAACAGCCACTGCGACGCCGCCTTCCGTCGCTGCCGCCCATGTGAAGACAAACAGCAGCATTATTGCGCCAGCGCCGCCACGCTAACTCCAACCCATAGGTCCGCAAAACTTCACCCACAAACATCTTTGAGGGCATGCGAAGGCCGGGCCAAAGAATGCGATGAAAACGATCGCCTCGCCTCTCCGGCTTTGGCTCGTTTGCTGCGACGGGTAGGCGAGCCCTATCCCGATCCTCGATCTTCCCGTCACGAACAAGCCGCTGCAGCGTCTCCTTGGTCACGTGACTCTTCCCCAACACGCGGGAACAGCGGCCCCCCGAGTATTCCATGGCGTCCCATCGCCCGTCGGCACGCAAGCGCCCCCGCAGCACCAGCTTGTAATCCCTAGAAGGGAAGGACAGATTGTCCGCGGGGAGGGCGAGACGCATCGCCATGGCTGGCCATTGTCTTCTGAAGGTAGGGCAAAAGAAACCAAGGCAGGAAGTCGCGCTACTACCGGCACGGAATCAACCAGAACTAAGCGGCAAGCGGGACAAAGTGCTCCCATCATGGTGAGGGCACCTTAAAAAGCCCGCCGCCTCCCCACGCCGTAAAGCGCAGTTAGGTCAAAACCCCAGCCGTTCGACTCACGCACGACACTGAAAAAGAACCGCCGGCACACGAGGGGCGCGCCGTAGGTGGCCAGCAGCGACAACCCCAGCGAGCACTTGACACGCGCCCCGCTTCCTTCGGGAAGCAGCGAACAGCCGCGTGCACGCAACCGCCACATCCCACGATGCGCCAGTTGCAAGCCGCCACGCGCCCCATCCACGCGAAAGTAGATCGATAACGCGACACCGCCTCGACAGCTGGCGTCGGCATGATTCCAGCCGTCATTTAAAGCGCACTATCAAGCCACGAGGCCGTGGCAGCTGCGAAGCACGGGAAAGCCGGCGGTGCAGCACCCGCCTTCACCACTGCATCACCCACGATTCCGGCCCCGGCCCCAACATGGACCCCGGAGCCAAGTTTAAGCACCGCCCCAACACCTCCGGCTATGCCCGCGAGGACGGAGCGCGCGCGCGCTACTTCGGCTAGGCGCTAGCCCGCTGCCACCCGCTCAATGGTAGGGGACGAGCGCGCGCGCGTTTCTTTCGCTAGGCGCCACCCGCGCCACCCGCTCAAGGGTAGGGGATGGAGCGCGCGCGCCTACTTCGCCAGGTGCCGGCTCACTTTGGCTAGGCGCCACCCACCGCCACCTGCTCAAGGGTAGGTGACGAGCACGCGTCTGCGCCGGCTGGCGCCGCCTTCGCCGCCACCCGCTCAAGGGTAGGGGACGGAGCGCGATTCATCTTCGGCAGGCGCCAGCTCCGCTGCCACCCGCTCAAGGGTAGGGAGGAGCGCGCACGCCTCATACCGCCAGGCGCCAGCCCGCCGCCACCCGCTCAAGGGTAGGGGACGGAGCGCGCGCGCTCATTTCGGCAGGCGCTAGCCCGCCGCTACCCGCTCAAGGGCAGGGACGGAGCGCACGCGCCTACTTCGGCTACAACCTCAGCCCCGTGACAAGTCCGAAAGTTCACAGCCGCAGGACGGAGGGAGCCAAAGGACTCGGCAACATGGCTTCGCCCCTGTGAAGCCCTTCTCCATGAGAGGCTCCTGTTGTAGGGGTGGCCCCCACCTAAACCCAGCAGGCCTGGTAGGAGGTTATAAGGTCCAGAATGGGCCATGTGTAACGACATAAGTGCCCCTGGAAAGGATACTCAAATGTAAGGGCATAATTCTGAAAACACTTCATGTATATATATAGAATATGTGCCATGGGAGGACCCGTGCCATTACTCATCTCCTCACTCTCCACTACCATCTCTCTGTTTGGTATGTAACCACAATAGTCACCAATATGAGCTTGGGCGGATGTGAAGTCCGCTCGGGGTGTCTGGCACTCAGTTTCATTTCATGTCGTGATTTCGTCCGCACGAAGTTTACTGATGCCGTCATATCTCGCTGTAAAGGGAAGTCTCACACCGCCTCCAATGGATTCAAAATGCATGCTCAAATGAGCGAGGGCACATATGAAGTCCATTCAGGATGTTGGCACTCAGTTTCATTATGTGTCCCAATTTCACCCCATGTAGCTCATCGGACTAGTTGAAACCTGTTAGGAGAAAAGTTTCGCACCGACTTGGACAGATTTGAAATTTTTGCCGAAATGAGCGAGGGCGCATGTGAAGCCCACTCAGTGTGTTTGCCACTCAGTTTCATTTCGTCCCATGTGCCTCATCGGACCAGTTGGAACCTGTTAGGAGAAAAGTTTCGCGCCTTCTCGGACAGATTTGAAATTCTTGCCGAAATGAGTCAGCGCATGTGAAGCCCACTGTATGCTTGCCACACGATTTCCTTTTGTGCCTCGATTTTGTCCGCGCGAGTTCATAGTACCCTCGAACCAGTTGTGGAGTTAAGTTTCACGCCAAGAGAGACAAATTCAATGCCTTCCAATATAAGCTAGACCATATACGAAGTCCATTCTGGTGTTGCTCTCGCCTCATTTCGTAGCTCGATGTCATCCGTAGAGTTTGGAGTACCTATCGAACCCGACGTGGAGGAAAGTTCCACAGCGACACGGACGGAACCAAAATGCATGTGAAGTGAGCTAGGCACGATGATGTGCATTACTAGTGTCCGCACTCAGTTTCGCTCCGTGATTCCATTTCCTTCGCAGATAGTTTGAAGTACCTACCGAACCCATCGTGGGGATTGTTTCACACCGACGAGGTGGATTCAAACACATGCTGAAATGAGCTAGGGTGCATATCAAGTACATTCGCGGTGTTTGCAGTCAGTTTCTTTTCGCGCCATGATTTCGTCCGCATGCCGTTTACTAATGCCATCATAACCCACTACGAAGGAAACTTTCGCAGCGACTTGGACGGATTCGAAATGCGTGCTGAAATAATCTAGGGCGCATACGAAATCCATTTAGGTGTTGGCGCTAAGAGTCATTTCGCACTCGAGTTCGTCCACACGTTGGTTGTCATAATAGTTGGAACTCGCTGCCGGGAAAGTTTCACACAGGCTCATGCAGATTTGAAATGGTCGCCAATATGAGCTTGGGCGGATGTGAAGTCCGCCGGTGTCCGCACTCAGCCATTTCATGTCGTGATTTCGCTCGCATGAAGTTTATCGATGCTGTCATATCCCGCTGTAAGGAAGTCTCACACCGCCTCCGATGGATTCAAATGCATGCTAAAATGAGCGAGGGTTCATACGGCTCATTCAGACGTTGGCACTCAGCCATTACGTATCCCAATTTCATCCCATGTATCTCGTCGGACTAGTTGGAACCCGTTAGGACAAAAGTTTCGTGGCGATTCGGACGGATTTTAAATTCTTACCGAAATGAGCTAGGGCGGATGTGAACCCCACTCAGGGTGTTTGCCACTCGCCATTTCGTGCCTCGATTTCGTCTCGCGGAGTTCATAGTACCCCTCGGAACCAGTTGTGGAGTTAAGTTTCACGCCAAGAGAGATGGATTCGAATGCATTCCAATATAAGCTAGACCATATACGAAGTCCATTCGGGTGTTTGACTCTTAGTCTCATTTCAGAGTTCGATTTCATCCGTAGAGTTTGCGGTACCTATCGGAACCTGTTGTGAATTAAAGTTCCACAGCGACACGGACGGAACCAAAATGCATGTGAAGTGAGCTAGGCGCAGATGATGTGCATTATCGGTGTCGGCACTCAGTTTCGCTCCATGATTCCATTTCTTCAGCAGATAGTTTGAAGTACCTACCGAACCCATCGTGGGGATTGTTTCACACCGACTCAGCGGTTCAAACACATGCTGAAATGAGCTAGGTGCATATGAAGTACATTCGCGTGTTTGCGATCGTTTCTTTTCGTGCCATGATTTCGCTCGCATGCCGCTTACTAATGCCATCATAACCCACTACGATTGAAACTTTCGCAGCGACTTGGGCGGATTTGAAATGCGTGCTGAAATAATCTAAGGTGCACACGAAATCCATTTAGGGTGTGGGCGCTAAGAGTCATTTCGCACTCGAGTTCGCCCTCATATTGGTTGTCATACTAGTTGGAACTCGTTGCGTGAAAGTTTCACACCGCTCATGCAGATTTGAAATGGTCGCCAATATGAGCTTGGGCGGATGTGAAGTCCGCTCGGGGTGTCTGGCATTCAGTTTCATTTCATGTCGTGATTTCGTCCGCATGAAGTTTACTGATGCCGTCATATCCCGCTGTAAAGGGAAGTCTCACACCGCCTCCAATGGATTCGAAATGCATGCCAAAATGAGCGAGGGCACATATGAAGTCCATTCAGGATGTTGGCACTCAGTTTCATTACGTGTTGGAACCTGTTAGGAGAAAAGTTTCGCGCCAACTCGGACGGATTTGAAATTCTTGCCAAAATGTGCTAGGGCGCATGTGAAGCCCACTCAGGGTGTTTGCCACTCAGTTTCATTTCGTGCCTCGATTTCGCCTCGCATGGAGTTCATACTACCCTCGGAACTCTGTGGAGTTAAGTTTCACGCCAAGAGGGATGGATTCAAAAGCATTCCAATATAAGCTAGACCATATGCGAAGTCCATTCGGGTATTTGGCTCTCGGCCTCATTTCAGAGCTCGATTTCATCCGTAGAGTTTGCGTACCAACCGAACCCGCTAGGAGAAAAGTTCCACAATGACACTGGACGGAACCAAAATGCATGTGAAGTGAGCTAGGTGCGATGATGTGCACATCGTGTCCGCACTCGCTGCTCGTGATTCCATTTCCTTCACAGATAGTTTGTAGTACCTACAGAACCCATCGTGGGGATTGTTTCACACCAACTCGGGCGGATTCAAACACATGCTGAAATGAGCTAGGGTGCATATGAAGTACATTCATGGTGTTTGCAGTCAGTTTCGTTTCGTGCCATGATTTCGTCCGCATGCCGTTTACTAATGCCATCATAACCCACTACGAAGGAAACTTTCGCTCCGACTTGGGCGGATTTGAAATGCGTGCTGAAATAACCTAGGGCGCATACGAAATCCATTTAGGGTGTTGGCACTCAGATTCATTTCGTACCTCGAGTTTGTCCGCATGTTGGTTGTCATACTAGTTGGAACCTGTTGCCAGGGAAAGTTTCACACCGGCTCATGCAGATTTGAAACGGTCGCCAATATGAGCTTGGGCGGATGTGAAGTCCGGTCGGGGTGTCTGGCACTCAGTTTCATTTCATGTCATGATTTCGTCCGCACGAAGTTTACTTATGCCGTGATATCCCGCTGTAAAGGGAAGTCTCACACCGCCTCCGATGGATTCGAAATGCATGCTAAAATGAGCGAGGGCACATATGAAGTCCATTCAGGATGTTGGCACTCAGTTTCATTACGTGTTCCAATTTTGTCCCATGTAGCTTATCGGACCAGTTGGAACCTGTTAGGAGAAAAGTTTCGCGACGACTCGGACGGATTTGAAATTCTTGCCGAAATGAGCTAGGGCGCATGTGAAGCCCACTCAGGGTGTTTGCCACTCAGTTTCATTTCGTGCCTCGATTTCGTCCGCACGGAGTTCATAGCACCCCTCAAACCCGATGAGGACATCATTTCTTCGGATACACACAACACTCGCCCACTTGACATTCAAGGACCAATCACTAGAGCTCATACCGACAATTGAATTTACAGTGAGCTCGTTCCTAAGTACTTCTTTTTGTTCACTTGAGAATCGATTGCTACCTAATGATTTAATTATGATTAGGAACCATGGAGAGGGCCTGGAAGTACTTGGAGATGGACTACGAGACGCACAAGTCCAGCAAGGGCGCTCGAATCATGTTGGAGGGCCAACTCAAGCCGACTTCGAATCCAATTCAGAGTCCAGGACCAGGCCGCACTAAAACAGACGCCCAGATCGCATCCGGGCTCCGTTTTGGACATTCTACATATGGATGGAAAGCTGAGAAGACAACCTTTCCAATGGCTCTAGTCCCATGTCGAAATTCCTTCTGAGTCAATGAGAATCATTGAAACAATTGGGCATTCAAAATCTATCAAGGTGCTGCGCCACCGTCTTTTGGGCCGTTTGGCTTTGTATCGTGTTGGAGCCCATTAGGGCGCGTCCAGGGGTTTTGCATGCCCCTCACTCCTTTATATCCAGCCGCTACCCCCACCATTAGGGTTTGGGTTTTGCTTAGATTAATCTGTTTTTGAACAGTTTCGCCGTTCATCGGTTTGTGAGACCCCAACTTTCGAGTGCTAAATCAATACATCTGCAATTCAGTTGTGTTCTTCCTTATTCTTGCTTGTGTTCTTCGATTCGCAGGCGATGATTAGCCTTCTTGGTGAGGTCAACCGGGCTGCGCACGGTTGATAACCTGAGGAGACGTGGTGCTATGATTGCGGGGTTGGAACGTGTTGTTCGGAAGCCGGATCGATTTGTGTCGCGCCTCCACCAAATCGAACATATCCAGAACCTGTTGGAAGATCAGGACCCCATTCCTATCAAGTGGTAATCAGAGCTTCGGGTGTTACTTCAGGTTCGAGTTTACCCTACCTTTGTTGTTTTCGGTTTCATCCTAGAGTCCAAGAAAAAGCCCTAAAAAAATTTGTAGTCATAGGTCGTTTCCTGTCCCAGATCTCGTTTAGCCTTTTGTACAATTTGATTTCAGAGTCCGTAGTGTTGAGTTTGTGTCCTTAGTCGAGTTGTGTTGCTGGTTTAGATCGTGTTTTGTTTCGGGTTGTCTTGCTTCCGCTACCTCTCATACAAACCCTACGCCAACTTTTGTTTTCCCCACCCATATCCCACCCTCTGGTTTTGAGTCATCCATCACATCTCGTGATCATCCAGCACCATCCCCACCTTTTCCCGAGCACGCCTCAAATTCCACCAATTTCTCCACTGATTTCGCTTTCGGCCTCCACATAAACCATAACTCGGAGGCCCTACTAAACGGCTGTAACTTTCTCATACGGACTAAATCAGGCGATTTTTTGAAATTGGGTCAAATTAAATTTTGCATCCGAAACTTCCGATAGACAAGTCAGGTTTGGTGAATTTATTTTGCCCAAATTCGCCTGGAAAGTGAAGTACTGAGTCCCAAAGTTAATCACCGAATTTACAGCACATTCATAATTTTCGTAGGCTACACCTTATGATACGGGAGGGTCCCGATCTTCTCAGTGAGGAACCGTGGATAGTTGATGAAGTAGATGATATCGCTAGTTGAACACTCGCACAATGCATGAACCCTCAACTCTTCGAATACGCCCAAAACACACCGGATAATTGTTCGTCGCGAGACCACAAACGCATTTAATGCCAAGTCTCCAATTCCCAATGGAACGATGGCTTGACCTTAAATTGTAGAACGAACCATGGATCGCCAAGTTCTCTCTCAAAGTCCTCGCATGAACTCGGTATTGAAAGAACAAGCAATAGCTATGTTTCAATCTTATGCATAAAATTGGTCCCTCTGAAAGGCTACCAATACAAGGCTTATATAGCCCCTTGGGATGTCCATATGGTCCCCAAACCAATTACAACTCAACCCTATATGGTTTTGGATACGAACTCTCACAAAAAGAAAACTATATTTTCACCTGTCATCTTGTTTCGGTCATAACTTTTATCCATGATGAATTTGAAGGTGGGACTAGATCCATTACGTAACCCTTGAAATTATCTTTCCAATGAGTACAAGAACACCTGAATCGGACTCGTTTGTGAAAGTTATGGCCTTTTTAGTAACTGCCTCTCAGGCTGTCCCGAACCGAATCCGAATTGAATTCTGAGTTGAATCCGAGTTTGAATTGGGTTGAGCACGTGGGAAGTCCGAATTTGGCTTAAAAATCTTATCAAAAACTTGTAGTTTAAGTCGTTGGCCTTCTCCCCTTTTGCTCTCCCACTGCATGGGCTTCTTTCCTCCTTGATCGATGCATGGGTTGCTTGGCTTTCTTCTTTCCATTCCCATGGGCTTTGAGCTTTTGTTCTTAGTAGAAAATATGATTAACCTCCTTGTGGTTCTCCATTGCTTTGGCCCCGACTCATCATAATATTCAAATTAATCATGTGCATATCCGCATCACCTTACATCGATTGAGGTGAAACTTTGTGTGGTTCCTATTTCGTGTTCGCTTTGTGAAAAAATAACAGAAAAAGAAAAAAAGAAAAATTTTGGCACTGGGCTTATAGTGCTGAGAGTGCTTGCAGAAAAAGAATTGCAGTGGACGCAATGAACTAGCGAAGGCAAGCATCGGACGACCCTTCTACACGCCGTGAACGACTACATCGATGGGACTGTTCAAGTCTTCTTCGAAGCTCCGCTCTCCTCCACCACCTGTGAACAAGTTTGCAGCAGTGCCACCGGCCACCTTCCACGACACGCCTTGCAGATTCTACGAAAAATTCTTTGCGTGGTCCAGCTAAGAGTTCTTCTTCCGTGGCTTCAACGGGCGCTCCTCCGACATTCAGTGCCACCGCTGCCATGGGCTTGGTCATGTGCAGAAGAATTGCCCTAGCCAATGGGCATACATCGCCACGTAAGATGGAGGCTACATCAGCACTTCGGATGTCGAGGAGGATGATGATGTTGTTATTGCCGCTTCTGACGCCAATGGCGGTGGTGATGACGACTGTCCTGGTGGGCGCCCATAGCGACGCCACGGAGCATCATTGTGCAGCGAGTCCTCAGCATGCAGGTACAACAACCCGATAAGCTTCAACACCATAATTTGTTTCAGACTTTCTTCGCAATCAAGAACCGGCGCGCACGTGTCATCATTGATGGAGGAAGCTGCAACAACTTGGTGAGTTCTGATTTGGTCAAGAAGCTTGGCTTGACCACACGACCGCATCCACATCCATACCATATTCAGTGGTTAAATGACTCGAAAAGCTAAGGTAACTCAAACATGCCGAGTCCATTTTTCCATTGGTGCTTATGCTGATCATGTTGATTGTGATGTGGTTCCCATGCAAGCATGCTCTCTTTTATTGGGTCGACCTTTGGGAATTTGATAATGATGCTTTACACCATGGTAGTAGTAACAAATACACTTTTATGCATAAGGGAAAGAACGTTACTTTACCGTCTTTGACCCACTGAGATTATAGAGGCCGATAGGGAGAGAGCTGCTGCTACTAATGATCCAAAAGAACATGAAAAATCTGAAAAACAGCAAGTACTCCATTTGAAAATTTTGTTATGCTTGCCACAAAATCAGACTTTGCTGCAATTGATGATGTTAATGATACATGCTATGCTTTAGTGTGCAAAGATGCTTTATTTTCTCTTGATAATATGCCTTGCACTTTGCCTCGCTCCTCGTCACTAACCTTTGCAGGAATTTAGAGATGTTTTCCTGATGAGATACCTCCAGTGTTCCACCCATTCGAGGGATTGAGCACCAGATTGACTTGATACTGGAGCGAGTTTGCCAAACCTGCGGCGACAGACCAATCCCGAAGAGACTAAGGAGATTCAGCGACAAGTCAAAGACCTTTGGACCGTGGGTACATACGTGAGAGCCTTAGTCCTAGTGTTGTTCCTGTTCTTTGGTTCCCAAAAAGATGGTTCTTGGCGATGTGTGTAGATTGTAGAGCCATTAACAACATTATTATAAGGTATCGCCATCCTATTCCTAGGCTAGACGACATGCTTGATGAGTTATGTGGTGCTATAATTTTCACAAAGATTAACTTATGTAGTGGATACCACCAAATAAGAATGAAACTTGCGATGAATGGAAAACTGCTTTTAAAACTAAGTTCGGTTTGTATGAGTGGTTAGTCATGCCTTTGGTTTAACAAATGCACCTAGCACTTTCATGAGATTAATGAACGAGGTTTTACGTCCTTTCATTGGCAAATTTGTGGTCGCTTATTTTGATGATATCTTGATTTATAGCAAGTCCATGGATGAACATTTGAATCACTTGGCGTGCTGTTTTTAATGCTTTGAGAGATGCACGCTTGTTTGGTAACCTTGAGAAGTGCACCTTTGCACGGATCGAGTCTCTTTCTTGGCTATGTTGTGACTCCACAGGAATTGAGGTTGATAGAGCCAAGGTGGAGGCGATATGGAGTTGGCCCACGCCACGACGGTCTCCCAAGTGCGGAGTTTTCTTGGCCTAGCAGGATTTTATTGTCGCTTGTCAAAGAATTCAGCACTATTGTGACACCGTTGATTGAGTTGACAAAGAAGGGCGTCATGTTCCATTGGGGGCCATCACAAGAGGAGTCCTTTAATCTTTTGAAGGACAAGCTTACACACGCACCATTGCTCCAACTTCCAGATTTTGGTAAGACTTTTGAGCTGGAATGTGATGCTAGCGAAATTGGTATTGGTGGTGTTTTGATGCAAGAAGGCAAACCTGTTGCCTACTTTAGTGAAAAATTGAATGGTCCTACTCTTAATTATTCCACGTATGATAAAGAATTGTCCGATCATGAATCACTTAAGCATATTCTTAGTCAAACCAATTTGAATCATAGACATTCTAAGTGGGTTGAATTTATTGAATCTTTTCCTTATGTCATTAAACATAAGAAAGGGAAAGATAATGTGACTGCTGATGCTTTGTCTCGACGCTATACCATGTTGTCTCAACTTGATTGTCGCATTTTGGTCTTGAACCTATTAAAGCACAATATGCTTTTGATGCTGATTTTAAGGATGTGTTGTTGCATTGTAAAGAGGGACAAGCATGGAATAAATTCATGATCAATGATGGGTTTTTGTTTAGAGCTAACCGCCTATGCATTCCAGTTGGATCCGTTCGTCTTTTGTTGTTGCAGGAGGCGCATGGAGGCGGTTTGATGGGACATTTTGGTGCTAAGAAGACAGAGGATATTCTGGCCACACACTTCTTTTGGCCAAAGATGAGGCGAGATGTTGAGCGGTTTGTGGCTCGCTGCACTACATGTCAAAAAACTAAGTCTCACTTGAATCCATATGGTTTATATATGCCTCTTCCTGTTCCTTCTATTCCAAGGATATTTCTATGGACTTTGTTTTAGGATTGCCCGTGACTAAGAGGGGAGGGATAACATTTTTGTTGTTGTGGATCGCTTTTCTAAGATGGCTCACTTTATACCATGTCATAAAACCGATGATGCTGTTCATATTGCTGACCTCTTTTCAAAGAGATAGTTCGCTTGCATGGTATGCCTTCCTCTATTATTTCAGATCGTGATGCCAAGTTCTTGAGTCACTTTTGGCGACTCTATGGAACAAGTTGGGTACAAAGTTGTTATTCTCTACAACATGTCACCCACAAACCGAGGTGGTAAACCGCACATTATCTACCATATTGAGAGCTGTTTTGAAGAATAATTTGAAGTTGTGGGAAGAGTGTTTGCCGCAAGTTGAGTTCGTGCATATAATCGAAAGCGTAACACTCCACCACCAAGGTAAGTCCTTTTCAGGTAGTGTATGGATTCAATCCACGTGCCCCTATTGATATTTTGCCTTTGCCTACTAGTGAGAGAGTTCATAATGATGCTAAGGAGCGTGCTGATTTTATTATCAAAATGCATGAGACTACTAAGGCAAATATTGAAAAATGAATGAAAAATATAGGATTCTTGGTAGTAAAGGTAGAAAGGAAGTTAAACTTGAACCGGTGATTTTGTTTGGTTGCACTTGAGAAAGGATAGATTTCCGAGTTAAGAAAGTCAAAATTGATGCCTAGAGTTGCTGGTCCTTTTAAGATAGTTGAGAAGATAAATGATAATGCATATAAACTTGAGTTGCCTCCCGAGTTTGGGGTTAGTCTCACCTTTAACATTTCAGATTTGAAACCACACTTGGGAGAAGAAGATGAGGCTGAGTTGAGGACAACTCCGCTTCAAGAGGGGCAGGATGATGAGGACATCACTTCTTCGGATACACACAACACTCCTCCACTTGACATTCAAGGACCAATCACTAGAGCTCACGCCCGACAATTGAATTTACAGTGAGATCGCTCCTAAGTACTTCTTTTGTTCATTTGAGAATCGATTGCTACCTAATGATTTAATTATGATTTGGACCCATGGAGAGGGCCTGGAAGTACTTGGAGAGGGACTACGAGACACACAAGTACAGCAAGGGCGGTCGAATCATGTTGGAGGGCCAACTCTGCCGACTTCAATCCAATTCGGAGTCCAGGACCAGGCCACACTAAAATGGACGCCCAGATCGTATCCGGCTCTGTTTTGGACGTTCTACATATGGATGGAAAGCTGAGAAGACAACCTTTCCAATGGCTTTGGTCCCATGTCAAAATGCTTTCTGAGTCAACAGGAATCGTCAAAACAAATGGGCATTCAGAATCTGTCAGGGTGCTGCGCCACCGCTCTTTTGGGCCGCTCAGCTTTGTATCGTGTTGGAGCCCATTAGGCGCGCCCAGGGTTTTGCATGCCCTCACTCCTTTATATCCAGCCACCACCCCGCCATTAGGGTTTGGGTTTTGCTTAGATTAATCTGTTTTTGAACAGTTTCGCCGTTCATCGGTTTGTGAGACCCCAACTTCCGAGTGCTAAATCAATACATTTGCAATTCAGTTGTGTTCTTCGATTCGCAGGCGAGGATTAGCCTTCTTAGCGAGGTCAACCGGGCTGCGACGGTTGATAACCTGAGGAGACGTGGTCCTACGATTGCAGGTTCGAACGTGTTGTTCGAAGCCGGATCGATTTGTGTCGCGCTCCACCAAATCGAACATATCCAGAACCTGTTGGAAGATCGACACCGCTTCTATCAGAACTTATTGTGGAGTTAAGTTTCACGCCAAGAGGGACGGATTCAAAAGCATTCCAATATAAGCTAGACCACATGCGAAGTCCATTCGGGGTGTTTGGCTCTCAGTCTCATTTCGTAGCTCGATTTCATCCGTGTACAGTTTGCAGTACCTATCGGAACCCGTTGTGGAGGAAAGTTCCACAGCGACATGGACGGAACCAAAATGCATGTGAAGTGAGCTAGGGCACAGATGATGTGCATTAGTGGTGTCTAGCACTCAGTTTCGTTTCGTGATTCGATTTGCTTCGCGTATAGTTTGTAGTACCTACCGGAACCCGTCGTGGGAGATTGTTTCACACCGACTCAGCGGATTCAAACACATGCTGAAATGAGCTAGGTGCATATGAAGTACATTCGCGGTGTTTGCGATCGATTTCTTTTCGCGCCATGATTTCGTCTGCATGCCGTTTACTAATGGCATCATAACCCACTACGTGCTGAAATAATCTAGGGCGCATACGAAATCCATTTAGGGTGTTGGCGCTAAGAGTCATTTCGTACGTCGAGTTCGTCCGCGTGTTGGTTGTCGTACTAGTTGGAATCTGTTGCCAGGGAAAGTTTCACACCGGCTCATGCAGATTTGAAATGGTTGCCAATATGAGCTTGGGCGGATGTGAAGTCCGCACGGGGTGTTTGGCACTCAGTTTCATTTCATGTCGTGATTTCGTCCGCACGGGGTTTACTGATGCCGTCATATCCCGCTGCAAAGGGAAGTCTCACACCGCCTCCGATGGATTCGAAATGCATTTTAAAATGAGCGGGGGCACATATGAAGTCCATTCAGGATGGAGGCACTCACTTTCATAACGTGTCCCAATTTCGTCCCGTGTAGCTCATCGGACCAGTTGGAGCCTATTAGGAGAAAAGTTTCACGCCGACTCGGACGGATTTGAAATTCTTGCCGAAATGAGCTAGGGGCATATGAAGCCCACTCAGGGTGTTTGCCACTCAGTTTCGTTTCGTGCCCCGATTTCGTCCACGGAGTCCATAGTACCCCTCGGAACCTATTGTGGAGTTAAGTTTCACGCCAAGAGAGGCGGATTTGAAATGCATTCCAATATAAGCTAGACCATATACGAAGTCCATTCGGTGTTTCGCCTCGCCTCATTTCATAGCTCGATTTCATCCGTAGAGTTTGCAGTACCTATCGGAACCCGCTGTGGAGGAAAGTTCCACAATGGCGACACGGACGGAACCAAAATGCGTGTGAAGTGAGCTAGGTGCGATGATGTGCATTATCGTGTCCGCACTCGGTTTAGTTCCGTGATTCCATTTCTTCGCAGATAGTTTGAAGTACCGCCGAACCCATCGTGGGGATTGTTTCACACCGACTCAAAGCGGATTCAAAACACATGCTGAAATGAGCTAGGTGCATATGAAGTACATTCGTGGTGTTTGCGCGTTTCTTTTCGCGCCATGATTTCGTCCGCATGCCGCTTACTAATGCCATGATAACCCACTACAAAGGAAACATTCGCGCGACTTGGTGGATTCAAATGCGTGCTGAAATAATCGGGCGATACGAAATCCATTTAGGTGTTGGCGCCAGATTCATTTCAGAATCTCGAGTTCGGCCCGCATGTCGGTTGTCATACTAGTTGGAAATCGTTGTTGTGGAAAGTTTCACACCGCTCATGCAGATTTGAAATGGTTGCCAATATGAGCTTGGGCGGATGTGAAGTCCGCTCGTGTGTCTCGCACTCAATTTCATTTCATGTCGTGATTTTGTCCGCACGGTTTATCGATGCCGCCATATCCCGATGTAAAGGTAAGTCTCACACCGCTCCGATGGATTTGAAATGCATGCTAAAATGAGCGAGCACATACGAAGTCCATTCAGGATGTTGGCACTGCTTCATAACGTGTCCCAATTTCGCCCCATGTAGCTCATCGGACGAGTTGGAGCCTGCTTGGAGAAAAGTTTCGCGCCGACTCTGACGGATTTGAAATTCTTCCCAAATTTGCTAGGGCGCATGTGAAGCCCACTCAGGTGTTTGCCACTCGCCATTTCGTGCCTCGATTTCGCCCGCACGGAGTTCATAGTACCCTCGAACCTGTTGTGGAGTTAAGTTTCACGCCAAGAGAGACGGATTTGAAATGCATTCCAATATAAGCTAGACCATATACTAAGTCCATTCGGGGTGTTTGGCTATAAGTCTCATTTCGTAGCTCGATTTCATCGGTGTAGAGTTTGCAGTACCTATCGGAACCCGTTGTAGAGGAAAGTTCCACAGCGACACGGACGGAACCAAAATGCGTGTGAAGTGAGCTAGGGCACAGATGATGTGCATTACTAGTGTCTGGCACTCAGTTTCATTTTGTGATTCGATTTCCTTCGCGTATAGTTCGTAGTACCTACCGGAACCCATCGTGGGGGATTGTTTGACACCGACTCAGGCGGATTCGAAACACATGCTGAAATGAGCTCGGGTGCATATGAAGTATATTCGCGGTGTTTGCAGTCAGTTTCTTTTCGTGCCATGATTTCGTCCGCATGCCGCTTACTAATGCCATCGTAACCCACTCTACGGCGAGACTTTCGCAGCGACTTGGGCGGATTCAAATGCGTATAAAATAATCTTGGGCGCATACGAAATCCATTTAGGTGTTGGCACTCAGATTCATTTCGCACTCGAAGTTCGTCCCGACGTTGTTTGTCATACTAGTTGGAACTCGCTTCAGAAAAGTTTCACACCGCTCATGCAGATTTGAAATGGTTGCCAATATGAGCTTGAGCGGATGTGAAGCCCACTCGGGGTGTCTCGCACTCAGTTTCATTTCATGTCGTGATTTCATCCGCACGAAGTTTACTGATGCCATCATATCCCGCTGTAAAGGGAAGTTTCAAACCGCTCCGATGGATTCAAATGCATGCTAAAATGAGCGAGGCACATACGGTCCATTCAGGATGTTGGCACTCAGTTTTATAATGTGTCCCAATTTCGCCCCATGTAGCTCATCGGACCAGCTTGAGCCTGTTAGGAGAAAAGTTTCGGCCGACTCGGACGGATTTGAAATTTTGCTAAAATGAGCTAGGCGCATGTGAAGCACACTGTGGTGTTTGCCACTTAGTTTTGTTTCGTGCCCCGATTTCGTCCGCACGGAGTCCATAGTACCCTTCGGAACCTATTGTTGAGTTAAGTTTCACGCCAAAAGAGACGGATTCAAATGCATTCCATTCGGTGTGTTTCGCTCTCGCCTCATTTCGTAGCTCGATTTCATCCGTAGAGTTTGCAGTACCTATCGAACCCGCTGTGGAGGAAAGTTCCACAATGACACGGCCGGAACCAAAATGCATGTGAAGTGAGCTAGGTGCGATGATGTGCATTCGTGTCCGCACTCGCCATTTTGTGATTCGATTTGCTTCGTGTATAGTTCGTAGTACCTACCGGAACCCATCGTGGGGGATTGTTTCACACCGACTCAGGCGGATTCGAAACACGTGCTGAAATGAGCTAGGGTGCATATGAAGTACATTCACGGTGTTTGCATTCAGTTTCTTTTCGCGGCATGATTTCATCCGCATGCCATTTACTGATGCCATCATAACCCACTACGAAAGAAACTTTCGCAGCGACTTGGGCGGATTTGAAATGCATGCTGTAATAATCTAGGGCGCATACAAAATCCATTTAGGGTGTTGGCGCTCAGATTCATCTCGTACCTCCAGTTCGTCCGCATGTTGTTTGTCATCGGCCCAGTTGGAGCCTGTTAGGAGAAATGTTTCACGCCGACACGGACGGATTTGAAATTCTTGCCGAAATGAGCTAGGGCGCTTGTGAAGCCCACTCAGGTGTTTGCCACTCAATTTTGTTTCAGGCCCGATTTCTTCCGCACGAGTCCATAGTACCCCTCGGAACCTATTCTCGAGTTAAGTTTCACGCCAAAAGAGACGGATTCAAATGCATTCCAATATAAGCTAGACCATATACGAAGTCCATTCGTTGTGTTTCGCCTCGCCTCATTTCAGTAGCTCGATTTCATCCGTAGAGTTTGCAAGACCTATCGGAACCCGCTAGGAGGAAAGTTGCACAGCGACACGGCGGAACCAAAATGCATGTGAAGTGAGCTAGGTGTAGATGAGCTAGGTGCATGCTGTTTGTCTTACTAGTTGGAACTCTGTTGTTGTGAAAAGTTTCACACCGCTCATGCAGATTTGAAATGGTTGCCAATATGAGCTTGGGAGGATGTGAAGTCCGCTCGGTGTCCGCACTCAGTTTCATTTCATGTCGTGATTTCGCCCGCACGGTTTATCGATGCCGTTATATCCAGCTGTAAAGGGAAGTCTCACACCACCTCGATGGATTCAAATGCATGCCAAAACGAGCGAGGGCACATACGAAGTCCATTCAGGATATTGGCACTCACTTTCATAACGTGTCCCAATTTCGCCCCATGTAGCTCATCGCACCAGTTGGAGCTGTTAGGAGAAAAGTTTCACGCCGACTGGACGGATTTGAAATTCTTGCCGAAATGAGCTAGGGCATGTGAAGCCCACTCAGGTGTTTGCCACTCAGTTTCGTTTCGTGCCCGATTTCGCCCGCACGAGTCCATATAACCCTCGGAACCTATTGTGGAGTTATGTTCCACGCCAAGAGAGACGGATTCAAAATCCATTCCAATATAAGCTAAACCATATACGAAGTCCATTCGGGTGTTTCGCTCTCGCCCATTTCAGAGCTCAATTTCATCCGTAGAGTTTGCAGACCTATCGGAACCCATTGTGGAGGAAAGTTCCACAAAGGACACGAACGGAACCAAAATGCTTGTGAAGTGAGCTAGGCGCAGATGATGTGCATTATCGTGTCCGCACTCGCCATTTCGTGATTCGATTTCCTTCACAGATAGTTTGTAGTACCTACCGAACCCATCGTGGGGATTGTTTCACACCGAAGTCGCGGATACGAAACACATGCTGAAATGACCTAGGTGCATATGAAGTACATTCGCGGTGTTTGCAGTCGTTTTCTTTTCGCGCCACGATTTCATCCGCATGCCGCTTACTAATGCCATCATAACCCACTACGGCGAAACTTTCGCAGCGATTTGGGCGGATTCAAATGCGTATAAAATAATCTTGGGCGATACGAAATCCATTTAGGTGTTGGCGCTAGATTCGCTTTCAGAACTCGAGTTCTTCCGCATGTTGGTTGTCATACTTGTTGGAACTCGTTGCCGAAAGTTTCACACCGCTCATGCAGATTTGAAATGGTTGCCAATATGAGCTTGGGCGGCGTGTAGTCCGCTCGGGGTGTCCGCACTGGCAGTTTCATTTCATGTCGTGATTTCGCCCGCACGGTTTGCTGATGCCGTTATATCCAGCTGTAAAGGGAAGTCTCACACCACCTCCGATGGATTCAAATGCATGCCAAAACGAGCGAGGGCACATACGAAGTCCATTCAGGATGTTGGCACTCACTTTCATAACGTGTCCCAATTTCGCCCCATGTAGCTCATCGGACCAGCTTGGAGCTGTTAGGAGAAAAGTTTCACGCCGACTGGACGGATTTGAAATTTTGCCGAAATGAGCTAGGGGCATGTGAAGCCCACTCGTGGTGTTTGCCACTCAGTTTCGCTTCGTGACCCGATTTCGTCTCGCACGAGTCCATATAACCCTCGGAACCTATTGTGGAGTTATGTTCCACGCCAAGAGAGACGGATTCAAATCCATTCCAATATAAGCTAAACATATACGAAGTCCATTCGTGTTTCGCTCTCGATTCCATTTCGAGCTCGATTTCATCCGTAGAGTTTGCGGTATCTATCGGAACCCATTGTGAGGAAAGTTCCTGAAGGACACGAACGGAACCAAAATGCTTGTGAAGTGAGCTAGGCGCAGATGATGTGCATTATCGTGTCCGCACTCGGGCCATTTCGTGATTCGATTTCTTCGCAGATAGTTTGTAGTACCTACGGAACCCATCGTGGGGATTGTTTCACACCGAGTCGCGGATACTTAAACACATGCTGAAATGACCTAGGTGCATATGAAGTACATTCGCGTGTTTGCGATCGGTTTCTTTCGCGCCATGATTTCATCCGCATGCCGCTTACTAATGCCATCATAACCCACTACGAAGGAAACTTTCGCGCGACTTGGGCGGATTCAAATGCGTGCTAAAATAATCTTGGGCGATACGAAATCCATTTAGGTGTTGGCGCCAGATTCGCTTTCAGAACTCGAGTTCTTCCGCATGTTGGTTGTCATACTTGTTGGAACTCGTTGCCGAAAGTTTCACACCGCTCATGCAGATTTGAAATGGTTGCCAATATGAGCTTGGGCGGTGTGTAGTCGCTCCGGTGTCCGCACTCAGTTTCATTTCATGTCGTGATTTCGCCCGCACGAAGTTTACCGATGCCGTTATATCCAGCTGTAAAGGGAAGTCTCACACCACCTCCGATGGATTCAAATGCATGCCAAAATGAGCGAGGCACATACGAAGTCCATTCGTGATGTTGGCACTCACTTTCATAACGTGTCCCAATTTCGCCCCATGTAGCTCATCGGACCAGCTTGGAGCCTGTTAGGAGAAAAGTTTCACGCCGACTGGACGGATTTGAAATTCTTGCCGAAATGAGCTAGGGGCATGTGAAGCCCACTCGTGGTGTTTGCCACTCGGTTTGTTTCGTGACCCGATTTCCCTCAGACGAGTCCATATAACCCTCGGAACCTATTGTGGAGTTATGTTCCACGCCAAGAGAGACGGATTCAAATCCATTCCAATATAAGCTAAACCATATACGAAGTCCATTCGGGTGTTTCGCCTCGCCCATTTCGTAGTTCGATTTCATCCGTAGAGTTTGCAGACCTATCGGAACCCATTGTGGAGGAAAGTTCCCAAATGAGACGAACGGAACCAAAATGCTTGTGAAGTGAGCTAGGTGCAGATGATGTGCATTATCGTGTCCGCACTCGCCATTTCGTGATTCGATTTCTTCACAGATAGTTTGTAGTACCTACCGAACCCATCGTGGGGATTGTTTCACACCGAGTCAGCGGATACTGAAACACATGCTGAAATGACCTAGGGTGCATATGAAGTACATTCGCGGTGTTTGCGATCGGATTTCTTTTAGCGCCATGATTTCATCCGCATGCCGTTTACTAATGCCATCATAACCCACTACGAAGGAAACTTTCGCAGCGACTTGGGCGGATTCAAATGTGTGCTAAAATAATCTTGGGCGCATACTGAAATCCATTTAGGTGTTGGCGCCAGATTCGCTTTCAGAACTCGAGTTCTTCCGCATGTTGGTTGTCATACTTGTTGGAACTCGTTGCCAAGGAAAGTTTCACACCGCTCATGCAGATTTGAAATGGTTGCCAATATGAGCTTGGGCGGCCGTAGTCCGCTCGGGGTGTCCGCACTCAGTTTCATTTCATGTCGTGATTTCGCCCGCACGAAGTTTATCGATGCCGTTATATCCAATCAGAAGGGAAGTCTCACACCACCTCCGATGGATTCGAAATGCATGCCAAAACGAGCGAGGGCACATACGAAGTCCATTCAGGATGTTGGCACTCACTTTCATAACGTGTCCCAATTTCGTCCCATGTAGCTCATCGGACCAGTTGGAGCCTGTTAGGAGAAAAGTTTCACGCCGACTCGGACGGATTTGAAATTCTTGCCGAAATGAGCTAGGGGCATGTGAAACCCACTCACGGTGTTTGCCACTCAGTTTTGTTTCGTGACCCGATTTCGTCTGCACGGAGTCCATATAACCCCTCGGAACCTATTGTGGAGTTATGTTCCACGCCAAGAGAGACGGATTCGAAATCCATTCCAATATAAGCTAAACCATATACGAAGTCCATTCGGGTGTTTCGCTCTCGCCCATTTCAGAGCTCGATTTCATCCGTAGAGTTTGCAGTACCTATCGGAACCCATTGTGGAGGAAAGTTCCACGATGACACGAACGGAACCAAAATGCTTGTGAAGTGAGCTAGGCGCAGATGATGTGCATTATCGTGTCCGCACTCGCCATTTCGTGATTCGATTTCCTTCACAGATAGTTTGTAGTACCTACCGAACCCATCGTGGGGATTGTTTCACACCGAAGTCGCGGATACGAAACACATGCTGAAATGACCTAGGGTGCATATGAAGTACATTCGCGGTGTTTGCAGTCAGTTTTTTTCGCACCATGATTTCATCCGCATGCCGCTTACTAATGCCATCATAACCCACTACGGAAGGAAACTTTCGCAGCGACTTGGGCGGATTCAAATGTGTGCTAAAATAATCTTGGGCGATACGAAATCCATTTAGGTGTTGGCGCCAGATTCGCTTTCAGAACTCGAGTTCTTCCGCATGTTGGTTGTCATACTTGTTGGAACTCGTTGCCAAGGAAAGTTTCACACCGCTCATGCAGATTTGAAATGGTTGCCAATATGAGCTTGGGCGGTGTGTAGTCCGCTCGGTGTGTCTCGTGACTCAATTTCATTTCATGTCGTGATTTTGTCCGCACGGTTTATCGATGCCGCCATATCCCGATGTAAAGGTAAGTCTCACACCGCCTCCGATGGATTTGAAATGCATGCTAAAATGAGCGAGCACATACGAAGTCCATTCAGGATGTTGGCACTGCTTCATAACGTGTCCCAATTTCGTCCCATGTAGCTCATCGGACGAGTTGGAGCCTGTTTGGAGAAAAGTTTCGTGCCGACTCGGACGGATTTGAAATTCTTCCCGAAATTTGCTAGGGCGCATGTGAAGCCCACTCAGGGTGTTTGCCACTCAGTTTCATTTCGTGCCTCGATTTCGTCCGCACGGAGTTCATAGTACCCCTCGGAACCTGTTGTGGAGTTAAGTTTCACGCCAAGAGAGACGGATTTGAAATGCATTCCAATATAAGCTAGACCATATACGAAGTCCATTCGGGGTGTTTGGCTATAAGTCTCATTTCGTAGCTCGATTTCATCGGTGTAGAGTTTGCAGTACCTATCGGAACCCGTTGTAGAGGAAAGTTCCACAGCGACACGGACGGAACCAAAATGCGTGTGAAGTGAGCTAGGCACGATGATGTGCATTACTAGTGTCCGCACTCAGCCATTTGTGATTCGATTTCCTTCACAGATAGTTCGTAGTACCTACCGGAACCCATCGTGGGGATTGTTTGACACCGACTCAAAGCGGATTCAAACACATGCTGAAATGAGCTCGTGCATATGAAGTATATTCGCGTGTTTGCAGTCAGTTTCTTTTCGTACATGATTTCGCCCGCATGCCGCTTACTAATGCCATCGTAACCCACTACGGAAGGAGACTTTCGCAGCGATTTGGGCGGATTCAAATGCGTATAAAATAATCTTGGGCGATACGAAATCCATTTAGGTGTTGGCACTCAGATTCATTTCGCACTCGAGTTCGCCCGCACGTTGTTTGTCATACTAGTTGGAACCTGTTTCAGAAAAGTTTCACACCGCTCATGCAGATTTGAAATGGTTGCCAATATGAGCTTGAGCGGATGTGAAGCCCGCCGGGTGTCCGCACTCAGCCATTTCATGTCGTGATTTCGCCCGCACGGTTTACGATGCCATCATATCCCGCTGTAAAGGGAAGTTTCAAACCGCCTCCGATGGATTCGAAATGCATGCTAAAATGAGCGAGGGCACATACGAAGTCCATTCAGGATGTTGGCACTCAGTTTTATAATGTGTCCCAATTTCGTCCCATGTAGCTCATCGGACCAGTTGGAGCCTGTTAGGAGAAAAGTTTCGTGCCGACTCGGACGGATTTGAAATTCTTGCTAAAATGAGCTAGGGCGCATGTGAAGCACACTCAGGGTGTTTGCCACTTAGTTTTGTTTCGTGCCCCGATTTCGTCCGCACGGAGTCCATTGTACCCTTCGGAACCTATTGTTGAGTTAAGTTTCACGCCAAAAGAGACGGATTCGAAATGCATTCCATTCGGTGTGTTTCGCTCTCGGCCTCATTTCAGAGCTCGATTTCATCCGTAGAGTTTGCAGTACCTATCGGAACCCGCTGTGGAGGAAAGTTCCACAAAGCGACACGCCGGAACCAAAATGCATGTGAAGTGAGCTAGGTGCAGATGATGTGCATTCGGTGTCCGCACTCGGTTTCATTTGTGATTCGATTTGCTTCGTGTATAGTTCGTAGTACCCACCGAACCCATCGTGGGGATTGTTTCACACCGAGTCGCGGATACTGAAACACATGCTGAAATGACCTAGGTGCATATGAAGTACATTCGCGGTGTTTGCGCGCGATTTTTCGCGCCATGATTTCATCCGCATGCCGCATCGATGCCATCATAACCCACTACGAAGGAAACTTCGCAGCGACTTGGGCGGATTCAAATGCGTGCTAAAATAATCTTGGGCACATACGAAATCCATTTAGGTGTTGGCGCCAGATTCGCTTCAGAACTCGAGTTCTTCCGCATGTTGTTTGTCATCGCCCGATTGGAGCTCGTTAGGAGAAATGTTTCACGCCGACACGGACGGATTTGAAATTCTTGCCGAAATGAGCTAGGCGCATGTGAAGCCCACTCAGGTGTTTGCCACTCAATTTTGTTTCAGTGCCCGATTTCTTCCGCACGAGTCCATAGTACCCCTCGGAACCTATTCTCGAGTTAAGTTTCACGCCAAAGAGACGGATTCAAATGCATTCCAATATAAGCTAGACCATATACGAAGTCCATTCGTTGTGTTTCGCTCTCAGCCTCATTTCAGAGCTCGATTTCATCCCGTAGAGTTTGCAGTACCTATCGGAACCCGCTGTGGAGGAAAGTTGCACAGCGACACGGCCGGAACCAAAATGCATGTGAAGTGAGCTAGGTGTAGATGAGCTAGGGTGCATGCTGTTTGTCTTACTAGTTGGAACCTGTTGCCAGGAAAAGTTTCACACCGGCTCATGCAGATTTGAAATGGTTGCCAATATGAGCTTGGGAGGATGTGAAGTCCGCTCGGGGTGTCCGCACTCAGTTTCATTTCATGTCGTGATTTCGCCCGCACGGTTTATCGATGCCGTTATATCCAGCTGTAAAGGGAAGTCTCACACCACCTCCGATGGATTCGAAATGCATGCCAAAACGAGCGAGGGCACATACGAAGTCCATTCAGGATATTGGCACTCACTTTCATAACGTGTCCCAATTTCGTCCCATGTAGCTCATCGGACCAGTTGGAGCCTGTTAGGAGAAAAGTTTCACGCCGACTCGGACGGATTTGAAATTCTTGCCGAAATGAGCTAGGGGCATGTGAAGCCCACTCAGGGTGTTTGCCACTCAGTTTCGTTTCGTGCCCCGATTTCGTCTGCACGGAGTCCATATAACCCCTCGGAACCTATTGTGGAGTTATGTTCCACGCCAAGAGAGACGGATTCGAAATCCATTCCAATATAAGCTAAACCATATACGAAGTCCATTCGGGGTGTTTCGCTCTCAGTTCCATTTCGTAGCTCAATTTCATCCGTGTAGAGTTTGCAGTACCTATCGGAACCCATTGTGGAGGAAAGTTATACAGTGACACGAACGGAACCAAAATGCTTGTGAAGTGAGCTAGGCGCAGATGATGTGCATTATCGTGTCCGCACTCGCCATTTCGTGATTCGATTTCTTCAGCAGATAGTTTGTAGTACCTACCGAACCCATCGTGGGGATTGTTTCACACCGAAGTCAGCGGATACTAAACACATGCTGAAATGACCTAGGTGCATATGAAGTACATTCGCGTGTTTGCAGTCAGTGGCTTTTCGCGCCACGATTTCATCCGCATGCCGCTTACTAATGCCATCATAACCCACTACGGCGAAACTCGCAGCGATTTGGGCGGATTCAAATGCGTGCTAAAATAATCTTGGGCGATACGAAATCCATTTAGGTGTTGGCGCCAGATTCGTTTCAGAACTCGAAGTTCTTCCGCATGTTGGTTGTCATACTTGTTGGAACCTGCTGCCAGGAAAGTTTCACACCGCTCATGCAGATTTGAAATGGTTGCCAATATGAGCTTGGGCGGTTGTGTAGTCCGCTCGGGGTGTCTAGCACTCAGTTTCATTTCATGTCGTGATTTCGTCCCGCACGGTTTGCCGATGCCGTTATATCCAGCTGTAAAGGGAAGTCTCACACCACCTCCGATGGATTCAAATGCATGCCAAAACGAGCGAGGCACATACGAAGTCCATTCAGGATGTTGGCACTCACTTTCATAACGTGTCCCAATTTCGCCCCATGTAGCTCATCGGACCAGCTTGGAGCCGTTAGGAGAAAAGTTTCACGCCGACTGGACGGATTTGAAATTCTTGCCGAAATGAGCTAGGGGCATGTGAAGCCCACTGTGGTGTTTGCCACTCAGTTTCGTTGCGTGACCCGATTTGTCTGCGCACGAGTCCATATAACCCTCGGAACCTATTGTGGAGTTATGTTCCACGCCAAGAGAGACGGATTCAAATCCATTCCAATATAAGCTAAACATATACGAAGTCCATTCGGGTGTTTCGCTCTCGCCCATTTCGTAGCTCGATTTCATCCGTAGAGTTTGCGGTATCTATCGGAACCCATTGTGGAGGAAAGTTCCACAGTGACACGAACGGAACCAAAATGCTTGTGAAGTGAGCTAGGGCGCAGATGATGTGCATTACTGGTGTCTGGCACTCAGTTTCATTTCGTGATTCGATTTCCTTCGCGTATAGTTTGTAGTACCTACCGGAACCCATCGTGGGGGATTGTTTCACACCGAGTCAGGCGGATACGAAACACATGCTGAAATGACCTAGGGTGCATATGAAGTACATTCGCGGTGTTTGCAGTCAGTTTCTTTTCGCGCCATGATTTCATCCGCATGCCGTTTACTAATGCCATCATAACCCACTACGAAGGAAACTTTCGCAGCGACTTGGGCGGATTCGAAATGCGTGCTAAAATAATCTTGGGCGCATACGAAATCCATTTAGGGTGTTGGCGCTCAGATTCGTTTCGTAACTCGAGTTCTTCCGCATGTTGGTTGTCATACTTGTTGGAACCTGTTGCCAAGGAAAGTTTCACACCGGCTCATGCAGATTTGAAATGGTTGCCAATATGAGCTTGGGCGGTGTGTAGTCCGCCGGTGTCCGCACTCAGTTTCATTTCATGTCGTGATTTCGCCCGCACGGTTTATCGATGCCGTTATATCCAGCTGTAAAGGGAAGTCTCACACCACCTCCGATGGATTCAAATGCATGCCAAAAGGAGCGAGGCACATCGAAGTCCATTCGGGATGTTGGCACTCACTTTCATAACGTGTCCCAATTTCGCCCCATGTAGCTCATCGGACCGCTTGGAGCTGTTAGGAGAAAAGTTTCACGCCGACTCGGACGGATTTGAAATTCTTGCCGAAATGAGCTAGGGGCATGTGAAGCCCACTCAGGGTGTTTGCCACTCAGTTTCGTTTCGTGACCCGATTTCGTCTGCACGGAGTCCATATAACCCCTCGGAACCTATTGTGGAGTTATGTTCCACGCCAAGAGAGACGGATTCGAAATCCATTCCAATATAAGCTAAACCATATACGAAGTCCATTCGGGGTGTTTCGCTCTCAGTTCCATTTCGTAGCTCGATTTCATCCGTGTAGAGTTTGCAGTACCTATCGGAACCCATTGTGGAGGAAAGTTCCTGATGAGACGAACGGAACCAAAATGCTTGTGAAGTGAGCTAGGTGCAGATGATGTGCATTATCGTGTCCGCACTCGTTTCATTTCGTGATTCGATTTCCTTCGCGTATAGTTTGTAGTACCTACCGGAACCCATCGTGGGGGATTGTTTCACACCGAGTCAGGCGGATACGAAACCCATGCTGAAATGACCTAGGGTGCATATGAAGTACATTCGCGGTGTTTGCAGTCAGTTTCTTTTCGCGCCATGATTTCATCCGCATGCCGTTTACTAATGCCATCATAACCCACTACGAAGGAAACTTTCGCAGCGATTTGGGCGGATTCAAATGCGTGCTAAAATAATCTTGGGCGATACGAAATCCATTTAGGTGTTGGCGCCAGATTCGCTTTCAGAACTCGAGTTCTTCCGCATGTTGGTTGTCATACTTGTTGGAACTCGTTGCCAAGAAAGTTTCACACCGCTCATGCAGATTTGAAATGGTTGCCAATATGAGCTTGGGCGGTGTAGTCCGCCGGTGTCCGCACTCAGTTTCATTTCATGTCGTGATTTCGCCCGCACGGTTTATCGATGCCGTTATATCCAATCAGTAAAGGAAGTCTCACACCACCTCCGATGGATTCAAATGCATGCCAAAACGCAGCGAGGGCACATACGAAGTCCATTCAGGATGTTGGCACTCACTTTCATAACGTGTCCCAATTTCGCCCCATGTAGCTCATCGGACGGTTGGAGCTCGTTAGGAGAAAAGTTTCACGCCGACTGGACGGATTTGAAATTCTTGCGAAATGAGCTAGGGCATGTGAAACCCACTCACGGTGTTTGCCACTCGGTTTCGTTTGCGTGACCCGATTTCGCTCGCGACGAGTCCATATAACCCTCGGAACCTATTGTGGAGTTATGTTCCACGCCAAGAGAGACGGATTCAAATCCATTCCAATATAAGCTAAACCATATACGAAGTCCATTCGGGTGTTTCGCTCTCGCCCATTTCAGAGCTCGATTTCATCCGTAGAGTTTGCAGTACCTATCGGAACCCATTGTGGAGGAAAGTTCCACGGTGACACGAACGGAACCAAAATGCTTGTGAAGTGAGCTAGGCGCAGATGATGTGCACATCGGTGTCCGCACTCAGTTTCATTTCGTGATTCGATTTCTTCACAGATAGTTTGTAGTACCTACCGAACCCATCGTGGGGATTGTTTCACACCGAGTCGGCGGATACGAAACACATGCTGAAATGACCTAGGTGCATATGAAGTACATTCGCGGTGTTTGCGATCAGTTTCTTTTCGCGCCATGATTTCATCCGCATGCCGCTTACTAATGCCATCATAACCCACTACGAAGGAAACTTTCGCAGCGACTTGGGCAGATTCAAAATGTGTGCTAAAATAATCTTGGGCGATACGAAATCCATTTAGGGTGTTGGCGCTCAGATTCGTTTCGTAACTCGAGTTCTTCCGCATGTTGGTTGTCATACTTGTTGGAACCTGTTGCCAAGGAAAGTTTCACATCGCTCATGCAGATTTGAAATGGTTGCCAATATGAGCTTGGGCGGCTGTGTAGTCCGCTCGGGGTGTCTCGCACTCAGTTTCATTTCATGTCGTGATTTCGTCCGCACGAAGTTTACTGATGCCGTTATATCCAGCTGTAAAGGGAAGTCTCACACCACCTCCGATGGATTCAAATGCATGCCAAAATGAGCGAGGGCACATACGGTCCATTCAGGATGTTGGCACTCACTTTCATAACGTGTCCCAATTTCGCCCCATGTAGCTCATCGGACCGCTTGGAGCTGTTAGGAGAAAAGTTTCACGCCGACTGGACGGATTTGAAATTCTTGCCGAAATGAGCTAGGGGCATGTGAAGCCCACTCGTGGTGTTTGCCACTCAGTTTCGTTTCGTGACCCGATTTCGCCTCAGACGAGTCCATATAACCCCTGAACCTATTGTGGAGTTATGTTCCACGCCAAGAGAGACGGATTCAAATCCATTCCAATATAAGCTAAACCATATACGAAGTCCATTCGGGTGTTTCGCTCTCGGCCCATTTCGTAGCTCGATTTCATCCGTAGAGTTTGCAGTACCTATCGGAACCCATTGTGGAGGAAAGTTCCACAATGAGACGAACGGAACCAAAATGCTTGTGAAGTGAGCTAGGTGCAGATGATGTGCATTATCGTGTCCGCACTCGGTTTCATTTCGTGATTCGATTTCCTTCGGCAGATAGTTTGTAGTACCTACCGGAACCCATCGTGGGGATTGTTTCACACCGAGTCAGTGGATCTGAAACACATGCTGAAATGACCTAGGTGCATATGAAGTACATTCGCGGTGTTTGCAGTCAGTTTCTTTTCGCGCCATGATTTCATCCGCATGCCGTTTACTAATGCCATCATAACCCACTACGAAGGAAACTTTCGCAGCGACTTGGGCGGATTCGAAATGCGTGCTAAAATAATCTTGGGCGCATACGAAATCCATTTAGGGTGTTGGCGCTCAGATTCGTTTCGTAACTCGAGTTCTTCCGCATGTTGGTTGTCATACTTGTTGGAACCTGTTGCCAAGGAAAGTTTCACACCGGCTCATGCAGATTTGAAATGGTTGCCAATATGAGCTTGGGCGGCTGTGTAGTCCGCTCGGGGTGTCTGGCACTCAGTTTCATTTCATGTCGTGATTTCGTCCGCACGAAGTTTACTGATGCCGTTATATCCAACTGTAAAGGGAAGTCTCACACCACCTCCGATGGATTCGAAATGCATGCCAAAACGAGCGAGGGCACATACGAAGTCCATTCAGGATGTTGGCACTCACTTTCATAACGTGTCCCAATTTCGTCCCATGTAGCTCATCGGACCAGTTGGAGCCTGTTAGGAGAAAAGTTTCACGCCGACTCGGACGGATTTGAAATTCTTGCCGAAATGAGCTAGGGGCATGTGAAACCCACTCACGGTGTTTGCCACTCGTTTCGTTTCGTGACCCGATTTCGTGCCCGCACGAGTCCATATAACCCTCGGAACCTATTGTGGAGTTATGTTCCACGCCAAGAGAGACGGATTCAAATCCATTCCAATATAAGCTAAACCATATACGAAGTCCATTCGGTGTTTCGCCTCGGCCCATTTCAGAGCTCGATTTCATCCGTAGAGTTTGCGGTACCTATCGGAACCCATTGTGGAGGAAAGTTCCATGATGACACGAACGGAACCAAAATGCTTGTGAAGTGAGCTAGGCGCAGATGATGTGCACATCGTGTCCGCACTCAGTTTCATTTCGTGATTCGATTTCCTTCGGCAGATAGTTTGTAGTACCTACCGAACCCATCGTGGGGATTGTTTCACACCGAGTCAGCGGATACTGAAACACATGCTGAAATGACCTAGGGTGCATATGAAGTACATTCGCGGTGTTTGCGGTCAGTTTCTTTTCGCGCCATGATTTCATCCGCATGCCGTTTACTAATGCCATCATAACCCACTACGAAGGAAACTTTCGCAGCGACTTGGGCGGATTCGAAATGTGTGCTAAAATAATCTTGGGCGATACTGAAATCCATTTAGGTGTTGGCGCCGATTCGCTTTCAGAACTCGAAGTTCTTCCGCATGTTGGTTGTCATACTTGTTGGAACTGTTGCCAAGGAAAGTTTCACACCGGCTCATGCAGATTTGAAATGGTTGCCAATATGAGCTTGGGCGGCTGTGTAGTCCGCTCGGGGTGTCTGGCACTCAGTTTCATTTCATGTCGTGATTTCGTCCGCACGAAGTTTACTGTAACAGCCCAAAAATTTGAAATTAGAAATGAGGAGCTTTTGAATTGCTTTTGCAATGTATTCCATTTGGATTTGGATTTTTCGATGCTTTTCTGAATTTGGTTAAGGTTCCAGAAATTAAAGAATTTATAAAAGAGAAAGACAAACAATTGTAAACAAGAATCTGAAAAGATGATCCATAAAAGTAAATAGAGAAATTGGATTTAGGGCATAGAATATTATTTCTGGAAAAACAATGGCATGGAAAATAAGGGAAGAAAGTAAAATAAATACCAACTTTAGTTGGAAATATTTTTATTAAGTCCAGAATATTACCAGGAACCTCTGAGAATTTTTCCTGGAATTTTTGGAAGCATTTTCATATTTTTCCGGACTTATTGGGATTTTCTGGTAATTTCTAAAAGCAAAACTTAAAATCCAAAAAGAAATCAGAAAATCCACCGCCCTCCGTCCGACACCTGGATGGGTGGGATTGAGCCACGTCGCCAGGCGGATCCCGCCTTCCTTACCCCCGCTCGCCGCGTGGACAGCCGCGATTTCCCCTCGCGCGCCTCGGCCCATCCGGCCCGTCCGCCTCGGCATCGCTCACCGACCGACGCCTCGGCCGATCTCCTCCGTTCCCTCTCACTTAAACCGCACCGCCGCCCGATCGACCTCTCCGCCACGCTGCTTCATCCGCGCCATCGCGCTTTCCTCCTCTCCCCCGACCGATGGGCCCGCCGCCTGCCGCCTTCGCTGCCCCGCTCCTTTCTCCCGCGCGGCGCATCGCACCACGGCAGAGCTTTTGCTCCCGTGGCGCGCATGCACGCCTCGCCCGCTGCGCCACACCCGCTGTTCGGTGGAAAGCTGCGCCCTTCCGTCGCCCTTGACTTGGCGCCACCGCCTGTGCTTTTCCCGTTGCGTCGCCGCGGCCGATCCCTGCCGTTTCACGCGGCAAAAGGAGGAGGGAAGCGCACTACGCAGGCAACCACCCCGGGCGAGGCGTGCAGTGGGTCTTCACGACGGGACTGCATTAACACCGCCGCAGCCCTACCGCCCGCCACCGGCTCCGACGCGACCGCACGGGCGCCGCCGCTGCCGCTCCTCCCGGCAGGTATATAAGGCCATAAACCTCCGTTGAGTTCCCCACGCCGCTCTCTCCGCTCATCCAAAGGTAACGGGTATTCGTGCCTCGTAGCCGCGGCGATCTCCTTCTCCCCAACTCCGCGAACTAACTTCCCACTGCTTTATCGTCCCGAGCCAAATTCCTTGAGCTAGGATCGTCTCAGCGCGCGCGAAGCTTCCCGCCTCGTCCGAGCTCCTCGTCGCTCGTGGTTCGCCACCGCTCGAGCTTCCCGAGTCACCGCGCCGACGCCGACCCACCTCAGAACCTCCTCGGCCCTTGAAGACCGCGTCACCGTTTTCACCATAACGCGAGGATCGCGTTTCGACACTCACCCGGCTCCCGACCTTCCTCACCGCCGCCACCGTCGCCCCCGACTTCTCCGCCTCGACACCGCTGCCACCCACCTCAAGGGATAAATTGCCCTATAAAGGTAGGCAAAGCCTCCCGCTCACTTGGCTATCGCTCTCTTCTCCTCTCGGCTCCCGGGCGCTGCGCCGAGCCTCCGGCTCCGCAGCGCCGGGTGAGTTTTCTTTCTTTATTTCAGTCGGCGGTGGGCCCCACCTGTCGCCCACTACATTCTCGAGTCACGCCGACCACTTTGGACCCCACCGGCCAAGAATACATCTAGGCAGGATCGTGCATCGACATGTGGACCCCATGAACAGAACTCGGACCCACATGTCAAGAGTACGAGAACCGAAAAGTAAATAAAATGGAAATTAAATGAATCGGGGCTGACAAAGGCCCACATGTCAGAATTTGATTATTTTTGGATTTGATCGAACCGAGAACTTTGACTGCTTATAATTTCTTCAATTTAGCTCCAAATTGAATGAAACAAATTTCTAAATTCATTTAAATTCAAGATCTATCTAATGGAACCAGAACCATAATTTTTGGAGTTCATTTGAATTTCTGGTGATATTTTGTTGATAGGTTGCTTTTCTTTTATTTGGGTATTTCGCACGATTAAATAGCATACGAGGCTCAGGAAGAGGAGGTTGAGGCAGCTAGCTTGGAAGCTTCCGAAGACCCAGACCAAGACCACCGCGAGCAAGGCGAGTTAACACCTTGATCATTTTGAACCTATGATTTTGCAAAGTACTTTCTTTTAAAATATCAACATGCATGCTGTTATTTCATGTGGCAAAATATGTTCATTTCAGAAATGATAGCTATACACCTACTATAATGCTTGCTTATAATGATCCGTTGAAATGTTTGGACATGTGAACCTTGTCGCCTTAGCAAAACTTATACTGTCATAGCTTTTATCAGTAAGTCCCAATAAATATTGCGATGCTTAGTAATGCTAGATAAAACGGGGGTACATAGCTGCCCCAAAAACAACAATTGCAAAGTATGAAATGTTTTGGGGGCAGTCATGGATGGAATGACTGTAGTAGGTGACACGAGATTTTTACCTCTGGAAAATCCTAAAATTGCTTAAACACCTGGATGGATGGTTTGGGGGCTGGTAGTGGTGCGGTGGGAGCACAAATCATGAAATGTGGTAGAACCATCCAGGTAACTTTAAGGACCGAATCTTGTCATATCCACCCGTGTAAAACAGTACAACCACAAGTCTATAATGGGTACGACCTAGCTGAATAACTTGCAAGGGTCTAGTTCAGATATCACCGAGGAAAGTGGGTGCCAGGGTGTACTGGTTTACTCACAGTGAGGCACAGGGTGTACTGTACTCACACGGCGCAAGAGGGGGCTTCTGACTGTGGTGGTGTAACCCTTCAGCGGTGAAACCTCAGCGTGGGTGGTGTCTAGCTAGATCGGAGTAAGGTAAAGGCTTTGTGATAAATTATCTGGGTCTCATGCCTAAGGAAGCATGTTGGCAAAAAGGATAGTTCATCTCTTGTGGTGAAAGTGTACAAACTCTGCAGAGTCAAAACTATTCGAATAGCCGTGCCCACGGTCATGGGCAGACATGGGAACTTAACTGGATATAGTTCTGTTTCAAAACATTGGAAACTGGGAATGGAAACTTGAAGGGCGAAGGACTGCCCTGGTTTGGAATTGTCCTGGGTGTTGTCCCAGTGGTACGTTAAGCGGCTATAACGCTGAAAGATGCTATATGGCGCAGATGCCATGTAATGGTGGATGGAATCTGTGTCAAGTATATGATCAACTTATTCTATAAACAAAAGTTTTGAGTTTAAAATTGCTAGGTCTCAGGGATTTTTCCTATAATTGTATTCAAAAGCACTCTCCGCAAAATAAAATGAGCCCCAGCCATCCTTTGATTAAGCCATGCATGTATAATTATTGCATTTTGTGTGTTGGCTTGCTGAGCACGGGGTCGGAGTGCTCATTCTCGCTATTGCGATACAATTCAGAAACAGGAGTTCAGGAACACTACGCTTATGAGGAGGCCCCCGCCAACGTCGACGGAAGCAAAGGCGATAATTAAGGCGTAGGCCTCGGTGGTTAGGCATAGACAAGTAGACCCTAGGCGTTGTGTACATTTATGTTACCGGGACCCCGGGTGGCATATATGGTACACATTACCCTACTCGCCGCTTGCCTGTGGATTTGGGTCTGTTTTTGCTGTAATTTCGCTGCGTTGATGTAATGAAGACATGTGGCCTAGCCGGCCCCTTTTGTAAACTATCACCCGACGTGGTGTAATTCAGTTTATGTAATATAATGGTTGATTACGCGATGTATGAAATGATTCAGCAATGTACCTGTGTGCACTAACTACTGATCCAGGGATTAGTGCAGTGAAACACAGTAAGATTCGGATTTAAAAATCCGGGTCTGACAGCGCTGGTATCAGAGCATACGACCGTAGGGTAAAGCCTTAGGATGGCCTAGGAATACAATACTTATGAAAGCAAGAAAATAATTTCCAAAATCATAGTATAATGTTCTTACTCGTATCCTTCCTAGAATCTGCTCTACTCTATTTTTCATTACATTTTGGAAAAGTACTAACACTGGAACCATAACATTTACAGATGGCAGGAGCGGGATATGAAGGGGACTGGGATTATTTGGGCCACGGTGTCTATGAAAATGAATTCGCAAGCATCTTGCGCAAGCTTCTACATTACATGGGCTACGACGAGCAACCTATCTACCGTGGACTGAAGGCTACCATAGGAGAAGATGAATCTTGGACCATGCAGGTCTACATCTACCCAAAAAGCGAACAAGATCAGCCTCATGTCTTTACCACGGAGCATCGGAGGGGTACCAGGGCGGACGCGATCCAGGACGCCGCGCGCTTCGCCGCGGCACGGCTGTGTGACATATATGAGACGCCATTCGCCGACGCCTATCGTTTCTACCCATCGCGCCGGGGCGGTGGTGCGGTACAATGAGACGAACTGCGGTGGGCGAGGATGACCTGCGCTAACACACCAGTCACTCTCACGGGGCTATGGCGCAGCCCACACCGCAGCCTTGGAGGAGATCACCCTTCTCCGACAGCGCCTTACCACTGGGCACGGCTCCAGGGTGGCGCTACGGGAGCAGCTCGCCAAGAGCGAGCAGGCCTTGGCGCAGGCCCAGGCAGAGGTGGCCGCCCTCCAAGTTCAGCTCCGACGGGCCTCCACCCCTGCAGCAGCTCCAGCACCGCCACCACCAGGATCCGGGCCCGCGACGGATGACGCGCGTAGAGCACGCGGCCTCCGGGTCCCCGGGCTGCACTTCGGGGGGGAGAGCCTCCCCAGAGCCGTAGCCCCCCACGCGCGCCCTCGGACGCCGATGACTCAGATCCGTCGGAGTTCAGTGGGAGTCGCTCCCGTTCCAGGTCCCCGCACTACAGCCCATCTGGCTACGGGTATCTGGAGGAGTAGATGGGGTCGTGATGTACTTGCAGTGTGTGATGCAAGTACTAAATTCATGTATCTTAGTTAATGTATCCATCCTTTTTATTTCGTAGTTGCGGACCTATGAACTTTGATTATTGTAATGTAATTGTAAGCCCAGCATCAAAGCTGGCTATGTAATTGTTGACATGGTTAAGTGAATGGCTGGATACCGGCCTTATGTTGGAAATTGCCTCGTCTTGGTTTTACTGTTTTTCTTGTGCGGGTTGGCACCCCTTGTCTCTCCTACGTACAAAACTAGCACTGAGTATAAGGCTACCACTGCAGATGGCCAGCCGAAGAACTACCAGGGCTCAGACTAATACAAACCCAGCCGAGGTAGACTCAAATCGTGGGGTTCTGCCTGAAGATCAAGGCAGAACTCAAGACCAGGGAAATGACAACCTTCCAAACCCTCCGGAACACCCTACAATGGCCCAAGTTATGGCACAACAAACTCAGATTTTGCAAGCCATATACGCAGGACAGCAAGGAAGCTCAGGAGGGCACGGAGCTGACTTAGGAGATTTCCAGAGAACAAGGCCAATAACCTTTACAGCGGCAGAAGAACCACTTGAAGCCGAAGACTGGCTTCGGGATATCGAGAGGAAACTGCGCTTAGTTAAATGCGCAGAAGAAGACAAAGTCATGTTCGCTGCCCACCAGCTGCAGGGTGCTGCAGCGGCATGGTGGGAGAATTACCTGGCCGCCAGGGGCCAGGAGGATACCACCACAGAAACAAGCACACAAGCTATTTCTTGGGAAGAATTTAAGACCGCATTTAAGGCTAACTTTGTTCCAACCGGAGTAATGCGGATGAAGAAAAACGAATTCCGCACCCTCAAGCAAGGGAATAAGTCAGTTAATGAGTACCTCACTAAGTTCACCCAATTGGCTCGGTATGCCCCAAAAGATGTAGCTGATGAGGAAGAAAAGATTGACCGATTCTTTGAAGGGATGAACGAAGAGTTACGGGTGCAGTTGATCACACAAGAGTTCACCAGCTTTCACCAGCTTGTGAACAAGTCACTGATTCTGGAAAATGAGAGGAATAACTTGGAGGCCAGTCGTAAGCGGAAGATGTCAGCTCAACGACCGCAGGGAAGATTTGTCCAAAAACTCTTTAATAATTCATCCTCTCCCTTGAAGCCTAATCAGTTCAAGACTTCAACCCCATCGTTCCGTCCAGGAAGCAATTCTCTACAGGGTGGTCAATCTGCAGGATCAAACTCTATAGCCAGCTACAAGTGCTTCAGCTGCGGCGAACCAGGGCACTTCGCCAACAAATGTCCACAGAGGCAGAATGCCTCAGCCCGCAGCCAAGCTCCAGCACCCAACCGAGGGCATCAAGGCTCACAAGGCAGCAAGAGTGCATCGGCCCCGAACCGTGGTCGAGTCAACCACATCACTGCCGAAGAAGCTAAGGAGGCCGTCGGAGTACTGATGGGTACGTTTTCTGTTAAGACCATACCTGCACAAGTATTATTTGATTCGGGGGCTTCCCATTCCTTCATATCAAAAGGATACGCTGATAAATTGGGGTTACCTACCTTTACCTTAAAGAACCAAGTGGTGCTCAATTCACCAGCTGGTCCGATTACTGCTACCCTAGTGTGTCCTAAAGTGACCATTACTATGGAAAAGTGTGACTTTTTAGCAGACCTGATAGTGCTAAACTCTCAGACCTTGGATATAATACTAGGCATGGATTGGTTAGCCAGATACCAAGGGATCATAGAATGTGCCACCCGGATGGTGAAATTAGTCAAATGTCCCGGGATGACTATAAAAGTAAAAGTAGATCGACCCTATCGATGGGGCCGTGCAGTCTACTATAGTGAAGACGTACCTTTGGAGGGGATGATCGTGGTGCAAGATTATCCTGAAGTGTTCCCTGATGAACTCCCTGGCATGCCCCCAGATAGAGACCTGGAATTTGTTATCAACTTGAAGCCGGGGGCCGCTCCAATCTCCAAAAGGCCTTATAGGATGACGGTGGAGGAATTAGAGGAATTGAAGAAGCAACCGGGAGTTGCGGGAAAAGGGATTTATCAGACCTAGCTCCTCACCGTGGGGGTCTCCAGTATTGTTTGTGAAGAAGAAAGACGGCACCACTCGGATGTGTGTGGATTACAGGGCCCTCAATGAAGTAACCATCAAGAACAAATACCCACTCCCCAGGATTGATGATTTATTCGATCAACTTGGTGGAGCCACGGTATTCTCTAAAATAGACCTAAGATCGGGCTATCATCAACTGAAGATTAGAGCTGAAGATATACCTAAGACGGCTTTCACCACTAGATATGGGCTGTATGAGTTTACAGATCATGTCTTTTAGGTTAACCAATGCCCTGACCTACTTCATGAACTGATGAACAAGATATTTATGGAGTATTTGGACAAGTTTGTCGTGGTCTTTATTGACGACATCCTTATATACTCCAAGAATGCTGAAGAGCATGCGGAACATCTGCGCCTGGTGTTGGATAGGCTAAAGGAGCATCAATTATATGCAAAGTTTAGCAAGTGTGAATTCAGCTTCATGACATTAGTTTCTTGGGACACATAGTGTGTTTGGAGGAATATCTGTTGATCCCGCCAAAATAGCAGCGGTCGTAGAGTGGCAGGAGCCAACTTCCGTCACTGAAGTGAGGAGCTTTCTCGGATTGGCCGGGTACTACCGGAGATTCATAGAAGGATTTTCTCGGATTGCCAGGCCAATGACTCAACTACTCAAGAAGGAGAAAAAGTTTGAATGGACCAAGTCATGTGAAGAGAGCTTCCAAGAATTGAAGAAGAGATTGACTACCACACCTATAATAACCCTGCCTGATGTGCGCAAAGATTTTGAGGTATATTGTGATGCCTCACATCAAGGGCTCGGATGTGTACTAATGCAGGAAGGCAAGGTAGTGGCATATGCATCTAGGCAGCTTCGCCCTCACGAAGCCAACTACCCTACTCATGACACAGGAATTGGCCTCCGTAGTGCATGCATTGAAGATTTGGAGGCATTATCGATAGGTAATCAGCGTGACATATACACGGACCACGAGCCTTAAATATTTCTTCACCGGTCACACCTCAACTTGAGGCGAGAGGAGATGGTTGGAGTTGATTAAGGACTATGACTGAGCGTCCATTACCACCGAGGAAGGCTAATGTTGTAGCGGATGCTTTAAGCCGTAAGGCCTATTGCAATAATCTCATGGTCCAGGAACATCAACCCGATTTATATAAAGAACTGCAAGCCTTGAACTTGGAGATAGTAGAGAAAGGCACTCTAGCTACCATGGAAATTCAACCAAGTTTAGAGGAGCAGATTACGGTTGCTCAGCAAAAAGATCCAGCTATAATAAAATGGAAAGGACTGGTAGAAGCGAGGAAGGCTCTAACATGAAGATTGATCGGGACGATACTCTATGAGTGCGGAAGCGTATAGTGGTACCTCATCGGAAGAATCTCAAGGATCGATATTGAGGAAGCTCATAGCTCTCGTACTCCCTACACCGGAAGCACCAAGATGTATCAGTATGAAGCAATTCTCTTTGGTGGCCCGTATGAAGAGAGACATAGCTGAACATGTAGCTTTGTTGTGATGTGTGTCGAGAGTGAAAGCAGAACATCGAGGCCAGCGGGACTACTACAACCATTGAAAATACCCGGTGGAAGTGGGAAGAAGTCGGGATGGACTTTATCACGGGACTTCCACGAACCAAATCTGGATATGACTCGTATGGGTTGTGATTGTGGTGACTAAGGTTGCACATTTCATCCCGTCAAAACCACATACAAGGGAGATAAGTTAGCCGAGCTATATATGTCACGCATAGTATGTTTACACGGTGTACCAAAGCGGATAGTCTCGGATCGAGGTTCCCAGTTCACCTCGCATTTTTGGGCTAGCCTACATGAAGCTCTCAGTACTTACTTGGATTTTAGCACCGCATACCACCCCAGACAGATGGTCAAGCGGAGAGAGTGAATCAGATATTGGAAGATATGCTTGGGCTTGTGCTCTAGATTTTTCTAAGGATTGGGATCGATGCCTACCTATGCTGAGTTTGCTTATAACAACAGCTACGGGCCGGTCTTGAGATGTCACCCTTGAAGCCTGTATGGTCGACAATGTCGAACCCCTCTACATTAGTCGAAGTAGGGGAGAACTACATTTTCGGCCAGATACTTTAAGTCGAAGTGAAGAAAAGGTTCGCCTAATTAGAGATCGATCGCAAGCAGCCCAGTCCAGCGAGAAAAGTTATGCGGACAAGAGGAGAAGGCCACTAAGTTTTGAAGTGGGACAACATGTTTATCTGAAGGTATCACCCTTACGAGGAGTTAGGCGATTCAAGGTCAAAGGCAAGCTTACCCACGATATGTTGGACCATTCCCAATTGTGTCTAAAAGGGGGAAGTTGCCTACCAGCTTGCACTACCTCGAATCTATCCGACATACACGACGTCTTCCATGTGTCCCAAGCTGAAGAAGTGTCTCACGAGTACTGAGGATCAAGCTCCGTTGGAGGCAATCGAGATTGAAGAAGACCTAACCTACAAGGAGCGCCCGATTAAAATCTCGGATACCGTGGAAAGAAGACGCGAACTCAAACCATTCGCATGTGCGAGTACAATGGAGCCATCACTCCAAGAAAGAAGCTACCGGGAGCGTGAAGACCAGCTACGAAGAGATTACCCGACTGTTCACTAGCTAAGTTGAATCTCGAGGTCGAGATTCTTTAAGGGGGTAGGTTTGTAACACCAAAAATTTGAAATTAGAAATGAGGAGCTTTTGAATTGCTTTTGCAATGTATTCCATTTGGATTTGGATTTTTCGATGCTTTTTCGAATTTGGTTAAGGTTCCAGAAATTAAAGAATTTATAAAAGAGAAAGACAAACAATTGTAAACAAGAATCTGAAAAGATGATCCATAAAAGTAAATAGAGAAATTGGATTTAGGGCATAGAATATTATTTCGGAAAAACAATGGCATGGAAAATAAGGGAAGAAAGTAAAATAAATACCAACTTTAGTTGGAAATATTTTATTAAGTCGAGAATATTACCGGGAACCTCGAGAATTTTCTGGAATTTTTGGAAGCATTTTCATATTTTTAGGACTTATTGGGATTTTCTCGTAATTTCTAAAAGCAAAACTTAAAATCCAAAAGAAATCAGAAAATCCACCGCCTCCGTCCGACACTGGATGGGTGGGATTGAGCCACGTCGCCGGCGGATCCGCCTTCCTTACCCCGCTCGCGCGTGGATACCGCGATTTCCTCTCGCGCGCCTCGGCCCATCCGCCCGCCCGCCTCTCGCATCGCTCTCACCGACCGTCGCCTCGGCCGATCTCCTCCGTTCCCCTCACTTAAACCGCACCGCCGCCGATCGACCCTCTCCGCCACGCGGCTTCATCGCGCCATCGCGCTTTCCCTCTCCTCTCGACCGGCCCGATGGGCCGCCCTGCGGCCCCGCCCCGCTCCCCTTTCTCTCCCGCGCGGGCGCACTGGCACCACGGGCAGAGCTTTTGCTCCCCGTGGCGCGCATGCACAGCCTCGCCCCGCTGCGTCACCCCGTTGCCCGGGTGGAAAGCCTGCGCCCTTCCCGTCGCCCTTGACTTGGCGCCACCGCCCCAGGCTTTTCCCCGCTGCGTCGCTTCGCCCGGCCGATCCGCTGCCGTTTCACGCGGGCAAAAGGAGGAGGAAGCAGCTACGCGAGGCAACCACCCGGGCGAGGCGTGCGGTGGGTCTTCACGACGGGACCTGCATTAACACCGCTGCAGCCCTACGCCTCGCCACCGGCTCAAGCCGACGCGACCGCACGGGCGCGCCGGTGCCGACTCCTCCCGGCGGTATATAAGGCCATAAACCCTCCGTTGAGTTCCCACGCCGCTCTCTCCGTTCATCCAAAGGTAATCGGGTATTCGTGCCCTGTAGCGCGGCGATCTCCTTCTCCCCAACTCGTGAACTAACTTCCCACTGCTTTCTTGTCCCGAGCCAAATTCCTTGAGCTAGGATCGTCTCAGCGCGCGCGGCTTCCCGCCTCGTCAGAGCTCCTCGCCGCTCGTGGTTCGCCACCGCTGGAGCTTCCCAGTCACGCGCCGCTCGGCGCCGACCCACCTCCGAACCTCCTCGGCCCTTGAAGACCGCGTCACCGTCTTCACCATAACGCGAGGATCGCGTTCGACACTCACCCGGCTCCCGACCTTCCTCACCGCCGCCACCGTCGTCCCCGACTTCTCTGCCCGACACCGCTGCCGACCCACCTCAAGGGGATAAATTGCCCTATAAAGGTAGGCAAAGCCTCCCCGCTCACTTGGCTATCAGCGCTCTCTTCTCCCTCTCAGCTCCCCGGGCGCGCGCGTTCGAGCCTCCGGCTCCGCAGCGCCGGGGTGAGTTTTCTTTCTTTTATTTCAGTCTGACAGGTGGGCCCCACCTGTCAGCCACTACATTCCCGAGTCACGCCGACCACTGGACCCCACGGTCGAGAATACATCTAGGCAGGACCGTCATCGACATGTGGACCCCATGAGCGATGCTTAGGACCCACATGTCGAGAGTACAGAACCGAAAAGTAAATAAAAATGGAAATTAAAATGAATCAGGGGCTGACAGTGGGCCCCACATGTCAGAATTTGATTATTTTTGGATTTGACTGGAACCGAGAACTTTGACTGCTTATAATTTCTTCAATTTAGCTCCAAATTGAATGAAACAAATTTCTAAATTCATTTAAATTCAAGATCTATCTAATGGAACCAGAACCATAATTTTTGGAGTTCATTTGAATTTCTGGTGATATTTTGTTGATAGGTTGCTTTTCTTTTATTTGGGTATTTCGCACGATTAAATAGCATACGAGGCTCAGGAAGAGGAGGTTGAGGCAGCTAGCTTGGAAGCTTCCGAAGACCCAGACCAAGACCACCGCGAGCAAGGCGAGTTAACACCTTGATCATTTTGAACCTATGATTTTGCAAAGTACTTTCTTTTAAAATATCAACATGCATGCTGTTATTTCATGTGGCAAAATATGTTCATTTCCAGAAATGATAGCTATACACCTACTATAATGCTTGCTTATAATGATCCGTTGAAATGTTTGGACATGTGAACCTTGTCGCCTTAGCAAAACTTATCTTGTCATAGCTTTTATCAAGTAAGTCCCAATAAATATTGCGATGCTTAGTAATGCTAGATAAAAACGGGTACATAGCTGCCCCAAAAACAACAATTGCAAAGTATGAAATGTTTTGGGGCAGTCATGGATGGAATAGTGTAGTAGGTGACACGAGATTTTTACCTCTGGAAAATCCTAAAATTGCTTAAACACTGGATGGATGGTTTGGGGTGGTAGTGGTGCGGTGGGAGCACAAATCATGAAATGTGGTAGAACCATCCAGGTAACTTTAAGGACCGAATCTTGTCATATCCACCCGTGTAAGCAGTACAACCACAAGTCTATAATGGGTGCGACCTAGCTGAATAACTTGCAAGGGTCTAGTTCAGATATCACCGAGGAAAGTGGGTGCCGGGGTGTCTTGGTTTACTCACGAGTGAGGCACAGGGTGTACTGTACTCACACGGCGCAAGAGGGCTTCGATCGTGGTGGTGTAACCCTTCGGTGAAACCTCGGCGTGGGTGGTGTCTAGCTAGATCGGAGTAAGGTAAAGGCTTTGTGATAAATTATCGGGTCTCATGCCTAAGGAAGCATGTTGGCAAAAGGATAGTTCATCTCTTGTGGTGAAAGTGTACAAACTCTGCGAGTCAAAACTATTCGAATAGCCGTGCCCACGGTCATGGGCAGACATGGGAACTTAACTGGATATAGTTCTGTTTCAAAACATTGGAAACTGGGAATGGAAACTTGAAGGGCGAAGGACTGCCCTGGTTTGGAATTGTCCTGGGTGTTGTCCCAGTGGTACGTTAAGCGGCTATAACGCTGAAAGATGCTATATGGCGCAGATGCCATGTAATGGTGGATGGAATCTGTGTCAAGTATATGATCAACTTATTCTATAAACAAAAGTTTTGAGTTTAAAATTGCTAGGTCTCGGGATTTTTCCTATAATTGTATTCAAAAGCACTCTCTGCAAAATAAAATGAGCCCCAGCCATCCTTTGATTAAGCCATGCATGTATAATTATTGCATTTTGTGTGTTGGCTTGCTGAGCACGGGGTCGGAGTGCTCATTCTCGCTATTGCGATACAATTCGAAACAGGAGTTAGGGAACACTACGCTTATGAGGAGGCCCCGCCAGCGTCGACGGAAGCAAAGGCGATAATTAAGGCGTAGGCCTCGGTGGTTAGGCATAGACAAGTAGACCCTAGGCGTTGTGTACATTTATGTTACGGGACCCCGGTGGCATATATGGTACACATTACCCTACCGCGGCGCTTGCACGTGGATTTGGGTCTGCTTTTGCTGTAATTTCAGCTGCGTTGATGTAATGAAGACATGTGGCCTAGCCGCCCTTTTGTAAACTATCACCCGACGTGGTGTAATTCAGTTTATGTAATATAATGGTTGATTACGCGATGTATGAAATGATTCAGCAATGTACTGTGTGCACTAACTCGATCCAGGATTAGTGCGGTGAAACTGATAAGATTCGGATTTAAAAATCCGGTCCGACATTTCTCGATGCCGTTATATCCAGCTGTAAAGGAAGTCTCACACCACCTCCGATGGATTCAAATGCATGCCAAAATGGCGAGGGCACATACGAAGTCCATTCGGGATGTTGGCACTCACTTTCATAACGTGTCCCAATTTGCGTCCCATGTAGCTCATCGGACCGGTTGGAGCACGTTAGGAGAAAAGTTTCACGCCGACTCGGACGGATTTGAAATTCTTGCGAAATGAGCTAGGGCATGTGAAGCCCACTCGTGGTGTTTGCCACTCGGTTCGTTTCGTGACCCGATTTAAATGCGCACGAGTCCATATAACCCCTCGGAACCTATTGTGGAGTTATCTTCCACGCCAAGAGAGCGGATTCAAATCCATTCCAATATAAGCTAAACCATATACGAAGTCCATTCGGGGTGTTTCGCTCTCAGTTCCATTTCGTAGCTCGATTTCATCCGTGTAGAGTTTGCAGTACCTATCGGAACCCGTTGTGGAGGAAAGTTCCACAGCGACACGGACGGAACCAAAATGCGTGTGAAGTGAGCTAGGGCACAGATGATGTGCATTACTGGTGTCTTTCACTCAGTTTCATTTCGTGATTGGATTTCCTTCGCGTATAGTTTGTAGTACCTACCGGAACCCGTCGTGGGGGATTGTTTCACACCGACTCAGGCGGATTCGAAACACATGCTAAAATGAGCTAGGGTACATATGAAGCGACTTGGGCGGATTCAAAATGCGTACTGAAATAATCTACGACGCATACAAAATCCATTTAGGGTGTTGGCGCTCAGATTCATTTCGTACCTCGAGTTCGTCCGCATGTTGTTTGTCATACTAGTTGAAACCTATTGCCAGGAATAGTTTCACACCGGCTCATGCAGATTTGAAATGGTTGCCAATATGAGTGTTGTAGGGGTGGCCCCCACCTAAGCCCAGCAGGCCTGTTAAGATAGTGTAAGGCCCGAGAAGGGACATATATAGTGACATAGGTACCCACGAGGAAGTACTCATGTGTAAGGGTATAATTGTAAAAGCACTCCCCATGTGGATGTATATATATAGGACATAGGCCATGGGGAAAGACCCTAAGCCATTTTCTACTCACCAACTCCCCACTACCATACTCTCTCTCTGTTTGGTCTGTAGCCACAACAGTTGGCGCCGTCCGTGGGGAGGACAAGAGCAAGCCTCCAGTCTTAAGGAGGATGGCACCAAAGCTTCATCGTCGACGGCGAAGAAGAAGAAGGCGAGCGGCGAAGTCTCGCGTCGGCACTAGAGCCGGCTTTAGCGGCGCGGTATGAGCGGTGGTGCGGTGCGGCCGTGAACCACCGCCATCGGCGCGACGACCAACCCCGCCACCGACGCAACGCCCAACCCCGCCACCGACGCGGCGACCAACCCGCCACCGACACAACACGGACCCCACGACCGCATACGGCGACTAACCCGGCGATGGCAACGCAGCGCATCCGTTTTCCACATGGCGCAGAGCGGTGAATGGCCCCGGCCGTGGCGCGGACCTCGTCACCGGCTCCGTGGTCCTCGAGACAACGCGGGCGATGCAGGCGCACAGGCGTGGTCACGGCTGTGCTGCGTAGCTCCGCCAGCGCACCGACGGCCCCAGCCACGCCCGCGGTGGAGGCTGCCGCCCGCGGCCCTTAGCACGCGTTCAGCGGGAGCTAACGGACCTCCGCGAGCTGTGCGGGACATGCAAGAGGCTCGAGCCAACACGTCCCCGGCGGTGGCATCCGAACCCGCTCCGGAGAGGGCGGATAGCCGCGACGCCCCTACGTCTAGTCGCGTCCCATTGCGGCGTGTAGACATGGAGTCCCCGCTCTCCGCGGGCCTACAGCAGGCAGCATGGCCTGAAGATTTCAAGTTCCCGAGCGTCATCGAGGCCTACAAAGGCGACTCCGACCGCGAGTTCGATGCGGCGTGTATGAGACCGCTATCGGCCGTTGGCGGAGCGACACCACGAAGGCAAAGGACTCCCTCTCGTGTTACAAGGGTGGCGCTGTCATGGTTCTTCACCATTGAACCACAGTCCATCTACGCATGGGAACAGATCCGCGACTGACTCTACAACAACTTTCAGGGAAACTACGTCAAGCGTGTCGATGCAGACCAGCTCTTCGTAGTCAAGCAAAAACCCGAGGAAAGGCTCCAGGATTACTTCAAGCGCTTCGCGAAAGTGCGTTGCCGGTCAGGGCGTCAGCGAAACAACCGTCATCAACGCAGCGATACAAGGCCACCGGCCGGGACGATGGCGAATACAACGCGCAAGCCCATTAAGATGGTCGCGGCTCTTGACAAGATGGAAAATGCGCGAGCGGAGGAGGGCGTGCGGAGGCGACACGGTGATGACTCCGACACCGACAAGGCGGAAGGCTCGGCAAAGAGCGAAGACTCACGAAGCGGGGCTCTTGAAGGTAGCGCAAGCAAGAGCAGCCGAAGGGCGCCTCCAAACGCAAGGACCCCCAACACAATGACCCACCAGGCGATAGGCCCAAGCGCGACCAACGCAAGTCCAGAAACCTCGTTACATCTTTGACATCGAGGGCGGCTCCAAAGACAACGCCCCGCATGTCGGAGGGAGGGCGCCGAGGTCGAGGACGGGGACGTGGCTGGGGTCGCGACGATAAAACCCACGAAGAGTACGGCGACCGGCACCACGAGCGATGGTGCGAAATCCATGGCGAGCAACCATGACACGCGTGCTTGCGCCACTATCGCAGCGCCACGGCGAGCATCGCGAGGACAAAACCCGAAACACACGCGCCATCGTGGCCACGTCCAACACCCCGGGACCAAGGAATACAGCCCGGGAAGGCCTCCTGCGAATTCAGCACATGTGCAACAACCTCGGGAGGGCCTCCTACGATTAGAAGCCGGAAGGAGCCCGGCGCAGGATCATCAACGTCATTTCCGGAGGCTCCTCGTTGGAGTTCGCCTCGGCGCGGCAACGAAGGCTTATGCGAGGAGGCTGCACCACGTCGCGGCATACCCGACGCAGGCACCGCCGGAATGGGCACAACATGAAGTGACATTTACGCCCACTGACGCCGAGGGCGTGGAGTTTCCCCACCAAGACCCTTTGGTCGCCCGGGTCCTTGTAGCCGATGCGAAGTCGGGCGCGTCCTGGTCGATGGAGGAAGCTCGTGAACATCTGTTCGCGCGTGCCTTGACCAAATGGGGATCCTCGGAGTTGATTGGGCCCTTCGGGCATCTCGCTGCAAGGATTTGGAGGGCAGCCTTTGCGCGCTTTGGGCCAGATATGCCTCCAAGTCTCCTTCGGCCAAAATGACAACGTGAGGAGCGAAGACGCCATCTTCGACGTGGTCGACATTGCATACCCCTACAACGCCATATTAGGGCAGCCGCTCCAAAATACTCTCGGGGCAGTCCCGCATCATGGCTTCCTGTGCATGAAGCTTCCCGGACCGCGGGCCATCATCGTCGTCCATGGCGACCAGGACAAGGCTCGGCGCATAGAGCTTGGCGCCAGAGGTCCATGCCACGCGGCTCGCCAAGGCACCTAAGCCGGGTGTGCAGGTGCGGAGCCCTCAGGCGCCCCTTGAGAGCGTCTCGCGTTCCTCGGTCACAAGGTTGCCCCGGCAGCAGCGGCTCGTCAGCGGTCGCCCCGTCCCCATAGCGGTTAGTGGTCGGTATCCCCCCCTTTTTTGTAATTGCTTACCCGTGAAATGGGAATATAATAAAGTTCACCGTTTGCACAAATTGTTGTTCTTCGCAACAAAGACACGCGTTCGCGCGCGCACTCTCTGTCAAAGATACGGGTATGAGTATAAACAAAGACACGTGTTCGCGCGTGCACTCTTCGTCGAAGATACGGGTATGAGTATAAACAAAGGCATGCGTTCGCGTGCGCACTCTCCGTCGAAGATACGGGTATGAGTATAAACAAAGACACGCATTCGCGCGCGCACTCTCCGTCAAAGATACGGGTATGAGTATAAACCAAGACGAGTGGAGGGACGCCTCCACACGCACTCTACGGAGTATAAATAAGACGTAGCGTCGAGGTCTGCCTCCGCACACACCTCACCGCCCGAAACGCGTGGAGGATTGCCTCCGCGCGCAGTCCACAGACTCTAAATAAGACGTAGCGTCGAGGTCCGCCTCTGCACGCACCTCACCGCCCGCAACGCGTGGAGGCTTGCCTCCGCGCGCAATCCACGGACTCTAAATAAGATGTAGCGTCGAGGTCCGCCTCCGCACGCACTCTCCGGAGTATAAAAAAAGACGCGGATGCTATCCCTACGCACGCTGCGGAATATAAACAAGATGCGAACACCACGCACGCATGGGCGTTGCCCCAGTGCGTACTCTTCGGAGTATAAATAAGACATGGTTGTCGATCCCACGCACTCTTCGGAGTATAAAAAAGACGCGGATGCTATCCCTGCGCACTCTACGGAGTATAAATAAGACGCGAACCCCACGCACGCATGGGCGTTGCCCCAGTGCGTACTCTTCAGAGTATAAATAAGACATGGATGTCGATCCCACGCACCCTCTGGAGCATAAAAAGACGCAGATGCTATCCCCGCGCACTCTACGGAGTATAAATAAGACACGAACCCCGCGCACGCATGGGCATTGTCCCAGGGCGTATTCTTCGGAGTATAAACAAGACGTGGATGTCGGCCCCACGTACTTAAAGGACACAGAGCTTACCCCGGTTAATTCTACAGAGTGCAAAGTGCACCACGGGGGCCCACTTCCACGCGCAGCCCACGAAGTACCAAGGCGACGTGTCAGAGGCTAGCTCCCGCACGAGCACACCCGCGAGCGAGAAACACCAGAGGCTGCTCTTGCATAATCTTGGGAAGGAGCGCTCGCGCGTCTACCTCGACCAAGGTGCCAGCTCCATTGCCACCACTTCGAAGCATAGGGGACGGAGCACCCACGCTCTGCTGCCACCACTTCGAAGGGTAGGGGACGGAGCGCTCGCGCTCTACTTCGACTAGGCGTCAGCACCGCTACCACCACTTTGAAGGGTAGGGGACGGAGCGCTTGCGTGTCTACTTCGGATAGGCGCCAGCCCCGCTGCCACCACTTCGAAGGGTAGGGGACGGAGTGCTTGCACGTCTACTTCGGATAGGCGCCAGCTCCGCTGCCACCACTGCGAACGGTAGGGGATGGAGCGCTTGCGCGTCTCGCCGACTAGGCGCCGGCACACCGCCATCACTCACGAAGGGTAGGCGGCGGGCGCTATGCGTCTGCCGACTAGGCGCCAGCGCTGCTGCCACCACTTCGAAGGGTATGGGACGGAGCGCTTGTGCGTCTACTTCGGATAGGCGCCAGCCCCGCTGAAGGATTGCACGTAGGCTACGAAAGCAGAAAACACAACTTTTCTACCGCGCACACAAGGACATCATGCTGAAGGAGGGATCATGGATCGTTACCACTAGACGCGCAGCGCAGCGGAAGAAGAGTTGGAGAAGCCGATCCAACCACGCGCGTCGAGGTAGTAGTGGAAGTAGCCGATCGCGAGCAGATCCAATCTGTAGGTTGTTGATGCCGATCAATGCCGCAACGAGCATCGCCTCCACCGGTATCCGGATCTCTATCCGAATTGAGCCCACATCCGAATCACATTTGAATTAGTGTTCAAACCCGTTAAGTGTGTGACCCTGTAGGTTCACGTATACTTGGTCGCGACCCGGAAACGCCTTTCCGGTCACCCTGTTAATAGCGGCCTCTAGTAAGACATATTAACCCCAAAGTATACGTAAAGATCATATTGGCTGAACCTGTAATGTTCTCATGTACGAATCCCTTTGTCTCACGATATAGATTGAGCTCAAGGCGAGACCTGTGTCATCCTCTTAATAGCTCAATCACTCTCTTGATTCCGTGATGGATTATAAACTCGTGATTGACTCCTCAATCACCTTGGCATGGCCATGCACTTTCATAATCCATTACATCGAGGCCCGAGATATCTCTCCCATATGGAGGGCAAATTCTATCTTGATCATTCACATCCCACTACATGTTTCATAGCAAACCCAAAGACTACTTTTATAACTACCAGATTACGGAGTAGTGGTTAGTAGTCCCAAAACAGGCTACTACGCATGTTGGGAACCATGATGATCTCAAGTCTAAGGATTCTACATAAACACTACTTGAGACCAGCGATGACACATGTAATCTCTGCAGTGTCTCATGGCGGGTCTATCAACATATGTTCACTAACACATGTCCATATTATTGATTTGGTATCTCCATACCATGATCCATGAGACATGATCATCAATCAATACATATGCTGACCTTTGAATCATATTTGGTCCTCATATGATATATAATCAGGGATCATTTAGAAATAGCAACATTTTGGCATTAAGAGTCTCATGAATAAGTCACATACTCATTGATCAATAATGATAATGTCTATTTCAAGGAACAAAGCAATGTATCATAAACATAGTATGTGATATATTCAACATCTCCATGTTGCCTCTAGGGCATATCACTGTGATCTCCCACTTGCACTAGAGTCAACCATGTAGGTATCTAATACCCATTGCCCTAGTTTGAGCCTCATGCTTTGGCTGGGAAGTGGCTTTGTCAACGGATCTGCAATGTTCAAATCCATTTGTACTTTGCATATCTTCACATCGCCTCTCTCCACAATCTCGCGGATGAGATGAAATCGCAGTACAATGTGCTTGGACTTCAGTGCGATCTAGGCTCCTTGGCTTGCGCAATGGCTCCACTTGTTGTCACAGATGAGGTCCATTGGGCTGGAGGCACTAGCCATCACACCAAGCTCGAAACAAATTTCTTGATCCAAATAGCCTCTTTAGCAGCTTTAGAAGCTGCTATGTACTCGACTTCGTTGTAGAATCAGCAACCGTCTCTGCTTGGAACTCTTCCACTCACCGCACCGCCATTCAGCGAGAACACAAATCAGTTGCGATCTAAAATCATCTTTGTCGGTTTGGAAGCTAGCATCGGTGTAACCATTTACAACGAGCTCTTCCTCACCCCATAGGCGAGGAACACATCTTTAGTTCTTCTCAAGTACTTCAAGATGTTCTTCGGCAATCGGTGACTTTCACTGGATCTTGAGTATCTACTTGTAGCACTTAAAGCATACGAGACATCGGGCGTGTACAAAGCATGGCATACATAATGGACCCAATAGCTGAAGCATATGGAATCGCATTCATTTTATGCCGCTCATCGGTGTACTAGGACACTGATTCTTGCTAAGATTTATACCATGTGACATAGGTAGAAAGCCTTTCTTGGAATCCTGCATGTTGAACCTTTTCAACACCTTGTCAATGTACGTATCTTGGCTTAATCCAATCAGCCTTTTTGATCTATCTCTATAGATCTTGATGCCCAGAATATATAACGCCTCTCCTAAGTCTTTCATAGAGAAACTATTTTTCAATGAAGACTTAACAGATTCGAGCATAGGAATGTCATTTCCGATCAGTAATATGTCATCCACATATAAGACCAGAAATACGAGTACGCTGCCACTAGCCTTTTTGTAAACACAAGGCTCTTCTTCGTTCTTGATGAAACCAAACCCTTTGATTACTTCATCAAAATGAATGTTCCAACTCGAGATACTGCTTTAATCCATAAATGGATCTTTGCAGCTTGCATATCTTTCCAGCTGATTGCGGATCGACAAAACCCGTGGGCTGTGTCATGTACACATCCTCACTCAGATTTCCATTAAGGAAAGCTGTTTTGACATCCATTTGCCATATTTCATAGTCAAAATATGCAGCAATCGCTAGAATGATCGAATAGACTTTAGCATTGCGACAGGCGAAAAGTTTCATCATAATCAATACCTTGAATTTGTTTGAAACCTTTGGCCTGTCGCGCTTTATAGATGTGAACATTTCCATCTATGTCTATCTTTTCTTGAAAACCCATTTGCACTCAATGGTTTTAACACCATCAGGTGGATCAACCAAGTTCCAAACTTGATTCTGTGCATGGATTCAATTTCGGATCTCATGGCTTCAAGCCATTTCTCGAGTTTGGTCCCACCATCGCTTCTTCATAGGTCTTAGGCTCATCGTTGTCTAACAACAATATGTCCCGTTGTTGAGTAGTCAAGAACATGTACCTCTCGGTGCACGACGTGACCTCTCGACCTACGTGGTGCCGTGTGTCCACAACAGGTTCTTCAACAGTTTGTTCATCCTGTTGTGGTTCAGAGGAGCTGAAACGTTTTCAGGTGTTTCTCGAATTTCTTCAAGTTGCACCATGCTCCCACTATCCCTTCTTGAGAGAAACTCTTTCTCTAAGAAGACACCATCTTGAGCGACAAACACTTTGCCTTCTTCTTGATTATAGAAGTAATATCCTTTTGTTTCCTTACGATACCCAATAAAGAAGCATTTATTAGATTTAGGACTGAGCTTATCAGATTGTAAACGTTTTACATAAGCCTCACATCCCAAATCTTAAGAAAAGACAAGCTAGGATGTTGTCTGTCCACATCTCATATGGTGTCTTTTCTACTGATTTTGATGGAACCCTGTTTAGTGTGAAAGCGGCTGTTTCAAGAGCGTACCCCAAAGCGACAACGGAAGATCACTTTGGCTCATCATGGGCGCACCATATCTAATAAGGTGCGATTTCTCCGTTCAGATACCCCATTCCATTGAGGTGTTTCTGGCGGAGTCAATTGTAGAACAATTCCACAATCCTTCAGATGATTGCCAAACTCATGGCTCAAATACTCGCCTCCATGATCAAATCGTAGAAACTTGATTGTCTTGCCTAAATGATTTTGCATTTCATTTTGGAATTCTTTGAACTTTTCAAAGGATTCATACTTATGCTTCATCAGGTAGATATACCCATATCTACTAAAGTCATCGATAAAAGTTATGAAGTACTGAAAACCACCTCGGCTGTTGAGCTCATTGGTCCACATACATCAGAATGTACGAGTGCCAATATGTCACTTGCCCGTTCACCTTGACCGGTGAAAGGTGCCTTTGTCATCTTGCCAAGTAAACAAGATTCGCATGTCTCAAATGATTCAAAATCAAATGAGTGCAGAATACCATCTCTATGGAGCTTCTCATGCGTTTCTCATTTATGTGACCTAGCGGCGATGCCAAATAAGCGTGGGATTGAAACATTCGAGCGTTGCCTCTTTGCATTAATGTTATAGACCGGTGACTCTTCAAGAGTAAGAACATATAACCCATTCACCAATGGAGTATGACAATAGAACATATCTTTGAAATAAAGAGAATAACCATTGTTCACAGATCTAAAGTCATAACCTTACGCTTGCAAACATGAAGCAGAAATAATGTTCTTGGAAAGAGATGGAACACAATAACAATTATTCAATTCCAAAACTAATCCTGAAGGTAAAGACAATGGCATGGTGCCACAGCCACCGCAGCAACTTTTGCTGCATTGCCAACGAAGATCCACCGCTCCTCCTCAAACTTCTACTTCTTCTTAGCCCCTGCAGCGATTTGCAAATGTGAGCAACGATCCGGTATCAAATACCCAAAAATCAGTGGATGAAGTAGCAAGATTGATTTCTATAACATTTATACGGAGAGGAAGTCGTACTTCCTTCTTCTTCTCAAGATCCTCCAAGTACTTTGGGCATTTCCTTTTCCAATGTCACGATTGCTTCTGATGAGTAACAATCGCATTAGAGCAGCGCCCTTCTTGACTTGCTTGGCCTTAGAACTGCTCGCGATCTCATCGGGAGCTAACTCTTTGACCGCACCTTTCTTGACATTGGGCTTGCCCTTGCCTTTCTGCATCATCATCACATGATTGCTGCTTTTCTTAATGCTTTCCTCGGCAGCTTTTAGCATCCCATGCAACTCGGCCAAGGTCTTGTCCATGTTGTTCATGTGATAGTTCAGAATGAATGGCTCAAAGCTCGGGGAGCGACTGGAGAATCACATCGATAGCGAACTCTTGGCTAAGGAAAACCAAGCTTTTCAGGACTCTCAATGTAGCCAATCATCTTAATCACATGAGGGTGACGGATTCCCTCTCGCAAGCCCGCACGCAAACAAGGACTTTGAAGTGTTGAACCTCTCAGCCCTTGCTTGGTTCTCAAACATACCACGCAACCCCACAATGATATTGTAGGCATCTGTGTTCTCATATTGCTTCAAGCTCGAGAGGACATTGTGGCAAGCATGAGACAGACTCACATCAAAGCGATCATTCGTTTGCTTCTCATAAGCTCTCTGCAGCGCGATAGCATTATCAGGCAAGTCATCGAGGATAAGGAGACTCAAGGACATACTCCTTGCGCTCTTGCTTGAGAACAATTCTCAAGTTGCGATCTTTGTTGTGGCTATAGACCAAGCAGAGAGAGATGGTAGTGGAAGTGGTGGAAATGAGTATGATGGCCTCCTCTCTCCCCATGGCGGTATTCTATATATATATACACATGAGGAGTGCTTTTACAGTTATGCCCTTACAGCAGATCCTCCCTTGTGGGTATTTGTGTTATTACACATGGCCTATCTCGGGCCTTATAACTTCCTACCGAGCTGCTTGGGTTTAGGTGGGGGCCACCCCTCGACAGAGCCTCTCATGGTGAAGGGCTTCACGGGGCGAAGCCATGTCGCCGAGTCCTTTGGCCACCTCCGTCCCCGCGGCTGTGAACTTCTCCAAACTTGCCGGAGCTGCGCTGTGGCCGAAGCGATGCGTATGCTCGGCCCTCACCCTTCGAATTGGGCGGCGGAAGTGGCCCACCGCGCGCACACGCGCGGGGCGTTGCCGCATAGGCAAGCGTGGCGGGCTCTTGAGCCGCCGTCGCGGGCCTTAAGCGATAAGGGCGTGATGCGGCGCTCTCTTCCGACCGTCCACGTGGTGGCGTGCTTGGTGCGGTGCAGGCCTTGGCGTCGTGACCATCAATGTGGCGGCGGACTCGGCATTTGGACTTCGGGGCGCGCGCTCGTAGTCGTTGCGACCTTGCCGCTGGTGATGTGCTTTTAGATGGCGGTTGGCTTGCCGGGGCAGCCTATCGCATTGTGTAGTGCGCCCTCGTGAGTGGGCGTGCGGCGGTTTCGGTGTGCGCGGTGGGAGTGCGGACGGTTGCACTCACGCACCCTTGGTAGCTGAACCGCCCGACGCCCCCCGCTTGTGCTTCCACCGGTTGGCGTGCCGCCGATTGGCATCCCTCCACGCTGGCGGCTCTTCGCCTGTTCATGGTTAACTTCTCATATGTAGGGAAAATTTTGTTCATCTGCGTTTGATAACTGCGTCGACCGGCGTCAATGCCCGCGAGCGCCGGTGAACAAAATACGTCCTATTTGCGGGAATGCTTCACAGCTTGATGCGGAAATGGCAAGGCCTGACTTGCTCTCGTAGACAGATATGAAGTCATCCATACGCTCTGATCGTGCGAACGAGCATATGCTGGTGTGGCGACGCATATCTGTTTACGAGATCATGTCTGCTCTTGCCGCAAATTGACCTATGCATTTTCGAGTTATGGTGGTCGTATGTGCTGTTCTCCGTTCTTCAAGCTCGCTCCATCCCCTATTCTTCGAATGGGTGGCAGCGGAGGTTGGCGCCGGAGTCGAAGTAGACGCGCGCGCTCCGTCCCCTACCCTTCGAACGGGTGGCAGCGAAGCTGGCGCCTAGTCGAAGTAGACGCGCGCGCTCCGTTACCTACCCTTGAGCGGGTGGCGCGGGTGGCGCCTGGTCGAAATGAGACGCGCGCTCCGTTTCCTACCCTTGAGCGGGTGATGAAGGCGGCGCCTGGTCGAAAGTAGACGCGCGCTCTGTCCCCTACCCTTCGAGCGGGTGGCGCGAAGGTGGCGCCTGGTCGAAGTGGGCGAGCGCTCCGTCCCTACCCTTGAGCGGGTGGCGCGGTGGCGTCTGGTCGAACGGACGCGCGCGCTCCGCCCCTACCGCCGAATGGGTGGCAGCGGCGGGCGCCTGGTCGAGTGAGCGCGGCGCGCTCCGTCCCCTACCCTTGAGCGGTGGCGCGGCTGGCGCCTGGTCGAGACGCCGCGCGCTCCGTCCCCTACCGCCGAATGGGTGGCGCGGTGGCGCCCTTGCCTCGCGAACACCACCACGCGCACGGTGACTCGGGATCTTGTGATGCGGTCTTGCGCTGTAGAGGTTCTGGAATCACGCCGCCCCGACTGCCGAGGTTAGGTTCCGTGCCGTGTGACCCGATGCGCCCGTGGCATGTGGCGGCTGCGGCGGCGGGCGCGGGATGTGGGCGGTTGCGTGTCGCGCGCCGCCGCCTCTTCCCTAGGCAAGGGGACACGGGCGGGTAGTGAATGGCGCAGCGCCGAGCGGTTGTGATCCCGCCCATTGTGCGCCTTTAAGCTGCGGCTAGGTAGCATCGTCTTTGTGGCGGCCCTTGACGCTTGTGGTCGTGGCCTTCCAGCTTTGGGTATGGGGCATTGCGCTGGACGGGCGCTTGTACGACTGCGGTCGCGCCCCGACGCGGACCTTCGCGACACTTTGCTTTCCGTTACTGGGGATCGTGCGGGGCGGACCTTTACACCGCTGCGGTTGCATCCGCGCGCGGACCGTTGCGGCAACCGATAAGCGGCGTGCAGGCGAGGTGGCTTGAAATAGCCCCCCCTGTAACAGCGCCCCCGCACCTTTACGCCCTTTTTCCTGCCTGCTCCGCCCTCGACACTTACGCGATATCTTCACCGCTTCAATCTCTCCGTGGGAAGCGATGGCCTCCAGTAGCGAGCGGTGGCTCTGTCGTTCGCCAGCTGTCCTCACAGCTAAAGGTGAAATACACGCTCCAAGAGCGCGACCCGGCGGCGGCTGAGAAGGAGTGGCTGGTGGCGGAGGAGGAAGGCACGTTCTCCGGCGAGCTAGGCCCCTCACTCGTGGATCGAGGAGACGATCCAAGGGCTCTGCGCTGGGAAATTGTTCGGCGCCGGGAGGTACAATTGCTGCTGCCGGCGAGGCGGAACCACATCCCAAGAGGTCGAGGCGGTCGTGTTCGTTGCCTTTTTCGACGCGGGCTCGCATCCCCGCGGTATGCGTGGCGGCGTCTTTGCGTACCTTCGGGTGGAGCTGGCGCAACTAACTCCGAGCGCCGTGGCGGCTCATGCTGTGCTGGTGGGCCTTGCGCTCGGCGTGTTGGCCCAGCGCCTCGTTGTTCACCTACCTTCACGAGGCACGATGCCAGCGCAAGGACCGGAAGGACAGGACGCTGTCCAGCTTTGGTAGCGTCACCTTTGTCCTTCGTTCGTCATGCAAGAAGCTCTTCCCCACGAGCGCCTTTCGCGGGAAGTGGGAGTCTTACTGGATGAAGCGGTGGTTCTACCACTGTGTGGAGAGCGGGAGCGGCCTTGAGTGCACAGGCCGACCGATTGCGTTCAAGTCCTCGCCCAGTCGAACGCTCGATGACGAGGACAAGCGGAGGGTCCAGCGGCTCGTAGGCGTGGCCGCCCGCTTCAACATGCGCGACCTCGCCGAAGAGTTCGTAATGTACAGCGCGGCGCCGCTTGCCCGCGACTGGCGTCTTGCCGCCGAGAGGCGTCGAGACGACAATGTTTTGCCATGGGTTTGCTTGCTGCCGGCACCCGGCGATCTCCGTAAGCCTCGCTCGCGTCTCTCCTTTGCTCACGCGGAATGCGTTATATGCTGATGGTCTTCTCCTTTGTTTCAGGGATTTCCTTGGAGGAGGCAGAGCAAGCTGCGCGCGTATTCCTGGGGCCGTACACCGGCAGGGAGCACGAGCAGCGCGTGGCTGCTGTTGCCGAGGCGGGGCTGGGGGGAATCAACCGCGTGTGCGAGGCTCTGGGCCTTGCTGTGCGGACCGTGTCGCTCCGCACGGCGGTGCGAAGAAGAAGAAGACCCGTCTCGGAAGAGGGGCGTGGCGGGCGCCGCGCGCCGCCACGGCGGCGGCCGTTGTTGCTGCTAGTGCTTCCGAGGGTGCGGCGGACGCGGAGTCGGACTCGGCGAGATATGCCGACTCGGTTTGGCGCGCAGACGACGTCGGCGAGTATCTTTAGCGGCGTCGGATGGCGGGTTTGCCACGGCGGCGAAGGGGAAGCCTCACCGCCCGCCGAAGTCACCGAGGCGGCACCCGTGCGGACCGGCAATGTCGAGGTGGAGCTTTCGACCGTGGCCGCTGTGGTGCCGGAGGCGCCTTCCGCGGGGGCGCACGGAGCCGTGCTGCCCTTACCGACAGCAGCAGAAACCGAGGTGCCCCCTGCGACCCCGGGGGCTTCGCTAACCGCGGCTGCGGGGGCGGTGCCGCTGCTGGCTGCCCCGGCTAAACGGCCGTGCGTGCGGCCGGAGCTCCACCGGACACCGCGGGGATTCGTCATGGCCACGGGCATCAGAAGCTTGTGGGATGCCAGCGCAAGCGCCATAGACCCTGCGGCATACGCGCCGTCTGCCCCCCTGGCCACGTCGCCCGCCGCGCGGGGACAGCCATCGCCCTCCCCGAACGCGGAGGCTTCTGCCCGCGGCGGCACCATTCCTTCTGCTATCGAAGGTAGGGTGGCGTAGCTTACTCTGGTGTGTGCTTTTAAGCCTTGCGACGCTCACCTGTATCCCTGTTTACAGCGTTGCTCATTCCGGAGGGGGAGCGCTTGGCAGAACACGGGACTTCCACGTGCGTAAGCCCCGCGGACTTCGTGCCGCCCCCGGAGACCTGAGGGCGTGGCGCGGGATTGTGAATGACGTAGCCACCTGTAATATCCTGAACGTCTTTACGGCGTAAGTTTTTAAAATAATCGCGAGTCGCGGTTTTTCGTAAAGTGCGGGAAGGAAAAATAAAAATTGTAGAACAGTGTAAAATGAATAAAATAAATTAAAAATTAAATTAAAACCTCTGAATGGGCTGCCTGGGAGTGGGCCGACCGCCTTGGGTCGGAGGCCCAGGGTGGCCGCACCTCCCCCCCTCCCAAAAACCCTAGCCCTTTTCTCCCCCTCTCCCATCCCTTTGCAGCCGCCACCCCCTTCCTCCACCCCTGGCGCAGCCCTCTTTCCCCCTCCATCACCCCCACAAGTGCTGCTGCCATTGGAGCCAAGGAGAGGAAGGAGAAGGAGAAGAAGGAAGGAGAAGGAAGAAGAAGAAGAGGAGGAGGAAAAAAAAGGGGTGATCCATCATCTAGGTATTTTTTTCCTCATCCCAAACCCTCTGTTCTATGGAATAATTAGGGTTCTTGGCACGGATTTTGAAGGTAGTTAATAGATTAATTGCCCGATTAGAGATTAGCTGATGTCTGCCTGTAGATTGATTCGCGCAGCGTGTCTATTTGCGAGGTTTTGACCTAGTAAACGAATTTTCCTGCGGACCTTCCCAAAAGTAAGGTTGTAGAGGACTTCCATATGCATATCATATATTTGTTTCGGAATTTTATACCTTGTTATCTGGGAGTTACAGGGTCGGGAATACTGCTATTTGTCAGGCGAGCAGATTGGTACAGACCGACGGTAATCTAGGAATTAGAGGTCATAAATGATTTTTATGACCATGTGCGTAATTGATAAAGTTGTAGATAATTTAGAGATCTAGCTGCTGTATAAAATTCATAATTTTTAGACCCTTTTACTGATGTTGGGACGCATTTGTTTATTGCTGTCCAATCTGCCAGAACAGAGTTCTTCCTCTGTTTTGGGGCATTAAATTACACCTAGCTGTGATCAAAATAAAAATAGGTGTTCTACATGAAAAATGTAGGCTTTTAAGTGATGAATCTAGAGAGATATCGTTTGCTGTAAATGGATCAGTATTTTTAAAGTTACGAAAATGTTAAGCAGTGCTGCAGCAGAGGGCAATTTGCTGAATTGTTGAGCGGAGAGGAGTTTGTGCGGGTTCGGGGTTCTAGTGACATTTTTAATTATTAATGTCATGTTTGTATGCTGTAGCTGTGTGCTGAGAGTTGCCTTTTGGACAGGTGGTCTTGTCCTGGCGCTCTTGATTTTACTTAAGCCGTCGGTTTGAGGCAAGTAAGCGTGGCGGTGGTTGCTACCGTTTAACTTGTTATTCCTTCTACTTGCAGTTTACATTATTATCGTAATTTGATACATTATGCCATGATTGCATGATAATTTAATTGTGGAGATGGTAGCAAGTACTTATCCATTGATATGTTGATAATCTGCTAGTAGCCATGTGGAAATCTTGCTTAATGTTAGAATGTGGAACATGAAAATAACATGTGGTGGATGTGGATATGTCATGAGCATGTTGATGCTCCTTTGAGGATGGATTAATGTGATTTGTGATTATCATATCATATCATGTCATATGCATATGTGGATGTCGCCGCACATAGCGCGACCGTGCATCGTACAACATCGTATATTGCCGTATCGATGCACCTCTTATCCCGCTGGAAGCATCGTATATTGCCGTGTCGATGCACCTCAAATCCTGCCTGGAAAGAGTGATGTGGAGCATAGCATTCATATGCATTGCATTGTGGAAAGATTCATTTGCATACATATGCAATATGTTGTGGTGAAGTTATTTTGTGGAATATTCAACTCATAGTTGTAATGTGGATTATACAACTTCATAGTTGTAATGTGGAATTGGCTTATGTGAGCTATTTGTGGTATGAGGATTATGGTTGTGGACGTGGAATGGGGTTCATCCCTTGTGTACGGTAAGGGTTGTGATTGTGGCATGAGATTCTTTTCTCTTGTATTAATTGATGATAACAATTGTGGATGTGAGAAATAATAAAGTGTTGAAGTAAAACATACATATGTTTTATTGCTTTTACTACTGGTAGTGGTTGAGAATTTAAAGTAGTCAAACAAGATTTATTTGTTAATGCTTTAACGTCATTGATGGTGATTTGAGGTTGAGGATAATAACATTGTAATTGTGGAAGAATGTTGATGATTAACCTATTGTGGTTTGTGGAAGATTAAATGTTTCATTTGCATTTAATTGTGGAAGAATGTTGATGATTAACCTATTGTGGTTTGTGGAAGATTAAATGTTTCATTTGCATTTAATTGTGGATAAAATGACTGCATTCATATGCCAATTAAATCTGAAATTGAAGAGGTATGATTCATGAAAATTTGTGGTGGTTTAATAATTGTGGACATGAATTATGGTTGTAGTTGTATGGAATTATAAATGATGATGTATAATTGTTTGTAGTATGAATAGCCTGTTAAGCAGTTTGCTTGCTGAGATTTTATCTCACCCTTGTTTCCCCCTCCCTCTGGTGGACTTTGAGCATGCATGGGAAGGGTAGAACGGCACCACACCGATGCACATGAATCATATTTTTATGCTGTAATAAAGTTGAAAGGATTCTAGACCTTGCATAGCTTTGTTTACATTATCTTAATAATGTTAAATTTGTGAACTATGTTTTAGATTAAAATGCTGGAGGATGTTTTAAATAGTGAATTATAGCACTATCTGTTATTCCTTAGTTGCTTATGCTTCCGCTTATACTATCTTGTTTAGTAATTGTTGCGGTTTATTTATCTTGTAAATTGGCTCGTTGTAGAGCGATTTTAGTAGCATCCCGAGGTAATGTGGTCTGGGGTGTTACACCACCGATGTCGACTGCAAGTGCTGCGAGGCCTACGGGGGGGTGCCTCGAAAGACGCCGAGGTGTGCAGGGTGAGGTAAGTACTTCATACGACGGCGCTGGGTGGCTGAGCTTGCTAAGTCTTTCCTTCTGAGACCATTGTCTTTGGGGCAGGCCTTGCAAGCGGCCTATGCTCGCGGCCGAGCGGCGCTCAAGGATAGGCTGCGGGCGTCGAGGAGGAGCTACGCGAAGCCTCTGGAGCTGTTACGCCCAAGGCGCCGCATCCGCCGGTGGAAGCGGAATGCGCGGCGAGAACACCGAGGACTTGTCGCATCAACGCGGAGTCGGCCACGCAGCTGCTGAGCAGTTTGTGGCGGGGCGGGGCGGGCTCTGGACCGGTCGCCTTGCTAGAGAAGAAAAAGCGAACTTGCCTTGACTCGCGAGCGTAACGGGCGCAGCGATGCCTCGGTGGTTGCGTGGGGCGCCATGCAAGCGCTGAAGCCATCTTCAAGAGCTGTGGCGAGGTGCGACCGCGCTTTCGTCGGAGGAGTTGTCTCGGGCGCTCCGCTGGATCGGGATGCCGCCAATGTTGCGCGCGACGCGGCGGCGTCCCTTGGCACCACTGTGCGTACGTCGGCATGCTTGGTGTGTGCGCTCCTGCAGCACCGCGATTTATGCACGACGTCGCGGGCTGGATGACCCCGATTGGAGATGCGGCGGGGCGGGTAATGTCGGCGCCATCCGCTCGCTCGTCGTGCCCTCGGGCCCTTCTTCGGCTGGATCAGGCTTACATCGGGCGGATGCTGCGGATCGAGCCGGAGTCGCTCTATGGGGCGGGAGCCTCGGCCGGTTTACGGGCGGGGTCCTCGGCGCGACAAGCGGCGGCGCTGGCCCTCCGGCGCAGGAACGCAGGTCGACACCGTGGTGCCTAGATGTAGGCATGTGTTGTCTTGCTCCCTCTTTTTGCGAAAGAAATGCGTACTTGCTGCATGCATTCGACTCGCTTTGTATCCGGGCGGTTCGTTGCGGGGCCGACTTGTTGCGGCCGACCTTTCAACCCGCGGCGCCTTCACGCTGGCGAAGGGCAAGAGTCGCTGGACTTTTAGGCGGGCGGCCCTCTTGGCGAGGCCCGGCTTTAGCGCGTGTTAAGGGCGAACCAGCGGGATAGCGGCTTAGGCGGCAAGGATGTTGCGGGCCTTTGTACTTGTGATTTTCGGTATGCAGGTTTCCTAGCATTTTAGGATATGCGCTGTGTGTTGATGCCACCGTTGGCGAAGTAGCGGTGCAAGGGTTCATAGAATGGCACTTGCGGGGCGATCGCTGGCATTTCACCTTTACGGCCGTGGCGGCGTGTGCGAGGCGGACCGCACTTTGCCTTGTTATAGTCCGCAGATCGGCGTGTGCGAGGCGGACCTCGGCACTCCGCCTTTCTTTATAGTCCGAGACTCACGCGTGCGGGCGGACCTCGGCGCTACGTCTTATTTAGAGTCCGTGGCGAGTGCGTGCGGGCGGACCTCGGCGCTACGTCTTGCTTTATAGTCCGGGACTCGCGCGTGCGAGGCGGACCTCGGCGCTTCGTCTTGCTTTATAGTCGGAGACTCGCGCGTGCGAGGCGGACCTCGGCCACGTTTTATTTAAAGTCCGTGGCCGAGTGCGTGCGAGGCGGACCTCGGCGCTACATCTCGCTTTATAGTTCGGGGACTCGCGCGTGCGAGGCGAACCTCGGCCTTCGTCTTATTTAAAGTCCGAGACTCGTGCGTGCGGAGGCGGACCTCGGCGCTCGTCTTATTTATAGTCCGTAGACTAGTGCGTGCGGGGCGGACCTCGGCGCTATGTCTTATTTAAAGTCCGTAGACTAGTGCGTGCGGGCGGACCTCGGCGCTACGTCTTATTTAAAGTCCGTGGCCCGAGCGCGCGCGGCGTCCCCGTTGCGTCTTTTGTTTATACTCGGGCTGTCACCTTTGGCTACGGTGAGTGCACGCGCGAGCGTCGCGACTTGAGTTATACTCGATCCGTACCCACAGCTACGGTGAGTGCACATCGCGAGCGTCGTCTTTGTTTATACTCGGGCCCGTCACCTTTGGCTACGGCAAGCACACGCGAGCGTGTGACGATTTATACTCGATCCCGTACCCACAGCTCGGCGAGTGCACTGCGACGTCGTCTTTGTTTATACTCGGGCCCGTCACCTTTGGCTCACGGCGAGTGCACACCGAACGCGCGACTTTGATTTATAGTTAGTCCGTACCACAGCTACGGCGAGTACTGTGACGTGCATCTTTGTTTATACTCGGGCCCGTCACCTCACGGCTCTGGCGAGTCCACGCGAGCGTGCAACCGATTTATACTCGATCCGTACCCACAGCTCACGGCGAGTGCACTGTGAACGTCGTCTTTGTTTATACTCAGGCCCGTCACCTTTGGCTCTGGCGAGTGCACCTGTGAACGTGCGACCGATTTATACTCGTCCGTACCCTGGCTATGGTGAAGCGTGGTGGGCCCATAACCCTGAGTCCCGGGATCGAAACACGGCTCACGATACCATCATTGTAAGACCCCAGATATTAACATCCAGATTCCTCTGTGATTCTGCACTATTCCTGGATCGGTAGATAGTGCTCACGATTCTGATAATGAATATCAAAATACATATCATACGGAAGCGTAAAATTTAATAGTAGACTTACTCATGGGCGATTAGGCGAAATCGATAAATTGCTGCGGTGGAAGAACAGCACACAGGTGGGACCTTGAGGACATGCCCTTTGTAGGGACCGATATTAACATCCGGATTCCTCTGTGATTCTGCACTATTCCTGGATCGGTAGATAGTGCTCACGATTCTGATAATGAATATCAAATTACATATCATGCGGAGCGTAAATATAATAGTAGACTTACTCATGGGCGATTAGGCGAAATCATTAAATTGCAGCGGCGGAAGAGCGAAGCACACAGGTGGGACCTTCAGGACATGCCCACAGGCAGCCAACTGGAGGTTCGCGACCTAGCCCTTGACATCTTCATCTTCTCTGCCAGCTTGTCCAATCTTGTTGCTGCGGCGCAATGATTTGATTTCCTGATTCTGAATTTTGTCGCAAAAGCGAGCGTGAGCACTCCGACCCCGTGCTCCGTGAGCCAATACACAGAATGCAAATAAATAGTATGCATGGCTTAACAAAGGAGAGGCTCGGGCTATTTTGTTTTGCGTAGAGTGCTTTTGAATACAATTAATTAAAAAGCCCTATGACTTAGCAATTTTGGAACAAATCATAATGTACAAGGAAATGCATTATTAATATCGATTCAGATTCCATCCACCGTTACATGGCATCGCACCATATAGCAATTTCTTGACGTTATAGCAGCTTAACTTACCCAGGATGACACCGGGACAATTCCAAACAGGCGGTCCTTCGCCCTTCACTTTTCCATTCCCACCCACAAAACCTTTTTAAATAGAACTATATCTGGTTAAGTTCCTATGTCCGCCCTTGACCGTGGGCACGGCTATTCGAATAGTTATGACTCTGCAGAGTTTGTACACTTTCACCACAAGAGACAATCAACTCGTTGCCCCACACGATTCCTTAGACATGTGGTTGAGCAGACCGTCACAGTGACTTTTCAAAGTATCTAGTCCCTTTTATCATCTCACCCTATGGGCCATTCCCACTTGCGGTGGGTCCCATACGTTGCAGGATGTTCCCCACGGCTACTAGCGTCGGGCTCCACTCCCCTCTGCGCTAATGCACCGGGAAACGTCACCCTCCACTCGGTGTCCCTTTAGGCCTCCCCTTGCCCTTGCATATCCACTCCTATCCCCTACCGGTGAGATGAGTCCGGGGGTTTCGATAAATTTACTTAGCCAAGCTATACTTTACAGACTTGTGGTTGTACTGTTTTACACGGGTTGACATGACAAGATTCAGTCCTTAGTATTATCTGAGCGGTTCTACCACACTCCACAATTTTGTGCATTCCTTCGCACCACATACCAGCCCCCAAACCATCCGCTCAGATATTAAAGCAAATTGAGAGTTTTTGGGAATATAAAATAACCATATCCAACATACACGATCATTATCACCATGACTGCCCAACCAACTTTTCTCATGATTAAAAGTGATGCTTGGCGCTCTCGCGCCATGAGTACCTAAACAATACTACGCATGGCATACAATTACGGACTTATTTTCGAAAGGTTACTATTATAATTTGTGCTAGGGCGACAATTTTCACATGTTCAAATATTTCAGAGGGGTAATATTAACCAAGTACACAATGGGATATAACTAGAATCTTAAATTAACATGTATTTGCATATAACATAACAGCATGCAATTTGATAATTTAAACAAAAGTAATTTGCGAAAACATAGGTTCAACATGATCAAAGTATTGACTACTTTCGCGCGGTTTACCACGGTCTTGAGCTCACACAATGTTGTTGCATGCGATGATCTTTAATTCTGGTCTTCATCGATCTTAGCCTCGCTTGATCCCTTGATTCTTCAGGACTCCAATTTCTAATTACGCGACAAACGCATTGAATCCAAATAAAAGCAAATAACTCAAAAGATCCAAATAAATCCGAATGAACTAAATTTTAGTTTTATTATGTGTTAATGGGTGATTTGAGGCAAGGGTGGTAATGGAATACGATAACTTGATCTTTTATTAATAATCTCTTTTTATTATTTTGTTATTTATCAAGGAAATTCCATGAGTTAGATTAGATCTATGATTTGATGGACGAGTTTAGTTGGATGTTATGTCATCGACTGTATGCGCAATATTTACAATTTTTTGAGCTTATTGAATTATTCTTTAGAGTCCAAGTTTATAATGCTTTGTAGTACGATATTTCATGCTCCTTAGAACAGACGTAACTTATTTTGAATTAGTACCCATTTACTCGGGTCCTATATAGCCATATACAATTATAATCAATATTATTTATTAAATCCAACATTAATATTTAATTACTGGCCTCCCTATTATATTGCCTATACTTTAGCTATTATTAGGCTTAGCGTTATTCTTAGTCAAATTTATTTGTCTAAGCTTGTCATACGGGTTCATCTATTAACATAGCTGCTTTAATTTAAATCTGCCATAGAGATTTCTTTGATGGCAACATGTTAAATGCTAGGGTATGTATATCATTATAATCCAGGGCAATCTTTTTAAACCTTACTTTTACTAGTCATAAATTTTGTTCTCCTTAAACTCAACTTGGACATATGTGTGTGTATATATATACCATATATATTTTAATTAGGATTCCTATTATATTAGGACATTCAACGTAGCTCTCTTTATTAATGCCTTTATTTAATAATTAGATTAATAATAAAGGTACCTTAACTATGCACATATGGTAAGTAACCAAATAGTAAATCTTAAAGAAATTTTTACTTATATCCTAATAAGGTTTGTTAACTTTCCTAGACCAGTTCATGCTTTTTCTGAATCACCTAATTGCCCATATGCTCATCACTCTATATTCGAGGTTTAGGCAAATTTTATTTGAACCTAAATTAGTTTTCTTAGCTTCCTGAGATTATTTCCTAGCTTAACCCTTCCTTGTGTTCTTTATTAATCTTGCTTTGCATTGGCAACCATTGTATATGCATATGCCATTACATTTGATTCTTTTGAATTTCCTTAACTAGCTAGCAAAAGCTGATTCTAATTACCTTGAGTAGCCTTGGGCCCACATGACATTGAGGAAGAAGACAATTGGGAGGAAGAAGGCTGCCTTGCTCTCGCCACACAGGAGAAGGAGGGAATGGCACGGGGGTGTGCGGCTTGGGCGGCGGTGGCATCGCCGCGAGGGCGACAGAAGACCGGTGACCATCAAAATGGGTCCCCACAAGAATGAGGAGGCACTGCATGCTCTCACGCAGTGGTGGTGGTGTCGGCGGCGGTTGGCGGCGGCTTGAATGGCCGGGGCGGGGAGCGGATCGGGCGCGGGGACCGGAAGGAGGGGGAAAGGGATAACGTGCACAGCAGCTAGAGGAAGTCCGGGTGAAGCTTACCGCGCTGCCGGTCGGGCCGGGGAGGGTCTACGGCGGGCGGGCGGCGTGGACCGGCAACGGTGCGGAAGGGCTTGTGTTGCCGGCGGGCTATGGTGGAGGGGAAGCTCCGGCGAGGTGGGCGCTAGCTTCGGGGTGGCCGTGCGGTGCTCCCGGCGCGCGGAATTGACCGGAGAAGTGTCGAGGGAGGTGTTGGCGGCGGTAATGGCGGCGGCGGGTTGCGCACGACGGAGGAGGAATAGGAGGTGGGGAAGGAGAGGAGAAAGGCGCGAGGCTATGAGGGAGGCCGGAGGCTTTATAGCGCGAGGCGCGGGAAGCAGTGGCGAGGACCGGACGGAGGCGGCGGAAGCTGCCGGCAGGACCGGGCACATGGCTCGATCTTGTGGCGTCTGAGCGCGGGCTCGACGCATGTCCGGCGCGCGCAGAGCAAAGGAACAAGCAGCGCAGAGCAAGGGAACAATGGCGCGAATGCAGGCGCGGAGGGAGATCCGGGAAAAAAGATCGCGCGCAGAGGATGGCGAGCACGCGCGGAGAAGGAGGAAGGAAAGGGGAAAGAGGCGCGCGGGGTGAGAGAGAGGAAGGCGTGCGGGCGGGCGCGAGCCACGCGCGAGCAGGGAGGGAGGCATGTGCGGGCGCTCGGGCCCGCGTGCAGAGCCAGCGCGGGAGGAAGGGAGGTTGGGCGGTCCGGTTGGCGGCTTGGCCTCCAATTCTTTTTATTTGCATTTCAGTTTACATATCTATTGCTCATGTTCACACACACACATATATATATATATATATATATATATATATATATATATATATATATATATATATATATATATATATATATATATATATATATATATATATATATATATATATATATATATATATATATATATATACATATATTTCTCCTTTCTCTCTATTTTTGTATACTTTCATTTATACATCTTTGGTCAATCAGCTAGGCCATTTTGTATACATACTTGCATATATTTTAGGGTTTAACTTTGTTGCCTTTATAGTACTATTTATAATAAAAACTTATATATATATACTTTAATTTAAATTTCTCCCTCCTTACTTTGGATTGTCTTTTCAGTGGTGAATTCAAAATTATAAATTTCTTGTGCTTAGTATTTTCTTTTATGGTATTTTAGTTCTATTTTTTTTTAAATCCTCAACCCAATATTTAAGAAGCACCTTAAAAATCCAAATTTCAAGAGAACATTTTTGCACAAATAATTCAAAAGCTTCCATTTCCCAAATTTAAATTTTTGGGATGTTACAAACCTACCCCCCTTAAATGAATCTCGACCCCGAGATTCCGGTAGAGCAGAAAGAATGGAGGTGGGGGTTATATTGACTAGCTATGGGTTTCGGGGCGTTGCTCGTCGTATAGTTCTTTAGCTCCATAGAGAGATGAAAATCTGCATAATAGGGGTTAGCACTTGGAGAAGTCAAAAGGGAAGAGGGAAACCTTGTTTTTCTGGATAGGTCGTAGACTTCCAAATACTTGCCCTGTGACGTTGTTGTCTTCATGTCCTCATAGAATAGAGTAGTTGCATCGTCTATTAGACATACGGTTGTAGAATTCCATATTGATAGGTGGGCAGCAATGGTCTGTGCCATGAGGTAGAGGGCCTTAGGAATGAAAGAGATGATGACGGACATATCTATATGGTGGTCTTTCACTCCTACTGGAATCTTGTTCTTACCCTTTAGCTTTGCTAAGCACGACGATTTTAGCTAAAGGTACGTCTTGCGGTCCTCATCATTAGAAGATTTCTGACCCTTGCGAATATCCTTGTACTGGTCTGAATAGATTTAAGTCCAGGTTGTTGCAACTCTAAATATGCGTTGCTGTAGTTCTTCGGTAGTTCTGTCTCTTAGTACTACCCCCCTTAAAATGGGTATCACTAGTCATCATTCATCCCTTCTAGTTTCTAGGCATGATGAGTCTTGTGGCGATTTGATTTATGGGTCCTTCCGGTAGGTAAGGAGAGAATGTTAGTAGGACAAAGTCTTGAGTATTGGTCTTTGTGCCGGTTGAGGCTTTTAATCGAAAAGTAGTGAAGGCTCCACTTGTCCTTGATTGCCTTGGCTTTGACTATCTCTTACTTTGCTTGGGTAGATCTGACTTGGGTTGCAGCAAATAGGGTGAGAGGGAATAGCATGAGGTAAGGACAGAATCGTGGGGATAAGGTAATCCAACCCATTCTAGCTTTAAAAGGGCACATCCAGGGAGCTGGAGTGATACTGAGCCACACAAATTTTTTTTAAAAGCAAGCTTTTCCTGTGATTGCAAAATAGGACGCCCGAGGGCAAGGAGGTAGTGCACAGGGTACAATAAAATCTTGTGACAATACAACGTCTACTCGGGGAAGCACACATAAGGGGGCACAGGGTTCATCGGCATAGTTTGTTTAAAACAAAACCATCTTATCTTCATGAACATCTTCGACGGTACTAGCCTTAAAGTTTGGAGTAGGGGGATGAGAAGGGGAACAAAATTTTCCTTTTGATATCAATAGAAAGAAGAGGAAAGTATTTGGAGGTGATTTGCTTGATATCAATGCTCATTCTTGCATTATCATCATTTTTTTGAACTTTGTGGCAAAATGGATATATATATATATATATATTTATAGGATAAGAAGTATCTTTCCAACCATGGGTAATAAACCCGAGTATGGAAAATAGGCTTGTACCGAAATAACTATTTTGAGAAGCAACACCTCAAGGTTTTCCCTTAAGCTTTTTATTTTTTTGAAACACAAGTCCTTTTTAGGGAAAAGTTTTCGACAAATAACCTTTTAACTATTTGAGGATCCAAAGTGAATTTTTGGAAGATTTTTTTTTGCAAGTAGTTGAACTTATGAAAATTTCCTCGGAGGGTCAGGTTTGTCAAAATGAATGAGTTAGAAAACTAAATTTTTGGCAGACAATTTTGATAATCGATCCTCCCAAGGATAAAATAATTTTTGGAAAGGAGTTTCAAATTTAAGCTTTTGTGGCTTTGGCCAAAAGCATGTTTGCAATGGGGGTTTACAAGATGAATACTGGATTTTTTTTTTCATTTTGAATTCGGGGTAAGAGAGCTTTAGAAGTATAAATGGCTAAGGTAGCATAATGATGAGGAGGACTCATCTAAGAGAGATAAGAATGAGCAATATAACCTATATTTTTGGAAATAGATATTTAAGAAATAATTCTAGTCATGAAACTAATGGCCAGGCTAACTAGGTCACGACCTGCAGTCGATATGCTCGATACCATCATTGTAGGGACCGGATATTAACATCCGGATTCCTCTGTGATTCTGCACTATTCACTGGATCGGTAGATAGTGCTCACGATTCTGATAATTAATATCAAATTACATATCATGCGGAAGCGTAAATATAATAGTAGACTTACTCATGGGCGATTAGGCGAAATCATTAAATTGCAGCAGCGGAAGAACGAAGCACACGGTGGGACCTTGAGACATGCCCACAGGCAGCCAAGCGGAGGTTCGCGACCTAGCCCTTGACATCTTCATCTTCTCGCCAGCTTGTCCAATCTTGTTGCTGCGGCGCAATGATTTGATTTCCGATTCTGAATTTTGTCGCAAAAGCGGCGTGAGCACTCCGACCCGTGCTCGCGAGCCAATACCTGAATGCAAATAAATAGTATGCATGGCTTAACAAAGGAGAGGCTCGGGCTATTTTGTTTTGCGTAGAGTGCTTTTGAATACAATTAATTAAAAGCCCTATGACTTAGCAATTTTGGAACAAATCATAATGTACAAGAAATGCATTATTAATATCGATTCAGATTTCATCCACCGTTACATGGCATCTGCACCATATAGCAATTTCTTGACGTTATAGCCGCAACTTACCGCTGGGATGACACCGGGACAATTCCAAACAGGGCAGTCCTTCGCCCTTCACTTTTCCATTCCACCCACAAAACCTTTTAAATAGAACTATATCTGGTTAAGTTCCTATGTCCGCCCTTGACCGTAGGCACGACTATTCGAATAGTTTTGACTCTGCAGAGTTTGTACACTTTCACCACAAGAGACAATCAACTCGTTGCCCACACGATTCCTTAGACATGTGGTTGAGCGGACCGTCACGGTGACTTTTCAAAGTATCTAGTCCCTTTTATCATCTCACCTATGGGCCATTCCCACTTGCGGTGGGTCCCATCGTTGCACGGGATGTTCCCCACGGCTACTAGCGCACGGGCTCCACTCCTCTCTGCGCTAGTACGACGGGAAACGTCACCCTCGACTCGGTGTCCCTTTAGGCCTCCCTTGCCCTTGCATATCCACTCCTATCCCCTACCGGTGAGATGAGTCAGGGGTTTGATAAATTTACTTAGCCAAGCTATACTTCTGAGACTTGTGGTTGTCTTTGTTTTACAGGTTGACATGACAAGATTCAGTCCTTAGTATTATCTGGCGGTTCTACCACACTCCACAATTTTGTGCATTCCTTCGCACCACATACCAGCCCCAAACCATCCGCTCGGATATTAAAGCAAATTGAGAGTTTTGGGAATATAAAATAACCATATCCAACATACACGATCATTATCACCATGATGCCCAACCAACTTTTCTCATGATTAAAAAGTGATGCTTGGCGCTCTCGCGCCATGAGTACTAAACAATACTACGCATGGCATACAATTACGGACTTATTTTGAAAGGTTACTATTATAATTTGTGCTAGGGCGACAATGTTCACATGTTCAAATATTTCAGAGGGGTAATATTAACCAAGTACACAATGGGATATAACTAGAATCTTAAATTAACATGTATTTGCATATAACATAACAGCATGCAATTTGATAATTTAAACAAAAGTAATTTGCAGAAAACATAGGTTCAACATGATCAAAGTATTGACTCGCCTGGCGCGGTTTACCACGGTCTTGAGCTCACACAATGTTGTTGCATGCGATGATCTTTAATTCCTGGTCTTCATCGATCTTCGCCTCGCTTGATCCCTTGATTCTTCAGGACTCCAATTTCTAATTACGCGACAAACGACTGAATCCAAATAAAAGCAAATAACTCAAAAGATCCAAATAAATCCGAATGAACTAAATTTTAGTTTTATTATGTGTTAATGGGTGATTTGAGGCAAGGGTGGTAATGGAATACGATAACTTGATCTTTTATTAATAATCTCTTTTTATTATTTTGTTATTTATCAAGGAAATTCCATGAGTTAGATTAGATCTATGATTTGATGGACGAGTTTAGTTGGATGTTATGTCATCGACTGTATGCGCAATATTTACAATTTTTTTTGAGCTTATTGAATTATTCTTTAGAGTCCAAGTTTATAATGCTTTGTAGTACGATATTTCATGCTCCCTTAGAACCAGACGTAACTTATTTTGAATTAGTACCCATTTACTCGGGTCCTATATAGCCATATACAATTATAATCAATATTATTTATTAAATCCAACATTAATATTTAATTACTGGCCTCCCTATTATATTGCCTATACTTTAGCTATTATTAGGCTTAGCGTTATTCTTAGTCAAATTTATTTGTCTAAGCTTGTCATACGGGTTCATCTATTAACATAGCTGCTTTAATTTAAATCTGCCATAGAGATTTCTTTGATGGCAACATGTTAAATGCTAGGGTATGTATATCATTATAATCCAGGGCAATCTTTTTAAACCTTACTTTTACTAGTCATAAATTTTGTTCTCCTTAAACTCAACTTGGACATATGTGTGTGTGTATATATATACCATATATATTTTAATTAGGATTCCTATTATATTCAGACATTCAACCGTAGCCCTCTTTATTAATGCCTTTATTTAATAATTAGATTAATAATAAAGGTACCTTAACTATGCACATATGGTAAGTAACCAAATAGTAAATCTTAAAGAAATTTTTACTTATATCCTAATAAGGTTTGTTAACTTTCCTAGACCAGTTCATGCTTTTTCTGAATCACCTAATTGCCCATATGCTCATCACTCTATATTCGAGGTTTAGGCAAATTTTATTTGAACCTAAATTAGTTTTCTTAGCTTCCTGAGATTATTTCCTAGCTTAACCCTTCCTTGTGTTCTTTATTAATCTTGCTTTGCATTGGCAACCATTGTATATGCATATGCCATTACATTTTGATTCTTTTGAATTTCCTTAACTAGCTAGCAAAAGCTGATTCTAATTACCTTGAGTAGCCTTGGGCCCACATGACATTGAGGGAAGAAGACAATTGGGGAGGAGGAAGGCTGCCTTGCTCTCGGCCACACGGAGAAGGAGGGAATGGCACGGGGTGTGCGGCTTGCGGCAGCGGTGGCATCGCCGGCGAGGCGACGAGAAGACCGGTGACCATCAAAATGGGTCCCCACAAGAATGAGGAGGCACTGCACCGCTGTCACGCAGTGGTGGTGGTGTCGGCGCGGTTGGTGGCGGCTTGAATGGCCGGGCGGGGCGGATCGGGCGCCGGGGACCGGGAAGGAGGGGGAAAGGGATAACGTGCATAGCAGCTAGAGGAAGTCCGGGTGAAGCTTACCGCGCTGCCGGTCGGGCCGGGGAGGGTCTACGGCGGGCGGGCGGCGTGGACCGGCAACTGTGCGGAAGGGCTTGTGTTGCCGGCGGGCTATGGTGGAGGGGAAGCTCCAGCGAGGTGGGGGCTAACCGGGGTGGCGTGCGGTGCTCCGGCGCGGAATTGACCGGAGAAGTGTCGAGGGAGGTGTTGGCGGCGGTAATGGCGGCGGCGGGTTGCGCGCACGACGGAGGAGGAATAGGAGGTGGGGAAGGAGAGGAGAAAGGCGCGAGGCTATGAGGGAGGCCGGAGGCTTTATAGCGGCAGAGGCAGGCGGGGAAACGGTGGCAGGGGACCGGACGGAGGCGGCGGAAGCTGCCGGGCAAGGACCGGGCACATGGCTCAGCGCTGGCGCACAGAGGCGCGGGCTCGGCGCATGTCCGGCGCTTGAGCAAGGAACAAGCAGCGCGCGGAGGGGACGGGACGAGCGGCGCGAAGTACCGGGCGGCGGAGGGAGATCCGGGAAAAAGATCGCGCGCGCAGAGGATGGCAGGCACGCGCGGAGAAGGAGGAAGGAAAGGGGGAAAGAGCTGGCGCGGGGTGAGAGAGAGGAAAGGCGTGCAGGCGGGCGCGAGCCACGCCGCAGGGAGGGGAGGCATGTGCGGGCGCTCGGGCCGCGTGCAGAGCCAGCAGCGGGAGGAAGGGGGAGGTTGGGCGGTCGGTTGGCGGCTTGGCCTCCAATTCTTTTTTTTATTTGCATTTCCAGTTTACATATCTATTGCTCATGTTCATATATATATATATATATATATATATATATACACATATATTTCTCCTTTCTCTCTATTTTTGTATACTTTCATTTATACATCTTTGGTCAACTGGCTAGGCCATTTTGTATACATACTTGCATATATTTTAGGGGTTTAACTTTGTTGCCTTTATAGTACTATTTATAATAAAAACTTATATATATATATACTTTAATTTAAATTTCTCCCTCCTTACTTTGGATTGTCTTTTCAGTGGTGAATTCAAAATTATAAATTTCTTGTGCTTCCGTATTTTCTTTTATGGTATTTTAGTTCTATTTTTTTCTGAAATCCTCAACCCAATATTTAAGAAGCACCTTAAAAATCCAAATTTCAAGAGAACATTTTTGCACAAATAATTCAAAAGCTTCCATTTCCCAAATTTAAATTTTTGGGACGTTACATGTCGGGACCCCGGATTTCCAAACCCGGACCCTCTGTGTATTACTGCACTAGTCCCAGATCAAAGCTAGTGCACATAGTTAAACAGAAATGATTCATGACCAACAACGCATTTATTACAATATTAAAGAGTACAGACCGAAAGGTCTCACTATTACAGTTGAGGATTCAAGACCTCGCACACACGAAACACAGCGGAAGCAAAGTGAATTCAAAGTAGACCCATCAAAATGCCACAGGCAGTTGACTGGGGAAGCGCGACCTAGTTCTCCGGGAAGAATCCATCACAGCCACAAGCGAAGCAGCAGTCGTAAACACCTCCTTGAGCTTCATGTTCTTCTGAGGTTTATTTTAAGTGTAGCATGTGAGTACATAAAGTACTCCGCAAGTCTTGGGAAAAATGCATAGATGCAAGGCTTAACAAAGGAAGGCTATATGGTTCTTTTGCACAAAGCAACATTTTAAAATTCAATTACTACTAATTATTTTCAAGGCATCCATTTAATAAAGTAAATGTTTTAGCGAAACTATCATTGACTTTCTAGTGAAGGTTCCATCTACCAACACTAGCCAACAACTTGAACAAGTTTAATCTGCGGGTTAAATCCACCCTCTCTGCTCCAACCGCCAGATACCCTTCCGAGAGTTCCCTCCACTCCGGAATATAAAACTTTGATTTTTAAAACAAAACCAGAAATCTACCATGTGCATGCATTCCTTGCCGCCCTTGACCGTGGGCACGGCTATTCGAATAGTTTTACACTCTGCAGAGGTTGTACAACTTTACCCACAAGAGATAATTTATCCTAAAAGTCAACACGCTTCCTTTGGCATGAGACCCGGATAAAATATCATAAAGCCTTTACCTTACTCTAATCTAGCTAGATACCACCCGCTGAGGTTTCACCGCAGTAGGCTAACCGCCCAACCGAAGCCCCTCTTGCGCCATATGAGTACTGATAAATCACTGTCACTCACTTGTGAATAACCAGTCCATCCCGGCATCCACTTTCCATCTGGTGGCACCTAAACTAGACTATCGTAAGTTAGTCATTAGGTCGTACCATATAGACTTGTGGTTGTACGGTTAATGCTCGATTTGGACAAACACAAGCGTCGGTCCTTAATTGACTAGGTGGAACATACACTTTACAAGATCTCGTGCTTCCTGCACCAATCCAAACTAACCATCCACCTAATCTAAACCAATTTTCACATTTTAGTTTATTTTAAAAGAACAATGGCAACTCAATTACCACTAATTTTCATAAACACAGGGTATTACAATAATTCATAATTTCCCATTTTCAAGATTTCAAAGGTATTAAATAGCGAGACTAAGCATTATACTACCATTCCACTATTCACAAAGATTTAGTAATAATCTCATTATTGAGACAAATGAAATTCTAGGGTGACAAAGGTACATGGCATTCAATTTCAATGGAGGGTATAACAAGGTTGGTTTAACTAACCCTTAAGATTTGAACTAATATTTTATATAAATAGCAATGCACATAATTTAAAATAATTAAAACATTTCAAAATCATACGTTCGAAATGATCAAAGGAGACTTGCCTTCTTGAGTGCGGTTTGGGTCTTCTTGTCTGCGACTGACGAATTCCTCGGTGTGGCGGAATCTACGCGAAAAGACAGACAAACAAAACAAATAAAATCAAAAAATTTAAATAAAATTCAAAAATTATGGCTTTGGAAGATTAACAGGAGGGAAAAAGGAAAAGGTGACTTTCGGAATTATTTTTGCATCTGAAAAATAATACTTATGACGCCAACAAATTTCGAATTTTACGGCGGAAAGTTATTTGAATGATCGGTGGGCGGTCTCGTGGACCGGTTCCACGGACCACGAATTTCGCGGCGTGGCGATCGGCCACATGGCGCCATGCGGCGCAAGGTGGAGGCCACGCGGCGACCACGCAGCAAGGCCGCCACGCGGCGGCGCGCATGGGCGGCACGGAGGCGCCACGGCCCGGCGGAGGCGAAGCGAGCGGCGGCGGGCGGGAGAGGCGGCGGCACTCACCGGCGCGCGGGAGGCCCGGCGGCCGGCGCGGTGAGGTGGTGGCGGCGGGGTTTGGGTGGCGCGGTGGGGCACCGGGAGGCGGCCAAAAGAGGAGGAGAGGCGGTGGGAGGCGGGGTGAGGGAGGCCGAGGGGGCGGTATTTATAGGCAAGGGGAGGAGAGGTGGCGGATTTTTGGAGCCTCGCTGAGTTAATGCAAACCGTGATTAAAGGAAATAAAAAGAGGGAAGCAGTAGGATGAATGGAGGATTGATGGAGCTTAGTTTCCACCATTTAATCGAGATTTAAAGCACGAAAACAGCCGCAATCAAAGCTTTATTTTTGGGTTAATGGAGGTGGAGAGAGAGGGTGGGAGGAGGAAGAAGGTGAGGTTGAAGAAGGATATGACATATGGGTCCCATGTGTCATAGAGAGTGAGAGTTAGTGAAGAGTGCAGGTAGTGGTTCACGACACGTGGCAAGTGAGTGTATGAGAGGCTTTGGATTTTTATGAAGGGTAAGTTGTGGTGGATGGCTAGGATTAAAACGTGGAGAGAGGTGGATTTAATCTGAGAGCGACACGTGGCGGGCTAGGATTTAATTTGATTTTTATTTTCGGAATAAATTTCAGCAATTACTAGAAACTTTATAAAAGCTTGGAAAATTAATATTTAATGTCTAAAAATTCCAGAAAAATCATAAAATATTCCTGGAAGCATTTTAGACTTATTAAAAAATTTTAATTTCAGATTTGCAATTTAATAATTTAAAAAATACTTTTTAACTTTGAAAATTGATTTTAAAATTTCAGAAAATTCTCAAATAATATTTAAAATTTTAGGAGAGGCTAGGAAAAATATAATTTTCCCTTTTTGGCTTTAATAAAATATTTAAAATACATTTTCTTGCTTTAAATTTTGAAATAAAATCTGGACAATCAAATAAAAGCCAAGTAAAATCCAATTACTTTAAAATAATTAATTTGAATTTAATTTTTTCCAGAAAACCAAATTTTGGGATGTTACATATGGCGAGTGCACACGCGAACGTTCGTCTTTGTTTATACTCTGGCCCGTCACCTTTGGCTACGGCGAGTGCACACGCGAACGTGCGACTTCAATTTATACTCGATCCGTACCTCGCTATGGCGAGTGCACACGCGAATGTGCGTCTTTGTTTATCTGCGAACGCGCGCACATTGGCTAAGCCTGCGCGCGCCCTCGCCGCGTACTTGCACGTGATGAAGAAAGATTAGCGACAAACGGCGATCTTCATTACATCCCCGTTTGCGCGGGTAAGCAACTACAAGGGGTGGATATACTAACCATTTGCCCTCGGTGCGGCCGAAGCCTCTAGTCGCTAGACGTCTGCAGGGCCCGCCAAGGCGCCTCCGAATAGCCCCGCGGACCTCCGCGCTATGATGCTAGCTCTAGGAGCGCCGTTGGGCTTAAACGCGGACACACAGTACTGGCTAGATGCGCGGGCCATATCTTGGTCACCTCGGACGGTGATGATGGTCCGGGACACAGGATCTTCATGCATAGATAGCGTGATGTGGTACCGCGCCGAAGGAGTTGAGGATTGGGCGCCTAAGATGGCATTGTAGAAGTGCGGAAGGTCGACCACGTCGAAGGTGGCATCTTCGGCCCGCACATTGTCACCTTGGCGATGGAGACTTGAAGACCTATTTGGCGGGCGCGCGCAGAGGCTGTCCCCGAAGCCTGCGGTGGGGTTCCCGAGGGCCCTAAGCGGCCGAGGATCCCCATCTAGTCGAAGGCCCCGCAAACAATATGTTCGCGGAGCTGCCGCTGTCCACCAAGCGCGCCCACATCGCATCCCGCGATAGTGACCGGATGACCGGGGTCCGATGAGAAGTCCACACCTTGGCGTCGTCGGTGTGAATGTAACCGTGCTGCGCCCGATGCAGGGGTGCTTGCGGCTGGTATGCCGCCACGTGATGTAGTCTTCGCGCATAGGCCTTCTCGCTGCCGTCTTGAGGCAAATTCCAGCGCAGAACTTTCGGATATGGCGTTAATGATCTGCGGTGGGTTGCCTCGGGGCTGCGGCGGCTGGAGGCCCTCCGAGGCTGCTGTCGTGAGCTTGGATCCGCAAGGTGCCTTCGAGGTTGCATCCCTTGCGCTGTACCGCATGGGGCCTCGTGCGGGAATTAGGCGTGGGCCACGCGCGGCGGGCGCGTCTCGGGTTCTGTCCCTAGCGACGCTATCGCGGAGCACCGCGATGGAGGTGCAGGTGCGGGTATCATGATTGCCGCGGCCGTGGACCACACACCACAGTCCCTGATGCTGGTCGTCGTAATCTCCACGACCTTTATCGTCGCGGCCCCGGCCACGGCGCCCCCGACCGCCTTCCCGCAGGAGCGCCCTCGTCGGAACCGCCTTCAATGTCGAGGACGTAGCAGTTTCACCTCGACCTCTGCTGGCTGCGCTTGGGCTGATCGGACGACTCCTTATGCGGCGTCCTGCGGTCGGCGCGTCCGGGCGACTCGCGCACGTTTTCCCTTCGAAGATCCGTTCTTCGGGGGATCTTCGGCTTTTGCCGAGGCTCCGGCCTGGTTGGTGTCGGAGTCGTCCCCTTGCCTTCGCCGCGCGTCTTCTTCCGCCCTGGCATATTCCTCCATTTTGTCGAAGAGCTTTGCCACCGTCTTGATTGGCTTTGCGTTGTACTCGGCCATCGGGCGGACGAACGCCTGTATGGCTGCGTGCGATGGTGTATTCGTTGCGTCTTTCACTTGGCATCGAATCTTGGCGAGCGTTGAAGTAGTCCCGGAGCTTTTCCGAGGGTTTTTACTTGACAGCAAAGAGTTGGTCCGCGTCGACTCGGTCGACGTAGTTTCCTTGAAAGTTGTTGTGGAGGCGGACGCGAAGCTGCTCCCACGCGTAGATGGAGCCCGGCTCTATGGTAAAGAACCAAGAGAGCGCCATGCCTTGCAGCGCGAGGGGGAGTCCCTTCGCCTTCGTGGTGTCGTCTCCGCCCGCGGCTTCGATCGCGGTTACATACACGCGCACGAACTCGCGGGGGTCGTGTCACCTTTGTACGAGTCGATGGCGCTAGGAAACTTGAAGTCTTCGGGCCATGCCGCTTGCTGCAGCCCCGCCCAGCGGGATTCGGATCTATGCGCCGCGCCGCGCGCGGCTAGGCGTGGGGGCTTCGCGGCTATCCACCCTCTCCGGCGTGGGCTCGGCGCGATCTCGGCGCGGCATGCGGCTCGAGCCTCTTGCATATCTCGGGCGGCCCGCGAAGGTCCCCTAGATCCCGCTGGAATCGTTGAGGGCTGCCAGCGAGGCACTCTGCCGCTCGCGCAGCGGGTCGTCGGTACTCCCAGCGGGCGGATCGGCGCGAGCACGTCCACGTCGCGAGGTCCCGAGCTGCCGGTCGCTCCGTCGTGGCTACATCGAACCGCCGGCCCCGCGCCGCCGGCGAGGTTGCGGCGGCGGCGGCGGTCGGTGTCGTTGCGTCGGCGGGGCCGGTGCCGCCGCGCCGGCGTCGGCGTCTTCGACGCGAGTCCGCCCCGCGGCGCCGATGACGGGTGGGTCGACGCTGTGCGGGTGACGGGGTTGGTCGTCGCGGTGCCGGTGACGAGGTTGGTTGTCGCGGTGCCGGTGACGAGATTGGTTGTCGCGGTGCCGGTGACGAGGTTGGTCGTCACCGCGCGGACGTCGACGTCTTCGGCCACCGCGCCTGCCGCTGCCAATGCCGAAGCCCTGGTACTCATACGACGCTCCAGCCCGGCCGCCTTCTTTCCCTTCACCGCCCCTGACGAAGCTTTTTTCGGTGCCATCCTTCTTCTTCGGTCTTCAGGCTTGTCCTTGTCCTCCCACGGACGGCGCCAAGCTGTTGTGGCTCTGAGACCAAGCAGAGAGAGATGGTAGTGGAGAGTGGTGGAAATGAGTATGATGGCCTCCTCTCTCCCCATGGCCGGTATTCTATATATATATACACATGGGGAGTGCTTTTACAATTATGCCCTTACAGCAGATCCTCCCCTTCAGGGGTATTTGTGTTATTACACGTGGCCTATTCTAGGCCTTATAACTTCCTACCGAACTCTTGCTGGGTTTAGGTGGGGGCCACCCCTACGACAGATACCAATCCATAAAGTTCGTTCCATTGAGTTTTTCTTTCTCAAGAATAGATCGCAAATTAAAAGAACTGGATGCGGCACTAGCTGACATGATCTACAACAAAGAATATGCAAAGTTTAGCACTATGTTTATGTTCATCTTTTATTAAACAATTTAACAAAAGACTCCCACTATGTGTTTTGCAACAAAACTCCCTCTAAGTTACATAGTGGGTCAAGATCCTCATTTCACTAATTCCTAGTGAGCTTTGGCATCATGGCTAGAAAACTAGTGACATGGGCAAGCAACACCTTGCTAATCACATCCCTATGTGACTCTTGCTTGTTGGGTGACATTAGTATGCCCCGGCCCCAACCTATGCCCCAAAGTCCAAAACTGTTTTGATAACCTTGTTAAGTAAACCAAATGCTTGCGCATGTAGATGTCCGACATCTACCCCAAATAATGATGATAACCGACGGCACTCTACTTTGGTAGACCTACCATGCGGTGATCATTATCTTTTGGTGCAACATATGGAAGGGCATTAACACCTAATTTTATGAGGGATTCTATCCTACCAAAGCAACATATCACAAATATCATTGCATAAGAATAAGATAGATAACATCACAGATAAACACATTTAACTGTGAAGTAGTATGGCCCAAAAAATGGTGATCTCCATCTCCATGTAGGTGTAGACGATCTCCATCCTCCACATCACTCCTTTAGGCCACCATGCTTGAAAGCTTGTAACCTCAAAACTAGGCTACTACCTATAATAGCTAGAAATTGAAGATTACAAAGATAGATTCAAGCATTAAGGTCATTTCACATGGTCGTTAAATACAATATAGATAGCTAACAATAGCTGAAATAATCATGACACACTGGCCATGAGCAGATGTTACATGCATCACATACATCTCATACATTCCAATAAGATATAGGGCCATACTATTCACATCATTCCTGCAAAAACAAGTTAGGCGTAGAATCGTATTCTACCTAACGATGTGAACCCATGACACATTCTCTAGGACACTAGTTTTTCCACTGGGCCGAGGCCATCAGATCCATAACCTACTAGTATCGGCATAACCACCTTATGCCGATCCGAGACAATCTCTAGGGCACTAGTATTCCCACTGGCCCGAGGCTATCAGATTCATATCTTACTAGTATTCAACATAACCACCTTATGCCAATCCGAGACAATCTCTAGGGCACTAGTAGTGATACAATCTACGCCTCATCTAACCCCTATTCACCGATTGATCTCATCAACCTATGCTACCATCGATTCATCACATGAACCGGTGATCTAGACTGTAATAGATCCAATCTACTACAACCGCATATCAACATATGCGCTGATCCGAATCGCAAACTAAGCAAGATGGCTCTGATACCACTGAAGGATTACGCGTAGGCTACGAAAGTAGAAAACAAAACTTTTCTACCGCGCACACAAGGACATCATGCTTAGGAGGATCATGGATTATTACCACTAGACGCGCGCAGCGCAATGAAGAAGAGTTGGAGAAGCCGATCCAACCACGCGCGTCGAGGTAGTAGTGGAAGTAGCCGATCGTGAGCAGATCCAATTTGTAGGTTGTTGATGCCGATCAATGCCGCAACAGCAGCGCCTCCACCGGTATCCACACGTCCGGGGCTGGGCGCCGATCGTGAGTGTACCAAAGACTCGCGGCGGCAGGTTTGGCAGGAGGTGGCGGCTAGGGTTTAGCTCGGGATTATGGATGCATCCCCTCAGCCCTCGCCTCCATATATATAGACCTCCTCACTTGGGCCTCGTGGACCGAGGCCCAATAGGAGTCTATCCGGATCTCTATCCGAATTGAGCCCACATCCGAATCACATTCGAATTAGTGTTCCAACCCGTTAAGTGTGTGACCCTGTAGGTTCACGTATACTTGGTCGCGACCCGGAAACGCCTTTTCGGTCACCCTGTTAATAGCGGCCTCTAGTAAGACATATTAACCCCAAAGTATACGTAAAGATCATATCGGCTGAACCTGTAATGTTCTCATGTACGAATCCCTTTGTCTCACGATATAGATTGAGCTCAAGGCGAGACCTGTGTCATCCTCTTAATAGCTCAATCACTCTCTCGATTCCGTGATGGATTATAAACTCGTGATTGACTCCTCAATCACCTTGGCATGGCCATGCACTTTCATAATCCATTACATCGAGGGGCCCAAAGATATCTCTCCCATAAGGAGGGCAAATTCTATCTTGATCATTCACATCCCACTACATGTTTCATAGCAAACCCAAAGACTACTTTTATAACTACCCAGTTACAGAGTAGTGGTTAGTAGTCCCAAAATAGGCTACTACGCATGTTGGGAACCATGATGATCTCAAGTCTAAGGATTCTACATAAACACTACTTGAGACCAACTAATGACACATGGAATCTCTGCAGTGTCTCATGGCGAGTCTATCCAACATATGTTCACTAACACATGTCCATATTATTGATTTGGTATCTCCATACCATGATCCATGAGACATGATCATCAATCAATACATATACTGATCTTTGAATCATATTTGGTCCTCATATGATATATAATCAGGGATCATTTAGAAATAGCAACATTTTGGCAATAAGAGTCTCATGAATAAGTCACATACTCATTGATCAATAATGATAATGTCTATTTCAAGGAACAAAGCAATGTATCATAAACATAGTATGTGATATATTCAACATCTCCATGTTGCCTCTAGGGCATATCACCAACACCGCTGCCACCACTTGAAGGGTAGGGGCGTGGCGGTGGCGCGTCTCGCCGGATAGGTGCGGCTCGCTGCCACCACTTGAAGGATGAGAGCGGGCGCTTGCGCGTCTGCGCGGATGGCGCCAGCCCGCTGCCACCACGAAGGGTAGGGGCGTGGCGCTGGTGCGTCTGCCGGATAGGCGCCAGCTCCGCTGCCACCACTCCGAAGGGTAGGGGACGGAGCGCTTGCGCATCTACTTCGACTAGGCGCCAGCTCCGCTGCCGCCGCTTCGAAGGGATATCGGACTGAGCGTGTGTGCGGTTATTGCAGCTACGCGTCTACCTCTATCACACTGCCCTCGTAAGGCGCAAATCATCATATACGGGCGAGCATAGTAACCCTCCGAGTTTACCACGGGACAGCGTAGCCGGAGGGGCGAAGATACACTTCGCAGGATCTAATCAAGACTGTTCTTTGCATTCACTAAGGATGCTTACAAAGGCACACAAACACCTCCGGCGCACCAGGCCGCTACTCGGCAGGCTCATCCTTAACATACGTCCGTGCCGAGGCTCCACTCGAAGACGCCCGACCCGCCCAGAAATCCAATGCTTCCTTGGCCCTTTGCCAGCGCCGAAGACGCCGTCGGGTCGCAAGGTCGGAGATTAGCAGCCGGCCCCGGCTGTGTAGCTACTCGGGACAAGGGGGCAGGAATCAGAACAGCGGGGGAACAACTCCGTACTTTACCAAGAAAAAAAAGACAACCCGGGCTTCGGTTACAACGCACACCAACACGCGACAACCTCCTGTCACACCTGTGGGTTCGCGGTGTCCTCCGGGGCCGCTGCGCCATCCTCGTCACGCCAGGGGACCTCGTCCAGAAACCGACCAAGGTTTCCCTCGCCGTTCAAGTTGTTCCGCAGCTCGACTATGGCTGCGGCCTCGCTGCAGTATTCCCATATCCGCTCATGGAAGAACTTCACGACGTAGCGTACGGCGCGCACGGCGCCGGACATTACCCCGCCCCCGGCGGGCATCTCTAGTTGAGGATCGACTAGCCCCGCAACATGTTCACAACCGCGGTGTCGTAGGAGCGCGCATGTCAAACACGATGCCACGTAGGCGCAGTGATTGCCGAAGATTGCCACGGCACCGCGTGCAACGCCGGCCGCATCTCCAATCCACCGGAGTGACCGCGACAGGTCCTCGGGCCCGAAGGAACGCTCCGGCACTTCAGCGACAAGCCCCTTATGGGTGTCTTCCAGGGCCAGTATGGCGTCCCAGGCAGCTACCGAAGCGTCGCCCAAGGCTCGATCTCGCTCCACGAGAGAGGCAGCAAGCTCGCTGTTTTTCCCCTCTAGAGCAGCGATTTGTTGCAGAAGGTCGTCCCGCTCTGCAGCGCCTTCTTTCCGCCATCGCTTCGCGGCCGATGCTCGTCTTTGCGGCAATGAGGCCCGTGGTGCGCGTCTTCATCTCCACACACTCCAACTCGAGCGGCGTGTCACGAGCATTATGGGCGGAGCGCCCTCCTGTAGCTCCCTGCAGCTCCTTTTCGGCGGCCTGTAGCCTACTCCGTAGCGCTACTCCCTCGCGAACGTGAGCACCTTGTAGGGCCTGGGCCAACACGAGTGTCTGCGCGGCGCAGGAGTTATCAAGCCCTAAATGGTTGCAAGTGGTCTAAAAGACTGACGCTTACCCTCACTCCCGACATTTCAATGCATCTCCAAGGCGCCACGACCGTAGGTCCGCAGCGCTGTTGATCGATCTTTGGCGGCGCGTCCTCTGCAATCTGTGCCATGCCCTCGAGCATCCGACGGAGGGCGGTCCGCCGGGCTCGGCGCGCGACATCTATGTCGGGATAAGCGCCGCTGCAAAGAGGAAGTACACATTTGTCATGGGGCGTGCAAAATTGTCGAAGGAGTGCCGTCATAACCTACCTTCGGTGGCGAGCGGGGACTTCGCGAGACGTCTCCTAGCCGTGGGCGGGACCGCTTCACTTCCGCCCAACGGACGGCGTTGTCTCGCAGGCACAGGGACCTCGAGTCGGGACCTAGCGCCAACCGATCCGTGCCCACGGTCATTTGTGGCCCGAGGGGCGGGAGGGCGGGGTGGAGGAACCTCGGTGCTCGAAGCGAGTCCCACAAGCTCCCAACACCGGTCGCCACAACAAACCCTCGCGAAGTCCGTGGAAGGGGACTACGAGCGTGGCGCCGCTTGCGGGGAAGGTACCACCTGGTACCGCCAAAGGAGCCCCTGCGGCTACAACACTCGCCGAAGGGTCTCCACGGCTACAACAACAGCGATCGGGGCTTCGCCCCATGACCCTGCGGGGACACTTCAGCCTCGGCGCGCTATTAGCAAAGGCTGCGCCACACACTCCGCGGAGGGCAGCCCGCCACGACCATGGCGGAGGCGAGGACTCCGCATCGGTGCCGCCGGCCAAAGCACCACCACCTCGGCGACGGTCGCGAACGCGAGACCTCCACGGCGCGCCCTCCGTCGCCGATGCCTTCGCCCTCGTACCGCGCCCTCCAAGTGCGAGTCGGCATGCCGCGCGAAGCCGACTCGGGCTCGTCGCCGGCAGAACAGCGGCAACCGCCGTCTCGGGCGTGGTGCGGTGCTGCAGGTCCTCTTGCGGGATGACGCCTTTGTCTTCACGGCACCGTCATCCTCATGTTGCTAGTCCGGAGGGGTGCGATCCGGCACGACAGAAGCCCTAAGGCCTCACACACGCGGTTTATCCGCCCCAATCCGGCCTTCGCATTCGCAGCTGCGCGCTGCCCGTGCTCTCTGCTGGTGTATGGCCCGAGGAACACGCGCGCGGCGCGCTCTGTGTCCTCAAGGCGAGTCCCTGCGCCGGACAGACCACACTTACACAATGCAATACGTACGAACGGAGAGGAAGACATGGTCGACGAGGTCGCGCATATTGAAGCGGGCGGCGCCCCCCACAAGTCTTCGCGCCCTCAGCCTATCTTCCTCAAGGCCGCTGCCACTCGTCACACGATGGTACAACCACCGCCTCGCCAGCTTGGACTTCCACTTCCCTCGGTCGAGTTCGTGGGGAAGAGCTTCCCACATGACATCCTTCCGCTCCTTGGTTGGCACCGGGCTTCATGCGATATCGCAAGCAGGAGGCGCGGGCCAACACCCATCCGAGCGCGCAGGCCCGGTGTACACGGCGAGGCGAGCCACCGCGTTCGGATTCAATTGTGACAACTCCAGCTTGAAGGTCCACAGCACGTCCCCAACTACTACTGCGGACGGGATGCGAAGTCCGGCTTCGAAGTAGGTGACGAAGATGATCGTCTCCGACTTCTCAGGGCGCGGCTCCGTCTCATCATCGGTGGGCAACCACACTGCTTGGCGGTCCGATAGCCTCCCCTCTCGCAGCAGTGACCGGATCGTGTCCTCCATCACGAGCGTGCGGCCCAACTCACCGGAGTAGGAACCCTGACTCTTCTTCGCCGCCCACTTGTCTGCCACCACCGGATCGCGCTCCTCCAGCACGTATTTCACCTCGAGCGGTGAGGACCACCTGTGGATGGCGTAGCCGCCCACCTGAGTACGCTCGTCGCAAGTCACCATCAGCATCCACGGGGAACTCGACGGTGAAGAGGAGCGCAGGAACAGGGCGAGCGAATGCTGGGGGCGACGTGAACAACCATAAAGCGTAAGGAGGAGGCGCAGGCACAACGCCACGGGGGGTACTTAAAGGCCCCCCGCCTCCCACCGTTGGTAAGCGCAAACGGCGAGCGACAACCGCTCACCTCCCCACGTGCGAAGCCGAAGTGTCACGGCGGTACACGTAGCCAACATGCAACCGTGGTCGTATAGAGTCCTGCCACCACACGACGCGCCACTAGCGTCCCACTGCGTGTCGGTCAGCGCAAGGAATAAATGCAGGTCGCGCGACCCGACATAGCCTTTGGCGCGCGTCGGTGCGGCTCTTCGGACCCTAAACCGCGATAGCACAAACGGGGTCACCGACCCCCCGACCCTGGCCGCACCTGTCCGAAGGGACAACCGCAAATCTGCGTGACATGGGCAACCGAAGATCGACAAGAAGTGCAACTGCTAGCACAGGGGTCGGCGCGATTCCCGGAGCCATTAAGGCGCACTACCGCGGGGTCACGCTCACCCCAGGGAGTGCCTCGCTCCAAGCAGTGCACCACTCATAGCGCAACTGTGCCCATGGCACCGAGGAGTGCATCGCCGGTAGGGGACGGAGCGCTCGCGCGTCTACTTTGACTAGGCGCCAGCTCCGCTGCCACCAATTCGAAGTGTAGGGGACAGAGTGAAGGAATGCGCGTAGGCTACGATAGCAGAAAACAAAACTTTTCTACCATGCACACCAGGACATCATGCTAGGGAGGGATCATGGATCGGTACCACTAGACGCGCAACGCAGCGGAAGAAGAGTTGGAGAAGCCGATCCAACCACGAGCGTCGAGGTAGTAGTGGAAGTAGCCGATCGTCCCGAACGGATCGTCTCCTCCACGCGATCAACCACACCACGAGCAGATCCAATCTGTAGGTTGTTAATCCCGAGCCAAACCCTAGCCGCCACCTCCCGAGCCAAACCCTAGCCGCTCGCGAGTGCTGGTGCACTCGCGATCGGCGCCCAGCCGGGCGTGTGGATACCGGTGGAGGCGCTGCTCGTTGCGGCGTTGATTGGCATCAACAACCTACAGATTGGATTTGCTCGTGGTGTGGTTGATCGCGTGGAGGAGACGATCTGTTCGAGACGATCGGCTACTTCCACTACTACCTCGACGCGGCGTGGTTGGATCGGCTTCCCAACTCTTCTTCGCTGCGCTGCTGCGTCTAGTGGTAACGATCCATGATCCTCCCGAGCATGATGTCTTGGTGTGCGCGGTAGAAAAGTTTTGTTTTCTGCTATCGTAGCCTACGCGCATTCTTTCGATGTATCGAGCCATCTTGCTTAGTTTGCGATTCGGATCAGCGCATATGTTGATATGCGGTTGTAGTAGATTGGATCTATTACAGTCTAGATCAGTCGGTTCATGTGATGAATCGATGGTAGCATGGGTTGATGAGATCAATCGGTGAATAGGGGTTAGATGAGGTGCAGATTGTATCACTACTAGTGCCCTAGAGATTGTCTCGGATCGGCATAAGGTGGTTATGTCGAATACTAGTAGGATATGAATCTGATAGCCTCGGGCCAGTGAAAAACTAGTGTCCTAGAGATTGTCTCGGATCGGCATATGGTGGTTATGTCGAATACTAGTAGGTTATGTGTCACATCCTGAATTTTGGAGGTCTGAAGTTTTGAGTAATTTAAAACTTTTATTTGCATCTTACTAGCATTTGAATTTTTGTTCAACATCTTATTTGGATTTTCCTAAGTTTAGTGTTGAGCAAATAATATTTGAACGTAATTCTTGAGCACAAAATACCAATCATAAAATAAATAATTAGATAAATGAATACAAATAATCTACATAGTATTTAACCCTAAGAAAGTAACTCCAAAACTCTATCTACTAAATCAAAAACCTGGTTTATAAATTAGCTAAAGGAAATAGCTGAATTAAAAGTACAACTCAAATATATACATATATAAATTATACAATTAAATTCAAGAATAGTCTTAACACTAGAGTTAGAATTCAAATATCGAAAATCATGCACAAATTAAATTTAACAAATCCTAATGAGAACTAAAGTTTAAATTGAAAATCCAAAATTATAAAATTTTGCTCGAGCCCCTTTCTTTTCTTTTTCCTCATTTTCTTCTTCCTCTCTATTACATGTGTCCCCTTCTTTTCTCTCCCTCCTCTCTCTTTCCTCCTCTCCCCTGCCCACTGGGCCCCAGCCCTGCGCGCCTCCCCTTTTTCTTTTCCCCCGCGCGGAGCACCTCCTTCTCCCTTTCTTTTCTCCTCCTCCTCCCTTCTTCCATGGCTAAACAGCCTCCACGTCGCCTCTCCCTCCTTTTCTCCGCTCTGCACCGCCTGCTCCCACTCGCGCTTGCTGCTCATCATCACGCCACCCGTCTTGTCGGCATCAACCGTCCCCTCTCGCCGACCGGTCGCGCCGCGCCGCCGCACCACCGCCGCCGCCGAGCCCGCGCCCGATCCTCCCCGCCGCCGGTCCTCGCGCCACGCCAGCTCCGTTCCTCGCGACGCACGCCTTTAAGAAATCCCGAACCGCCTCCATTTCTCCCGGTCGTCCACTATCTTCCCTCCCCTCCCCTGCCTCTTATTTCGCCCGAGCTCACCCGCCGTTGCGCCTCCACGTCGTTCCCCCTCCGGTGATGCCCCGCCTCTCCGACCACGCCAAGGCGTGCCCTCGGTCTCCGTACACATCCTCTCCAAGTTAATCGGACTCCGGTGTACGGCTCGCACAATGCCCTCTTCTCCGGCACTGCCGCTCCGCCGCCCGCGCGCCATTTCCTCCTCGGGTGGTCTCCCTCCAATTCCTCGCTGGGGGAGCAACTTCTCGACGCCCCGAAGGCATCCCCGTCACCGGCCGGAGCTGCCGTCCACCCCAGCTCGCCGGCGGCTCGAGCCCTTCCGCGCCACCGCAAGCCAACGTCGCCGGCCCGCCACGACCCCCTTCCCCGCTCGGCCAAGCCGTGGTGAGCTTCCTCTGACCCTGTCCTTGCTCGTGCGCTCGCCGATTCCCCCTTTTTCTCCACGCCGGCGCCGCCGCCCCGCTCCACCCCCGCCTCCGGCCGCTTGCGCCGACGCCGGCCACCTTCGACGCCACCATAACCCACAACGACGCCGTCGCAGCCTTCCTCACGCGTAGGGCCACCCATTTTGCTAGCTAATGCCGCCTCCCTGGCCGGCCCTCACCGGCGGCCACGCTGTTGACCGAGCACCCTTACCTTCTCTGTTCTCGGCTGATGGCTCAACGGTGAGGTCCCCCGGCCCTGCCCGCTTTAGTAGTACTGCTGCCCGCTGTCACTCAAGAGACACCAAGTCCAAGCCCAGTTAGCCGAGCCGTAGCCGCACAGTGAGCCCTGATCCCGGCTGATCCTGGCGGGAGCACCTTTTGCACTTTTCTTTATTTTGATTTCCTCCATCCATTTTAGTTAGTGAAATGTGGGAAAACCTAGGAAATAATCAGTGGAAAACAACAGATTTAATTGAGAAATAAATAAGGGTATTTGAGATATAATAATAGAGTAAAAGTTACACATAAGTAAATAATGTTCCAAGTTTAAATCTAAGTTTTGAATTAAAGGTAACGATACAAGTTGGCATTGGTTAGTTATCTAAAATTTCGCGAAGATATTGGATATCATGTTTAGATATAAAAGCAAGGCTTTGAATACAAGAGTACCTTTAAATGTAATACATGACCTAACATTAGAATGCCGCCATCAAAATGTAGAAACATTTGCATATAAGTGATTAATTGGCTAGTTAATGAAATTGAGTGGGAGGGTAAAATAGGAGCTTAAGTTATGCCTAACGTTGCACATGAAATAATTAAATGGCATACTTCCTAATGACTCCAATTGAAAGGTATACAAGTTGAGGTTAAGGGGAATAAGCCGGGTATTAAGTTCGGATATAAAAACCAGACTTTAAATTAAAGATTTTCTTTGAATCCTAACTAAATACATGCCGTAACAATTACATATAATCCTAAAATGAATCGTAATGGTAATAACAAATCAAACAGCTTCATAAAACTAATGAAACAATGTGCCATAACCATATATACAAAAATAACAATATATATATATTTGAGTTAGAGGGTCATGATTCCTAATATAAACTCCATCCTTATTACCTCACCAAATAAACGAATCCCGTGGTAGCTTTACTTAAGTAACTGTATTAGTATAAGAACCTGTACAGTAAACCTTGGTTAGTTCGACCAAAAATAACGTTAAGCTTAATAGCAACAAAGGTGCCATTAACTAAGTCTTAACATTATGTTTAGTAGGTAGTATGATAAGCATAGTTGTATATAACCAAAAGGGACACATGTAAGTGGATCCAAATTCAAAATAAATTATGTCTAGTAACAACCAAGTGCACATAAAATATCACACCATAAAATGCTATAACTCGGACCCTGGTACTAATTCGGTAAGCAAAAATTTCATACATTGCGTATATAATCTATGCTTGAACAATAGCACTCAACAAAATAATGCCCGAAGAAACTTACACACCAATTCATGGGTTCATCCTAACTCATGAGATATCCTTGATAAATACCAAAATCATAAAATGGGATTATTAGTAAAAGACCGAGTCATCGCACCTACCACAGACCTTGCCTCGAATCATCCACTAACCTATAATAAATCCAAATTAAGTTTATTCGGATTTGTTTGGATCTCTTGAGTTATATGCTTTTATTTGGATTGATGCGTTTGCGCGTAATTAGAACTTGGAAGTCGTGAAGATTCAATGGATCAAGCGAGATCAAGCTCAATTGAAGATGGAGACCAAAGATCAAGAGATAGCATTGCGTGAGCTCAAGTCCATGATAAACCGCGCCAGGCAAGTCAATACTTTGATCATGTTGAACCTACATTTTCTGCAAATTATCTCTGTTTAATTTATCAAATTGCATGCTGTTGTTTTATATGCAAATCCATGTTTAATTTAAGATTTTAGTTATATGCCCATTGTTTGCTTGATTAATATTACACCTCCTTTGGAATACTTGAATATGCGAACCTTGTCGCCCTAGCAAAATTATAATGGTAACTTTTGAAAATAAGTCCCTAATTATAGGCCATGCTTAGTACTACATAAATACTCAGGGGCACTAAAATGCCCCAAACATCATTGTCATTTTAAATCATGAGAAAATTTGGTTGGGCAGTCATGGTGGGAATGACTGGTTTATATTTGGACATGATTATTTTATGTTCCCAAAAACCCCAACTTGCTTAAATATCTGGGCGGAGGGTTCGAGTGTGTGTGTGTGTGTGTGTGTGTGTAAGTGGTGCAGTGGAAGCACAAAGTGGTTAGTGATAAATCCATGAGATACCCCTAAGGACTGAATCTTGTCATGACCTCCTGTGTAAAACAAGTACAACCACAAGTCTGTAAAGTACAACTTGGCTTAGAAAATTTACCGGACCCTGGAAGTCATCATCGCGGCAGTAGTGCAAGTGGCGGCCTAGGTGGCGGCGTGAATGGGACTCCGCAAGTGGCGGCTGGGTGACAGAGCTTGTGGGAGAAGTTCTCTTTGCGGCGCTAGCGGTGTGGGTAGCCAGCTGCTAGGCGTATGGGAGGAACATCCCCGCAACGAATGGGTCCCACCGCAAATGGGAGCAACCGGGGTGAGATGATGGATGGGGCGAGGTACTTTGAGCAGTTCTTGTGATGGTTTGCTCAACCGCATGACTAAGGAATCGTGTGGGGCAACGAGTAAACTGTCTCTTGTGGGTAAAGTGTACAAACTCTGCAGAGTCACAACTATTCAAATAGCCGTGCCCACGGTCAAGGGCGGACATGGGAACTTAACTAGATATAGTTCTATTTAAAAATATTTGGAAAATGGGAATGGAAAAGTGGAGGGCAGCGGAAAGCCCTGATTTGAGTTGTCCTGGGTGTCGTCCCAGTGGTAAGTTAAGCGGCTATAACGCTGAAAGATGTGATACGGTGTGATGTCGTATGTATGGAAAAATTATAGTGATATTAGGCATATGGTGTGATGCCATATGTATGGAAAATTATGGTAATATTCCTTGAACATTATGTTTTGTTCTAAAGCTGCTAGGTCTCAGGAAATTTTATGTATTGTATTACAATTAGTGGCATTTCTATTCTTACAAGATAAAATATGGGAAGAATAAATGGAGTCGTAAGAAAAGAAGATGGTTGTTTATGTTAATTGCATAAAGAAGTTGGCGGATTCATGTTGATCATAATAGGGATAATGATAGTGTGGATTTTGGAAAGATAAATTGGTGGAGCCTAAATGAATATATAAACTAGATAGATGATTCAAATAATCTTTGTAGAATTAGAGAGTATAAAAGTAATTGTTGGATTACAACACTGATACTTAGTATAAATTCTTGGAAGATATTGATAATGATGGGATTAATACGATTTGATCAAATACTAGATGGATAATTTGAATCTTGGGAATTTGGAGGTATGAAAATAACTATGGGTGAATAGTCTTGATCAATGATAACCTTGGTGGATATATATTAGTGAATCATAGACCTGATCAATGATATTCTTCGTGGATGTTTATTAGAGAATTCTAGACCTGATCAATGACATTTTGGTGGATGTATACTAGCGATTCGTAGACTGGATCAATGATATTCTTGGTGGAGGTACAATAGTGTAGTAGTTAGAGATGGATTATAAGGTAATAAGTGGAAGAGCAAATTATGGTTGTGGATCAGTAACAAAATGGATTGGATTGTTAGGGATTAGAATACAAAAGATAGTGGTGGATTAATTAAGTGATATTATATAAATTAGGATACTCGCTGTTTGGGGATTAGTCAGCATTTGATTGGTGGATGGAATAATTGATGATATTCGCTGATTGGAGTTTTAGACAGCAAACCATATAGAGAGTGAATGATCGGTGGATTAATTAAATGATGTTGATCACTGTTTCGAGTATTAGACAGCAACCAATACAGAAAGAATATGATCGGTGGATTGAGTAGAGGATGACACATGTTGTTTGGAGTTAGAGAGCACTCAATAAAGGAAGTGTAATCTCGGTGGATTAAGTCAATTATGGCAATCGTTGTTGGGAGTCTTAGATAGCAGTTAATAAAGAGCGCGAGTCTTTGGTGGATTAAGTCGATGATGTCATTTGCGGTGAGGAGTCTTTTGGTCACAAAAACAACAATATGATATAGTAATAGAAATGCTACTAGATGTGTTTTATGGCAAATAAAACAACCCGAGCCTTTCCTTTGTTAAGCCATGCATACTATTTATTTGCATTCTGTGTATTGGCTCGCGGAGCACGGGGTCGAAGTGCTCACACTCGCTTTTGCGACAAAATTTAGGAATCAAATCACCTCACCTCAGCAACAAGATTGGACAAGCTGGCAGAGAAGATGAAGATGTCAAGGGCTAGGTCGCGAACCTCCAGTTGGCTGCCTGTGGGCATGTCCTGAAGGTCCCACCTGGGTGCTCGTTCTTCCGCTGCTGCAATTTATTGATTTCGGCCTAATCGGCCTATGAGTAAGTCTACTATTATATTTACGCTTCCGCATGATATGTATTTTTGATATTCATTACTGTAACTGTGAGCACTATCTACTGATCCAGGGAATAGTGCGGTGGAATCACAGAGGGTGCCGGATATTAATATCTGGGCTCTTACATTATGGATCTGATGGCCTCGGCCCAGTGGAAAAACTAGCGTCCTAGAGAATGTCTCGGATCGGCATAAGGTGGTTGTGCCGAATAGTTTTTCCATTGCGATTTCATAGATTGGATCTGTAAATTTCGTAGGGTGTGAATAGTTTGGCCATTGCGATTTCATAGATTGGAATGTATGAGATGTATGTGATGCATGTAACATTCGTTCATGGCCTGCGTGTCATGATTATTTCAGCTATTGTTAGCTGTCTATATTGTATTTAACGACCTACGTGTCGACCTTAATGCTTGAATCTATCTTTGTAATCTTCAATTTCTAGCTATTATAGGTAGTAGCCTAGTTTTGAGGTTACAAGCTTTCAAGCATGGTGGCCTAAAGGAGTGATGTGGAGGATGGAGATCGTCTACACCTACATGGAGATGGAGATCACCATTTTTGGGCCATACTACTTCACAGTTGAATGTGTTTATCTGTGATGTTATCTATCTTATTCTTATGCAATGATATATGTGATATGTTGCTTTGGTAGGATAGAATCCCTCATAAAAATTAGGTGTTAATGCCCTTCCATATGTTGCACCAAAAGATAATGATCACCGCATGGTAGGTCTACCAAAGTAGAGTGCCATCGGTTATCATCATTATTTGGGGTAGATGTCGGACATCTACATGCGGAAGCATTTGGTTTACTTAATAAGGTTATCAAAACAGTTTTGGACCTTGGGGCATAGGTTGGGGCCGGGGCATATTGATGTCACCCAACAAGCAAGAGTCACATAGGGATGTGATTAGCAAGGTGTTGCTTACCAATGTCACTAGTTTTCTAGCCGTGATGCCAAAGCTCACTAGGAATTAGTGAAATGAGGATCTTGACCCACTATATAACTTAGAGGGAGTTTTGTTGCAAAACACATAGTGGGAGTCTTTTGTTAAATTGTTTAATAAAAGATGAACATAAACATAGTGCTAAACTTTGCATATTCTTTGTTGTAGATCATGTCAACTAACGCCGCATCCGGTTCTTTTAATTTGCAATCTATTCTTGAGAAAGAAAAACTCAATGGAACGAACTTTATGGATTGGTATCGCAACTTGAGAATTGTTCTCAAGCAAGAGCGCAAGGAGTATGTCCTTTAGTCTCCTTATCACGATGACTTGCACGATAATGCTCTGCGGCTGCACGGAGAGCTTATGAGAAGCAAGCGAATGATTGCCTTGATGTGAGCTGTCTCATGCTTGCCACAATGTCCTCTGAGCTTCAGAAGCAATATGAGAACACAGATGCCTACAATATCATTGTGGGGTTGCGTGGTATGTTTGAGAACCAAGCAAGGGCTGAGAGGTTCAACACTTCAAAGTCCTTGTTTGCGTGCGAGCTTGCAGAAGGGAATCCCGTCAGCCCTCATGTGATTAAGATGATTGGCTACATTGAGAGTCTGGAAAAGCTTGGTTTTCCCTTGGCCAGAGTTGGCTACTGATGTGATTCTCCATCGCTCCCCTCGAGCTTTGAGCCATTCGTACTGAACTATCACATGAATAACATGGACAAGACCCTGGCAGAGTTGCATGGGATGCTAAAAGCTACCGAGGAAAGCATTAAGAAAAGTAGCAATCATGTGATGATGATGCAGAAAGGCAAGGGCAAGCCCAATGTCAAGAAAGGCACGGTCAAAAGAAAGTTAGCTCCCGATGAGATCGCGAGCAGTTCTAAGACCAAGCAAGTCAAGAAGGGCGCAGCTCCTAATGCAGATTGTTACTACTGTAAGCAATCAGGACATTGGAAAAGGAACTGCCCAAAGTACTTGGAGGATCTTGAGAAGAAGAAGGGAAGTCCGACTTCCACTCCAGGTATAAATGTTATAGAAATCAATCTTGCTACTTCATCTACTGATTCTTGGGTATTTGATACCGGATCGGTTGCTCACATTTGCAAATCATTGCAGGGGCTAAGAAGAAGTAGAAGTTTGAGGAGGAGCGAAGTGGATCTTCGCGTTGGCAATGGAGCAAAAGTTGCTGCGGTGGCTGTTGGCACCATGCCATTGTCTTTACCTTCAGGATTAGTTTTGGAATTGAATAATTGTTATTGTGTTCCATCTCTTTCAAAGAACATTATTTCTGCTTCATGTTTGCAAGCAGAAGGTTATGACTTTAGATCTGTGAACAATGGTTGTTCTCTTTATTTCAAAGATATGTTCTATTGTCATACTCCATTGGTGAATGAGTTATATGTTCTTACTCTTGAAGAGTCACCGGTCTATACCATTAATGCAAAGAGGCAACGTTCGAATGATTTGAATCCCACGTTTGTTTGGCACTGTCGCTTAGGTCACATAAATGAGAAACGCATGGAGAAGCTCCATAGAGATGGTATTCTGCACTCATTTGATTTTGAATCATTTGAGACATGCGAATCTTGTTTACTTGGCAAGATGACAAAGGCACCTTTCACCAGTCAAGGTGAATGGGCAAGTGACTTATTGGCACTCGTACATTCTGATGTATGTGGACCAATGAGCTCAACAGCCAGAGGTGGTTTTCAGTACTTCATAACTTTTATCGATGACTTTAGTAGATATGGGTATATCTACCGATGAAGCATAAGTCTGAATCCTTTGAAAAGTTCAAAGAATTCCAAAATGAAGTGCAAAATCATTTAGGCAAGACAATCAAGTTTCTACGATCTGATCGTGGAGGCGAGTATTTGAGCCATGAGTTTGGCAATCATCTGAAGGATTGTGGAATTGTTCCACAATTGACTCCGCCAGGAACGCCCCAATGGAATGGGGTATCTGAACGGAGAAATCGCACCTTATTACATATGGTGCGCTCTATGATGAGCCAAAGTGATCTGTCGTTATCTTTTTGGGGGTATGCTCTTGAAACAGCCACTTTCACACTAAACAGGGTTCCATCAAAATCAGTAGAAAAGACACCATATGAGATGTGGACAGGACAACGTCCTAGCTTGTCTTTTCTTAAGATTTGGGGATGTGAGGCTTATGTAAAACATTTACAATCTGATAAGCTCAGTCCTAAATCTGATAAATGCTTCTTTATCAGGTATCCTAAGGAAACAAAAGGATATTACTTCTATAATCGAGAAGAAGGCAAAGTGTTTGTCGCCCGGCATGGTGTCTTCTTAGAGAAAGAGTTTCTCTCAAGAAGGGATAGTGGGAGCACGGTGCAACTTGAAGAAATTCGAGAAACACCTGAAAATGTTTCAGCTCCTACAGAACCACAACAGGATGAACAAACTGTTGAAGAACCTGTTGTGGACACACCGGCACCATGTAGGTCGAGAGGTCACGTCGTGCACTGAGAGGTACATGTTCTTGACTACTCAACAACGGGACATATTGTTGTTAGACAACGATGAGCCTAAGACCTATGAAGAAGCGATGGTGGGACCAGACTACGAAATGGCTTGAAGCCATGAGATCGAAATTGAATCCATGCGATAATCAAGTTTGGAACTTGGTTGATCCACTGATGGTGTTAAAACCATTGAGTGCAAATGGGTTTTCAAGAAAAGATAGACATAGATGGAAATGTTCACATCTATAAAAGCGCGACAGTGGCCAAAGGTTTCAAACAAATTCAAGGTGTTGATTATGATGAAACTTTTTCGCCCGTCGCAATGCTAAAGTCTATTCGGATCATTCTAGCGATTGCTGCATATTTCGACTATGAAATATGGCAAATGGTTGTCAAAATAGCTTTCCTTAATGGAAATCTGAGTGAGGATGTGTACATGACACAGCCCATGGGTTTTGTCGATCCGCAATCAGCTGGAAAGATATGCAAGTGCAAAGATCCATTTATGGATTAAAGCAGGCATCTCGGAGTTGGAACTTTTGATGAAGTAATCAAAGGGTTTGGTTTCATCAAGAACGAAGAAGAGCCTTGTGTTTACAAAAGGCTAGTGGAGCACACTCGTATTTCTGGTCTTATATGTGGATGACATATTACTGATCGAAATGACATTCCTATGCTCGAATCTGTTAAGTCTTCATTGAAAAATAGTTTCTCTATGAAAGACTTAGGAGAGGCGGCATATATTCTGTCATCAAGATCTATAGTGATAGATCAAGAAGGCTAATTGGATTAAGCCAAGATCGTACATTGACAAGGTGTTGAAAAGGTTCAACATGCAGGATTCAAGAAAGGCTTCCTACCTATGTCACATGGTATAAATCTTAGCAAGAGTCGGTGTCTAGTACACGATGAGCGGGATAAAATGAATGCGATTCCATATGCTTCGGCTATGGGGTCCATTATGTATGCCATGCTTTGTACACGTCCAGATGTCTCGTATGCTTTAAGTGCTACAAGTAGATACCAGTCAGATCCGGTGAAAGTCACTGGATTGCCGTAAAGAACATCTTGAAGTACTTGAGAAGAACTAAAGATGTGTTCCTCGTCTATGGGGTGAGGAAGAGCTCGTTGTAAATGGTTACACCGATGCTAGCTTCCAAACCGACAAAGATGATTTTAGATCACAATCTGGATTTGTGCTCTGCTGAATGGCGGTGCGGTGAGTGGAAGAGTTCCAAGCGAGAGAGCGGTTGCTGATTCTACAATGAGCCGAGTACATAGTAGCTTCTGAAGCTGCTAAAGAGGTTGTTTGGATCAAGAAATTTGTTTGAGCTTGGTGTGGTGGCTAGTGCCTCCAGCCCAATGGACCTCTTGTGACAATAGTGGGGCCATTGCACAAGCCAAGGAGCCTAGATCACACAGAAGTCCAAGCACATTCTACGGCGATTTCATCTCATCCGTGAGATTGTGGAGAGAGCGATGTGAAGATATGCAAAGTACAAACGGATTTGAACATTGCAGATCCGTTGACAAAGCCGCTTCCCAGCCAAAGCATGAGGCTCACACTAGGGCAATGGGTATTAGATACCTACATGGTTGACTCTAGTGCAAGTGGGAGACTGTTAGTGATATGCCCTAGAGGCAACATGCAGATGTTATATATATCACATACTATGTTTATGATTGAGAGACCATGTGGTCGTGACTCCATGAGTGATGAGTAATTGACAAGGGTTTAGGTCAGTTGAGTTTGGTTTGAGTGGTTCGGAGTCGAGTGGTTGCGTGGCGCAATCGGGCTCGGTCGGACTTTGGTCAAATCTGGTCATTTGGGTTTAGGATGCATATTCTAATGTTTTGACAGGTTTTGACTTCATCTGTGCTAAGTGTAATGGTATTTACGCTTTCATGTGTCGAGCGGTGCTATTTGACGTGTTTCTTGTCGCGTAATCGCAGGGCGTCGAGTTGGAGTCGTGGCGAGACACGGTGGACCGGACTAGGCGCAGGTGGCGCTGAGGTCAGAACGGTCGGGATGTGTCGAAGACGACGTGGACTCGAGGTGGTTGCGAGGCGTGCGAGGCAAGGAGCGCGGAAGCTTCCCGGAAGGTGCAGAAGGGGCGAATCGGGAAATTCGCAAGGCTGACACAAGCGGGAGCGGGCTCCGTTGGACGTAGCGGGTGTAACGGGGCGGAGACCCGTTAGCCAGGCGCTATAAAAGGAGAGGAGGGGCTGCATGCCCTCCTTGAACACTTGAGGAGAATTAGGGTTTGCTAGAGTCAAAAGAGGCTTTAGAGTTTGTTTGGGCTTTAGGCTTTAGTGGTTGGTGGAGGCAGAGTTGTGTTCCCTCTGTGTCCCCTTCGATGTCTTCTAGGTGGAGAGTCTGAGTGTTCATTCCATCTAAGCATTCATGGTTGAGGATTGAGAGATTGGAGAGGGTTTGAGAGTCATGTAATCCTTCATCTTGTTCTAATGTACATGCGTATCGGGACTCCCCTGTATTTCTTATGTTTTGGAATGAGAATCTGAAGTTTTCTTCTGTTCGTGCTCTCTCTGTTCTTCGTTGCTCCATTTGGTTGATTTCTGAGCTTTTTGTTTTTTTTTGTTCTTGCTTGTTGGGAAGGCCCAAAATGGGTTGCTCTATGATGGGTTAGTGCCACAAGATCATTTGATCGATTTCCCGAAGAGCAAACTTGGTTTAATTCTCAGATTTCAGTTTTGGCCTTCCTCTGTTCATGAACTCAGTTTCTAGGGTTTGGAGCTGCTCTTGATTCCCTTGTTGAGATGGCTTGAAATTTGGTATGGAGAGTCCAGAGGCTATTAGTTAGCTACCCTCAAAATTTCATAGCCAAAGGATCAACGGTTGGGGAGTAGTTTGATTTTTAGCTCGGGTTGTGCAAAAATTCAGATTTTTACCCATAATCTGAAATTCTTGCTTCTTGGTTTGACTCTCTTGTTTCCCAAGGTCCCTTACTATTTAGTTTGTTGTAGTAAGGCCTTGGATCAAAAGATTGAGAGCAAACCTTCTTTTTAGCCAAAAATCAAGTCTCAAAGTTCCAGCCTGAAAATCCTGTTTGCTGATTTTCTCGAGAGGTACTACCGCTCCTCGAGAGGTACTACCGCTCAGAGGTACTACCGCTCGTCCTAGCGGTACTACGGTTATGTTCGGACCGATCTGATCGGCAGCGAAGAAACGTTCGGACAAGTCCAATCGTCGTCGGCGGTACTACCGCTCCTCGAGGTACTACCGCTCGGAGGTACTACCGCTCTGAAGAGGTACTACCGCTGCGTCTCGCGGTACTACCGCTGCGATCAGACTTTCTCGATTTTATTTTTCTTGACCGCTTCGTTTGGATCTGGTTTTTCCTTGTCTCGTGATTTCGGTGAGGACTTATTTTCTATCTTCATAGCTCCCATAGCTATTGGAGAAGAAGCTTAAGTAAGGATACTTGTTGGGGTGATTTTTAAAGATCGACATTCACCCCCCCTCTGTCGCCATTTCGGTCCTACAATTGGTATCAGAGCCGGTTAGCTCTAATCAATAGATCTTAACCGGTCTCAAGAGCCATGGCGACGGACAAGTACTCGACCAAGCCGCCCATTTTCGATGGCATCGATTACCCTTTCTGGAAGAGCCGAATGGAGACATACATCCAGGCTCAAGGGCACGCTATCTGGCGCAAGGTCAAGGTCCGGTTTGTTGTTCCTGCCGATGAGAACATCAATGCTGGAATATGCATGATGTTGAGGCAAACGCTAAGGCAAGGAACATCATTATCCAGGGCTGAGTCGTAGCGAGTTCGATCGCATCTTCCACTGTCATCCGCTTACGATATCTCGGGTGACCCTCGGCGATACCATGAGGGCACCACCGGATAAAGACGAGGTAACAGGACTAGTTCAAGCGAGATTACAACAAGTTTGAAATGCTGCTGGCGAGTCCCTTGATGAGTGTTTTGCGGCGTTTTCACAAGATTCGAGCAACCTCCGAGCCGTCGGTCTCACATACTCCGACTCGGATAATGCTCGACTGATGCTCGCTGCACTCGATCTTCGTGTTTGGGAGATGAAGGTGACTACCATCAAGGACACCACGGACCTCTCGACTTTGACTCTTGATGCGCTGTACTCGCGCCTCAAGACTCACGAGATTGACATTGTCTCTCGCAAGTCGAAGTCACAGTCGATGGCTCTAGTCACCGATCCCAGTTTGGCTTCTGGTCCTTCTTCTGAGTCTTCTTGCGGTTTCTCCCTTGCTGCTCTCTGTGATATAACTGATGATCAGTTAGAGCAGCTTGCGGATGAGTAGCTAGCCCTCCTTGCTCGAAGATTCTCCCATGCTTACAAGGGAGGAGCGACGAAAGAGAGGAGGACCCGTGATTTGCTTCGAGTGTGGTGGCCCCAACCACATTGGGCAACCGCCCAAGCCGGAGAAGGGCAAGAACGACTACGGCGGTTCGAGCAAGATCGACTACACCGACAAGAACGCAACAAGAAGCCTCCAGCTCAGACGCCGGGAAAGAAGAAGTTCCGCAACTTCGGGAAGGCCAAGAAGCTCTTCCACCGCGTCCTCACCGCTTCGACGACCTCGACCTCAGCGAGGTGGAGGGATGGAGCGACGACGACGGGACGGGTGACCAAGAGCCCAGGATGGCGGCGACTTCTCGGCATGTGCTTCATGGCCTCGAGGGCGAACTCAGCGACATGAGCTGTACTCGACTCCGACGAGGTATGTCCCTCCTATGACCAACTTAATGAAGCTTTCCTTAAGCTAGGAGGATTCCATGCTAGATCTAGAGCTAGGTGTAGCGAGTTGGAGAAGCAAGTAGATAGACTGTCACGGGAGCTTACTTCACTTACATCTGCTCCCTCCCGTGACGACTGTGATACATGCTGTGTCGTGCTTGATGACATGGAGAAATTAAGGACCTCTCATGATAGTGTGTCCTCCGAGCTTGATATTGTTAAGGTGGAGAATGTTAGTCTGCTTGCTGAGTTAGAGTTGAGTAGGATGGCTGTTACCCTGCTTACTACTGATGAGACTACTTCTCCCACCTCATGTGAGGATAAGGACATTGCTGCTAGAGGACCTTATGCCATGCTCCTTGATCTGCCCGATTCTTGTAAAAATTGCAATAACTTGAAGATGAACTTAAAACGGGCAGATCATAAAATTGCTGAACTACAAGCTTCTTTACTTGAGCCGATTGATTCATGCTTAAACTGTCCCAAGTTAACTGACTGAACTTGAAGCTGTCTCCAAACAGTTTCAAGATATGATTGATCATGATAGAAAAATGGCTCAGTATGCTTCTAAGGACCCTGTTAGCTCACCATGCATTAACTGTAACAAACTAAAATCTGATTTGATTACATTGGATGAGAAATGTGTGAAGCTAACTAAGGACTTACTAGAGAAGCAACCATCAGCTTGTAATGTGATTGCTGAGAAGGGGGAGAAGCCCCAGGGTAAGGTGGAGACGCCTAGGAACGTGAACCAACTGGCTAGCAGTAGGACTGTCCTTTCAGAGTCGGCTGTGAGTGCACAAGCCATTCTTCCCTCTGCTGTTGGTTCCTCATCTGCTCACTTACCTCCTGTTGTTCCCTCTTCCCCTACTCTTCTTGCACCTCTCTCTTCGGAAGTGTCGGTATCTTATGAACACTCTCGAGAGATTTGTAGGCGGTAAGAAGAAGCTCAATCTTATTCTAGACCAATCCAAGATTTGCAAGTTCAATCAGGGTCTAGGATATGATTTCTATGAGGACATGAGGAAGCATCCACCTGCTATTCTTAGACCCATAGTAGGAGGTGTGATCGAGGTTGAGCCCAGATCCGATGAGGTTAAGTTTAAGTCGGGCTTTGTCCAAGAGATCTCGACGAAAGGTGACTTCACTGCAGCTTTGACCTCTCGAAGGCGAAGCCATATCATGCTATACGCCTCTCGAGAGGGAGTATCATTTCACCTTCCATCGGAAGGATGGGCACTCGATCGAGAGATGCTTGAGTGCGCCAAGATCACGCGTAGAGACCGTGTTGAGTCTCTTAGGGGTATTCAGGGTCAGCCCCAGATCCTGAGTGCACCTAAGACCAACACGAGGTCTAGGTTTGCTCCTGTTGCGGAGTTTGGGCAGCATAGAGGACTTGATTTTTCCGAGTTTTCTGTTTTCCGTCCTCATGTTGCCTCTGGACGTATCTTCCGCCGTCCTGAGGGTAAATCTCGGTTTCCCCGTCGAGATAACTACCCGCGGCGTGATCGGTGTGTTGCGGTGTTCGACTTGTTCTCCCATAGCGATCGGACCTGGCGGCGGCACCAGTGTCTGCACACGGACCTGCGTCTTTGAGTCACGCAGAGCGTAGGGTAGATAGAGGTCGATCGTGCTTGACAACTTCATCCGCTCGACGTGTTGTTCAAGTATTAGGTGCCAAAATCACTCTTGATTTACCCGAAGATCGAGACTTTACTCTCTTGTTGACTCAGCTCGCGGCGAGGAAGGAAAGGTTTGGCTCGTAGACTCGGGTGTTCACGACACATGACGGAGATTCCCATTGGTTTTCTTCCCTTGCGTGCTCCAGTGATGAGACGATCACCTTCGGAGATGCTTCATCTGGGCGCGTCATCGCCAAAGGTACTGTGCGCATTAATGATTCTTTCATTTTGAAAGATGTTGCCTTGGTTAGTAAGCTGCAGTATAATTTGCTTTCGGTTTCTCAGCTTACCGATGACGGTTATGAGGTGAGCTTTAAGAAAAATGCTTGCAAAATTCTTGACTCTTCGGGTAGTCTGGTTTGTGGGATTTCACGTTATGGGAGGATCTTTCGTGCTGATTTTTCTGAGTCTTCTGGTGATCCTCTCCGGTGTTTGGTTGCTTCGGAGTCTCGCGATCTGACTTTCTGGCATAGGAGACTTGGTCATATCGGATTTGACCATTTGACCCGAGTTAGCGGCCACGATCTCATTCGTGGTTTGCCGAAACTCAAAATGGTCAAAGATCTTGTGTACGCTCCATGCCGGCACGGCAAGATGGTTGCGCTTCTCATCCTCGGTCACGATTACTATGACCGATGCACGGACAACTGCTCCACATGGACACGATTGGACCAGCTCGAGTGCATCAGCAGGAGGAAGTGGTATGTTCTTATTGTGGTCGATGACTTCTCGAGGTATTCTTGGGTGTTTTTCTTAGCCTCGAAGGATGAGACGTTTACACATTTCCGAGGTCTTTTCAGTAGGCTGTCTGTTGAGCTCCCGGGTGCCTTACGAGCGATTCGTAGTGACAATGGCACGGAGTTCAAGAATTCCTACTTCGAGAGTTTCTGTGGTGAGACAGGTGTAGAGCATCAGTTATCCTCTCCGCATGTCCCACAGCAAAATGGCGTTGTGGAGAGGAAGAATCGTACCTTAGTCGAGATGGCCAGGACGATGCTTGATGAGTACTCTACACCGCGGAAGTTTTGGGCTGAGGCTATAGCTACCGCGTGCCATGTCTCAAATCGAGTATTTCTTAGGGCACACTTGCACCGCACTTCTTATGAGTTGAGATACGGGCGAAAGCCCAGCGTCTCTCATTTTCGTGTGTTTGGTTGCAAGTGCTTTATTTTGAAGTCGGGAACCTAGACAAGTTCGAGTCACGTTCTTGTGATGGTATCTTTCTAGGTTACTCGCCTTCTTCAGCGGGCTTATAGGGTTTGGAATCTGAGTCTAGTAAAATGGTAGAGACTGTTAGGTGACCTTGATGAGGCCAGTTCGGGACCAGGCCCGATATCTCAGGTTCTTTAGAGCAGTCCGAACCCATCTTCGTGGATGATGAGGATGATGGAGATGAGGGTTGTCTACTCGATCCAGTCCCTCATCCACCCCTTGAGGTGCCGTCTTCCACTGCACCCCGAGGCGATCAGCCCTTGCCTTCTGCGTCTTCTGGAGCTAGTGGCTCTGTTCCTACATCTTCTGCTCATGAGGTAGAGGCCACTTCTTCATCTCATCCAGGACCTCCTAGACATATTCAGAAAGCTCATCCTTCCGAGCAGATTATTGGAGACCTTTTCGAGCGTGTGACTCGCTCAAAATCTAGCTTATCTCAATTCTGTCTCCATTCTGCTTTCATTGCCTCCTTTGAGCCCAAAGATGTTTCTCATGCTTTATCTGATGAGTCTTGGGTCAATGCCATGCATGAGGAACTAGAAAATTTTGAGAGGAACAAGGTCTGGTCGCTTGTCGAGCCCCCGCGAGGTCACAATATTATTGGGACTAAGTGGGTGTTCAAGAACAAGCAGAGCGAGGATGGAGTGGTTATTCGGAACAAGGCTAGACTGGTAGCTCAGGGGTTCTCCCAGGTTGAGGGTCTAGATTTCGAGGAGACCTTTGCCCCTGTAGCTCGACTTGAGGCCATTAGAATCCTGCTTGCCTTTGCAGCTTCTAAGGGCTTCAAGCTTTACCAGATGGACGTCAAGAGTGCCTTCCTCAATGGCTTTATTAAGGAAGAGGTCTACGTCCGACAGCCTCCTGGTTTCGAAAACCCCAAATACCCAAACCATGTCTTCAAGCTTTCCAAAGCTTTGTATGGACTTAAGCAAGCCCTCGAGCTTGGTATGAGAGGCTTAAGTCCTACTTGCTAAGTCATGGGTTTGAAATGGGTAAAGTAGACAAGACCTTGTTCATCCGCCGGCATGGCTCTGATCTTCTGTTCGTCCAGATCTATGTCGATGACATTATCTTTGGCGGCTCTTCTCATACTGGTTTCACAGTTCTCGGATGTCATGAGCACCGAGTTTGAGATGAGTATGATGGGGAGTTGACCTTCTTCCTTGGCTTCCAAATCAAGCGTCTTGGGAGGGTACATTTCTTCATCAAGGAAAGTACACTCGTGACCTCCGAGACGCTCGACATGAGCGATGGTAAGCTGTGTCGACTCCCATGGCTTCTACAGCCTATCTTGACCAGATGAGGATGGCGAGCGATTGATCGAAAGAGTTCGAAGTATGATCGGCTCCCTTCTTTACCTCAACGCCTCGAGACCGGACATACACTTCTCCATGTGTGTGTGCTCGTTTTGAGCTTCTCTCGCGTATCTCACGCCAAAGCGGTGAAGCGCATCTTCGGTACCTTCGAGCTACCATTGACTATGGTATCTGGTACTCTTCCTCATCTGTCTTTCCTTGAGAGCCTTTTGGATGCAGACTTTGCTGGGTGTAGGATAGATAGGAAGAGCACTTCCGCTTTGCCATTCATGGCACTTCTCTCATTTCCTGGTCTTGAGGAAGCAGTCGGTGTTACTGATCCGCTGCGAGGCGAGCACGTTCTTTGCTGCCATGTCTGCAGCCAGTACTTTGGATGGTTTCGACCCTACGGGACTTTGGGTTAGCCTTAGACGGTGTTCCACTCTTTTTGTGATAACACGTCGCTATCAACATTGCTAAGAACCCGGTGCAGCACTCTCGGACCAAGCATATTGATATTCGCTTCCACTTCCTTAGAGACCATGTAGAGAAGGGTGACATAGTGCTCCGGTTTGTGGAGAGTGACCACCGATTGGCTGATATCTTCACCAAGCCTTTGGATGTTCGAGGTTTTTAGCTCTGGGAGAGCTTGGGGTGGTTTGTCCTTATGGACTATAGTGAGGGGAGCTTTGTGCTTTCTTGCTTTACTAATTTGATTATGCTTCTCTCATTTCTGTTGCATTGCATTTATGGTGCTTTGGGTTTAGTCCTTCCAGCATAGGTTAGAGTGATCTTCTCGTCTAGCTGTTTAGACTCCTTGCTCTTATCTTGTGACCTAGGGTCTTGCTCTGTTAGCCGCTTCTCTTCTCTCACTAGGTTGAGCCCACTCACTGCTTTCAGGTTCTAGCAAGGGCCGGGCCGCCTTGGGTAGACAGGGTACGTGTTTGCTCCCTAGTGAGGTAGATTACCGGTCTAATAGTCCTAGTGTCATATGGGGTAGATGAGAGTCAGTCTGAGCCATAGTTGCCTCTATATCTTTTCTATGCTTTAAGGACTGCCTATTTGCTGTTTTCTTTCCCAGCTTCTCGATTCTATTGCTTTGGTTCAGGGGGAGTTCAATTGGGAGCTTCTGGAGCTTGATTCTGACATAACTCCACTTGAACTAAAAGTTGCATCTAATGTTGAGGGGGAGCTGGTCTTTCATGCATTTTCAGCATTTCGCATTATAATCAATCTGCATTGAGCCTTGATTATTATCCTGTTATGACATGCTTCAGTGCTTTACACCTTGCCATGACTTGTGCTTAGCTTGCTAAATTTATCATGACTTCATATGTGTAGACTAGCGTTTGCCATGATAAGTTAAGTAAAATTGATCAACTTAAATTAAACTTGTCATGCTAGCATTTGAGTTTAGTCTTTCTTGAGCTATCCTTTTATGATTCATGCCATGTCAAATAGGCTGAGTAGAGCGTTGAATCTATATTGAGCCTTAGTTTGAGCTGTTTTAGTCTCCTGATGATACATGAGTTAGTACAATGTGTTAAAAGCAAAAAGATCTCTTTTGTGCGAAAAAACTGATTTCACCAATTCTTTCTCATGAGACAGCTTGCCATTGCACTAGGCATGAACTCAGGGGGAGTTTTGGATGACCTAGACTATCTTCTTAAGCTTATTGCTTGGAGTAGTCGCATAAGGCTTGAGATCTAGCACGTAAACAAAAAAAAATTGGGTTGAAAACAACCATATGCTTTCAAAAGACAATGTTTAATGTGCTCAATTTGCTTAATCTACAATCAGAACCAAGTACCTTAACCAATGTTTCAATCTTGAGCTTATAGCACTCTATTTGGACTCAATGTTAGCTTCTTTGTTCCGCTTAGCTTATTGACATGGCCTGCATCATCCTTGGATGTCTCTAGCTAGACTTTACTCATTGATGACTTGACTTGCTCACAAAATGCATTACATTTCAGATTGTCATCTTTGTGCTCTAGCTGGTTTATATATATGTTGTCATGATCTAGATAGCGTTTTTTTGAGTTATGGCTTCGTGTATTACATTATGGTCAATATGGATAATTCTCATGGCTCTAAATGCTTAAATAAACAAACTTCAGCCATATTCATACATTGACATGTCATATTCTCTCTATTGTATCCTGATGCGTTTATTGCCAAAAGGGGGAGAATAGAGAAGAAAAAGTCTGTTGGGAACAGTTTAGAGCTTTGGAGATCAATTTGCTCTTTCAGTTGTTGCTCTAGTGTTCCTTCTGTCGACATGGTCATTAGCTTCATTTTCCTGTCTTTGGACCATGTTGGATTCTTCAAACTCAAACTCAACTTTGAGCTTTTTCTGAGTTTGCCAATATACTCATCAAGGGGGAGATTGAGAGACCATGTGGTCGTGACTCCATGAGAGTGATGAGTAATTGACAAGGGTTTAGGTCAGTTGAGTTTGGTTTGAGTGGTTCGGAGTCAAGTGGTTGCGTGGCGCAATCGGGCTCGGTCGGACTTTGGTCAAATCTGGTCATTTGGGTTTAGGATGCATATTCTAATGTTTTGACAGGTTTTGACTTCATCTGTGCTAAGTGTAATGGTATTTACGCTTTCATGTGTCGAGCGGTGCTATTTGACGTGTTTCTTGTCTATGTGATGCAGGACGTCGAGTTGGAGTCGTGGCGAGACACGGTGGACCGGACTAGGCGCAGGTGGCGCTGAGGTCGAACGGTTGGGATGTGTCAAGACGACGTGGACTCGAGGTGGTTGCGGCGTGCGAGGCAAGGAGGCGAAGCTTCGGAAGGTGCGAAGGGCGAATCGGAAATTTCCAAGGCTGACACAAGCGGGAGCGGGCTCGTTGGGCGTAGCGGGCGTAACGGGCGGAGACCCGTTAGCCAGCGCTATAAAGGAGAGGAGGGCTGCATGCCCTCCTTGAACACTTGAGGAGAATTAGGGTTTGCTAGAGTCAAAAGAGGCTTTAGAGTTTGTTTTGGCTTTAGGCTTTAGTGGTTGGTGGAGGCGAGTTGTGTTCCTCTGTGTCCCCTTCGATGTCTTCTAGGTGGAGAGTCTGAGTGTTCATTCCATCTAAGCATTCATGGTTGAGGATTGAGAGATTGGAGAGGGTTTGAGAGTCATGTAATCCTTCATCTTGTTCTAATGTACATGCGTATCGGGACTCCTCTGTATTTCCTTTGTTTTGGAATGAGAATCTGAAGTTTTCTTCTGTTCATGCTCTCTCTGTTCTTCGTTGCTCCATTTGGTTGATTTCTGAGCTTTTGTTTTTTTGGTTCTTGCTTGTTGGGAAGGCCCAAAATGGGTTGCTCTATGATGGGTTAGTGCCACAAGATCATTTGATCGATTTCCCGAAGAGCAAACTTGGTTTAATTCTCAGATTTCAGTTTTGGCCTTCCTCTGTTCATGAACTCAGTTTCTAGGGTTTGGAGCTGCTCTTGATTCCCTTGTTGAGATGGCTTGAAATTTGGTATGGAGAGTCCAGAGGCTATTAATTAGCTACCCTCAAAATTTCATAGCCAAAGGATCAACGGTTGGGGAGTAGTTTGATTTTTGGCTCGGGTTGTGCAAAAATTCACATTTTAACCCATAATCTGAAATTCTTGCTTCTTAGTTTGACTCTCTTGTTTCCCAAGGTCCCCTTACTATTTAGTTTGTTGTAGTAAGGCCTTGGATCAAAAAGATTGAGAGCAAACCTTCGTTTTAGCCAAAAATCCGAAGTCTCAAAGTTCCAGCCTGAAAATCATATTTGCTGATTTTCTCGAGAGGTACTACCGCTCCTCGAGAGGTACTACCGCTCAGAGGTACTACCGCTCGTCCTAGCGGTACTACCGGTTATGTTCGGACCAGTCTGATCGGCAGCAAAGAAACGTTTGGACAAGTCCGATCGTCGTGCGGTACTACCGCTCCTCGAGAGGTACTACCGCTCGGAGGTACTACCGCTCTGAAGAGGTACTACCGCTCGTCTCGGTGGTACTACTATGATCAGACTTTCTCCGATTTTATTTTTCTTGATATACATTTTGGATCTGGTTTTCCTTGTCTCTGTGATTTCAGTGAGGACTTATTTTCTATCTTCATAGCTCCCATAGCTATTGGAGAAGAAGCTTAAGTAAGGATACTTGTTGGGGGCGATTTTTAAAGATCGACATTCACCCCCCTGTCGCCATTTCGGTCCTACAATGATGCATTACTTTGTTCCTTGAAATAGACATTATCATTATTGATGAATGAGTATGTGACTTATTTATGAGACTCTTAATGCTAAAATGTTGCTATTTCTAAATGATCCCTGATCATATATCATATGAGGAACAAATATGATTCAAAGATCAGCATATGTATTCATTGATGATCATGTCTCATGGATCATGGTATGGTGATACCTGTCAGGACCCAGATTTTATAATCCGGAATCCACTGTGATTTGACTGCACTATTCCCTGGATCAGTAGATAGTGCTCACAGTTACAGTAATGAATATCAAAATACATATCATGCGGAAGCGTAAATATAATAGTAAACTTACTCATGGGCCGACTAGGCCGAAATCAATAATATGCAGCAGCGGAAGAACGAAGCACACAGGTGGGACCTTCAGGACATGCCCACAGGCAGCCAACTGGAGGTTCGCGACCTAGCCCTTGACATCTTCATCTTCTTCGCCAGCATGCCCAGTCGTGTTGCTGAGGCAAGGTGATCTGATTCCTGATCCTGAATTTTGTCGCAAAAGCGAGCGTGAGCACTCCGACCCCGTGCTCCGCGAGCCAATACACAGATTGCAGGTAAATAGTATGCATGGCTTAACAAAGGAGAGGATCGGGTTATTTTATTTGCCAAAAATCGCTTTTGGTAGCATTATCATGATTTAATTTTAGCATTATTGTTGCTACCTAAACTCCACACACCAATTGCCATAATTGACTTAATCCACCACTGGTACACTTTAATTATTGACTACTGTCTAAGACTCCAAACAGCGTGTGACATCATTTAACTAATCCACCGATCTCTTTCTTTCTATATTGATTTCTATCTACCCCTCGATACAGCGAGCGACATCATTTCATTAATCAACCGAACATACTCTTCCTATACTGAGTGTTGTCTAAAAACTCCAAACAGCGGATATCATCAATGATACAATCCCCCAACCAATTGCCGCCTAAATCCCCAAATAATGAGTATCATAATTTATATAATCCACCGATCATACCTTGTATCTTGAATTATTAATAATCCAATCCTGTCATTACTATTCATCAGCTCCTCATCTCTGAATTCTAATGATTCTCTAACATATTTACTTTCAAATTCACCGATATCATTCGTATTCTAATCCCTAACAATCCAATCCTTTTGGTTATTGATCCACAACCCTAATTTGCTCTTCCAACTATCAACCTTATTATCCATTATCCATCTCTAACTACTTCACTATTGTACCTCCACCAAGAATATCATTGATCAAGTCTACGAATCGCTAGATTACATCCACCAAGAATATCATTGATCAGATCTAGGATTCTCTATTAAATATCCCCCAAGAATATCTTTGATCAAATCTAATCTCCTATAGTTATTTTCATACCTCCAAATTTTCAGAAAAATCAATTCATCCATCTAGAAATTGTTCAAATCCTATTAATCCCAATATTGTCAACATCTCCCAAGAATTTATATCAAATATCAGTGTTGTAATCCAACCATTACCTTCGCATTTCCTAATACTCCAAAAAAAATCTTATAATCCATCTATCTAGTCTATAAATCCATTTGGGCTCCACCCAATTATTTCTCCTAGACTCCACACTACCATTATCCCTCCTTTGATCAATCATGAATCCACCAACTTCTTTATGTGATTACCATAAACAGCCATCTTCCTTTCTTACGACTCTATTTATTCTTCCTGATATTTTATTTGTGAGAAATGTTACCAATATTTAAAAATATAATACATAGAAATTTCCTGAGACCAAGCAATTTTGAACAAAAGCATAATGTTCAAGAGTATGCAATAATAATAGCGATCCAGATTCCATCCACCGTTACATGGCATCCGCACCATATAGCATCTTTCAGCGTTATAACCGCTTAACTTACCACTGGGACGACACCCAGGCCAACACAAATCAGGGCTTTCCACTGCCCTTCCACTTTTCCATTCCCACCCACAAAGTTTTTGAAATAGAACTATATCTGGTTAAGTTCCCATGTCCACCCTTGACCGTGGGCACGGCTATTCGAATAGTTCTGACTCTGCAGAGTTTGCACACTTTACCCACAAGAGACAGTCCACTCGTTGCCCCACATGATTCCTTAGCCATGCGGTTGAGCAAACCATCACAGTAACCGTTCAAAATACCTCGCCCCTTCCATCATCTCACCCCCTGGGTTGCTCCCATTTGCGGTGGGACCCATTCGTTGTGCGGGATGTTCCCCTCCTATACGCCTAGCAGCTGGCTACCCACACTGCTAGCGCGTCGCAAGAGAACTTCTCCCACAAGCCTGCCACCCAGGCCGCCACTTGCGGGAGTCCCATTCAAGCCTGCCACCTAGGCCGCCACTTGCACTACTGCCGTGATGATGACTTCCAGGGTCCGGTAAATTTACTAAGCCAAGTTGTACTTTACAGACTTGTGGTTGTACTTGTTTTACACAGGAGGTCATGACAAGATTCAGTCCTTAGGGGTATCTGGGCGGATTTATCACTAACCACTTTGTGCTTCCACTGCACCACTTACACACACACACACACACTCGAACCCTCCGCCTAGATATTTAAGCAAGTTGGGGTTTTTGGGAACATAAAATAATCATGTCCAATATAAACCAGTCGTTCCCACCATGACTGCCCAACCAAATTTTCTCATGATTAAAGTGATGCTTGGGCGTTCTCGCGCCCATGAATACCTAAGCAATACTAAGCATGGCATATAAATTACGGACTTATTTTCGAAAGGTTACTATTGTAATTTTGCTAGGGCGACAAAGTTCACATATTCAAATATTCCAAGGGAGGTGTAATATTATTCAAGGTAAACAATGGGCACATAACTAGAATATTAAATTAAACATGTATTTGCATATAAACTAATAGCATGCAATTTGATAATTTAAACCAAAGTAATTTGCGGAAAACGTAGGTTCAACATGATCAAAGTATTGACTCGCCTGGCGCGGTTCACCACAATCTTGAGCTCACACAATGCTTCCTCTTGAGCTTTTGGGTCTCTATCTTCACTCCAGGCTTAGTCTCGCTTGATCCAATGAGTCTTCACGACTTCCAATTTCTAATTATGCTACAAACGACTGGATCCAAATAAAAGCAAATAACTCAAAAAGATCCAATTAAATCCGAATAAACTCAATTTAGTTTTATTATGAATTAATGGGTGATTCGGGTGATTTGAGGCGAAGTTGGTGGTAGGATACGCTACCTTGATCTTTTTACTAATAATCTCTTTTTATTATTTTTATATTTATTTAGGAAGTTCCATGAGTTAGGTTAAACATATGCATCGATATAGAATCTTAGCTTATTATTTCTTGAATGGTAGTAATTTGTATACCGCAAGGGCATTAACCATGACCTAGGGGTTATACATCAATTTTAATCTATCTTGCATTCTGAGCTAAGGGTCAGTCGATATGTTAACAATTTTCAACATTATTCCCTCGATAGTTCATTTATTGAGATTCTTTTATTTGTCATAACAGTTCTAACCCATCATTGATAGTGTCATATTTCAAAATAATCGGCCAAATGGGAATGGATGCTTTAATTTAGAGGTCGTTTACTACAGAGGTTTAACCAACTACATTCAAGGTAAAGTTTAAATTAGATTTCTGTGATTGAAATTAACATTAGTGACACAACATTAAATTTTAATTCCCTAAATTGTTCAGGTACCATTTGGGGAAGGATCCTTATGGCTTTTGAGACAATTTAATCATATGCGAGGAAATCTTTCATTTAAGTCACGTACTTATAGTTTAAATAGTAATAGCCTAACACCTCAATTTATTTAAGGATTACCTGTTAAAGTGTTTTCTTGACCTTTTAAAGATATAGAAACGATAATCATACTTTACATGGTTAAATTGTGCATGGCTTAATTATTTATTGCTTTTGTTGTGCAAACGGTTCTTAACTTATATCCCATAGGCATATTTCAATGTATAGTCATTTTATGTGGAATGTAAACCCAAATCCCAATTCTTATTTCACTACCATCTTTTATGAATGCCTTTAGTTAAGGTTTAGATTTTAATCAAATATTCCCAACTACACTAGTCACCCCTATGTGACATGCAACCCTCTTCTATTAATATTCCATTATAAATGTTTAGACTTAGAATAAATAAATAAAAGCACATTAATTACTCATACATGATGACTAGCTTACTGTTGAGTCTTAAATAATATTACTTATGCCCTCTCTAAAATCATTAGTCTCCATAGACTATTTCTTAATTTTCCCCTAGCTTTTCCTCAGGAGAGGTGACTAATAAAACCAAACAAAAAGGAAAGGAAAGCATGCGCCCAATGGGAATTGAACTGGTGACCTCTCAGCAAGGGAGCGCAGGGCCGGGTGCTGGTGGCCAACTGGACCACTGCCCCTTTGGTGATATGGGGAGGGAACTATATCTAAAGGGGTGAAGGATGGCCGGGCAGAACAGAGGAAATTGGGGCGGCGCACGGCCGACGGCACCGACGGCAGAGCGTGACTGGAGTGGAGGAGGAGGCCGTTGAGATGGGTTGCTGGGGGTGTCAAGATTTCACAGGAGGCCACGGCTGGGCCCTGGTGGCGTCGGTGAAGGGCTGGCGACCATGAGGGGTGGCGGCGGGGATTGAAAGGCACGCGCGGCCGGGAGGGAGAGGGAGAAACTAAGGGGGGGCAAGAGGTGGAGGTGACTGTGGGTAACTCACCGGTAGTGGTGGCTCGCCCGGGGAGGTGGCGAGGCGTGCCGGCGGCGTACACGGGCGGTGGCGCGGGGGAGGTCGTCGTCGCCGGCGAGCTGGGGTGGAAGGCAGCTCCGGCCGGTGGCGGGGAAGTCATCGGGGTGGCATGGCAGTGCTCTCCCACAGAGGAATCGAGCCGAGTAGTCGCAGAGGAGAAATGGCGCTGGCGGCGGCGGTTTTTGGCCGGGCGCGGGGAAGAGGGCCGTGCGGCGAGCTTGGTGCGGCGATTTTCAATTGAGCTGGAGGAGAGGGACTAGAGGCTCAGAGGAACCAGGTGGTGGGCTCGGGTTGAAGGGGGAGGCACCGGAGCACGGGAACGGCGGGAGGCGCTGCGGCCGGCGCACGGCGGGGGAGCGCGTTCGACCTGGGATAGGGAGGAAAATGAAGCAAGGGGGCGGCAATGGGTTGTGCACTGAGGGAGGGCCAAGCCACTTATGGCCGCAGAGGGAGGCGCGGTCGATGGACCGGTCGGCGGCGGGAGACCCGCGGGCTTTGCCCGACACGGGCTCGGCGCCGTGGCGCGAGCGGGGACGCGACCGGGCACCGCGGAGGCGCGGCGCAGAGCAATGGCGCGCGCGCGCGAGCGGTGGGCTCGAGGCGATGCGACGAGAGGCGCAGGCGAGGACAGTGGAACGCGCGAGCTGCGGAGGACGACGTGGGCGCATGGCAACCACGCATGGAAACGGGAAGAAGAGAGCTGAAGGGGAAGAGAAAGGAGACAGAGAAAAGAGGAATCGGGTCCAGGCCCACTGGCAGGGAAAATGAGATAGGAGGGAGGGAGAGAGAGAGAATGGGGATGGGGCTCACATGGTAGTGACAGTAAGTATGAGAAATAGAAGGAAAGGATGAGAGGAAAATGGAAAATTTTATCAACTTTTGAGTTTTGGATTTTTAGTTCAAATCTTGGTTCAAGTATCTAGTTACAAATTTAATATCCCTCTACTCTCCAATTTATTTTCCTTGACTAGTTTTTGAATTTTAATTTGCACTTTGATTATTTTTTTATTTTGGTTCTTGGTATTTTTAACTCACATTTAAACTATTTTGTATCTTTTATCATCATAATTCTTATTTGTATTTGAGAATTATTTCCAGTTATTATTTTGTTTAGCACAACACTTAGGAAAATCCAAATAAAGTTTCGACAAAAACGTCAAATACTAATAAGATGCAAATAGAATTTTAAATTCTTCAAAATTTTCGAACATCCCAAAATTTGGGATGTTACAATACCAAATCAATAATATGGACATGTGTTAGTGAACATATGTTGGATAGACCCGACATGAGACACTGCAGAGATTCCATGTGTCATCAGTTGGTGTCAAGTAGTGTTTATGTAGAATCCTTAGACTTGAGATCATCATGGTTCCCAACATGCGTAGTAGCCTATTTTGGGACTTCTAACCACTACTCCGTAACTGGGTAGTCATAAAAGTAGTCTTCGGGTTTGCTATGAAACATGTAGTGGGATGTGAATGATCAAGATAGAATTTGCCCCTCCTTATGGGAGAGATATCTCTGGGCCCCTCGATGTAATAGATTATGAAAGTGCATGGCCATGCCAAGGTGATTGAGGAGTCAATCACGAGTTTATAATCCATCACGGAATCGAGAGAGTGATTGAGCTATTAAGAGGATGACACAGGTCTCGCCTTGAGCTTAATCTATATCGTGAGGCAAAGAGATTCGTACATGAGAACATTACTTGAGACCAACTGATGACACATGGAATCTCTGCAGTGTCTCACGTCGGGTCTATCCAACATATGTTCACTAACACATGTCCATATTATTGATTTGGTATCACCATACCATGATCCATGAGACATGATCATCAATCAATACATATGCTGATCTTTGAATCATATTTGTTCCTCATATGATATATGATCAGGGATCATTTAGAAATAGCAACATTTTCGCATTAAGAGTCTCATGAATAAGTCTCCATGTTGCCTCTAGGGCATAGCACTAACACGGAGCGCCGCGCGTCTCGCCCGACCAGCGCGGCTCCGCTGCCACCACTTGGCGTAGGGGACGGAGCGCCGCGCGTCACTTTGACTAAGGCGCCAGCTCGTTGCCACCACTTGAGCGTAGGGGACGGAGCGCTGCGTGCGTCTACTTAGACTAGGCGCCAGCTCCGTTGCCGCCATGTCGAAGCCGCTACTTCGACTAAGGCGCCAGCTTTGCCGCCACCACTTCAAAGATTAGGGGATGAAGCGCCCGCACGCTTACCCCCACGCACGTAGCACCCCCGGACCACCCCGCAAACGCCTGCTCTCCGCGGCTACTATCCTCCAAGGCAGGAGACCAGCGGCTTCGGAGCACCACCCCGCTGCCCGCCTTGTAGGCACCGCCTCGGCGGGACGGCACGTCCGACGGCATTCCCCACACATCGCACCGGCGCAGGTTATGTCACGCCAAGTTTTATCTTGTTCTCATAAACAGGCCACCTTCAGTGCATCAATATTCTTTCGAAAGACGGTCTTGATCAGAAGAACCGACTGAAGGTGAGCCTGTCTAAGAGAACAGGGCAAACCTTGCCGTTATATGCAGAAATACGGCGCGAGCACAGCAGGTGCGAGCAATTGCCGTTAACAGACACTAACCAAGCTCCCGAGAAAAATAGGCCTCCATCAGTACATCAACATTCCCCGAGCCGCGTAGTGCCGCCATGGAATGTGGATGCACTGAAGAGGCCCATTTTAGGGGAGCAGCACCTATCCGAGCACACAATGCAGGTACAATATTAGACCAGCTAGCTATATATACCCCATCAGTGGGGAAGCCCAACCGGCGGAAGTCCAGCCGGCGGAAGTCCAATCGGCGAAAGTCCAACCGGCAGGAGTCCAACCGGCGGGGGAGCATCGTAGCATCGTACCACCGCGATGCTCCAAGACCCGCGCCGCGCCAAGCATGTTCTGCCACGTGGACGGCCGGGAGAAGGAACGTCGCAACCTGGTATCGCCGCGCCCCCTCAAGTCTCGTGCCGCGTCAACCAAGCCCCACTGGGCAGGCTGGCAGTCGCTTATCGTCAAGGGCGCTCGACGCCGGAGGCGCGCACGTGCACTACGACTTACGACCTGCTCCGCCCCTATGCCGACGCATTTGACTCCGCCAACACCCCCGGTCCGGCCCGGGCAATCACCGACCCCACCAAATCGGAGGCAACTTCGGCCTCCAATCCGCCATTCACTCCGGACAACAACCCCGACCCCGCCACGGCAGGACTCTGTGGGTGACGAAGCCTTCGCCAAGCCACCCGGCGCCATACCTTCGCAATAAGGCGAACACTACACTTCAAACATTGAAAAAGCTCTCAGGCCGCAGGGACGGAGGGGGCCAAAGGGCTCGGCAAGATGGCTTTGGCCCGTGAAGCTCTTCACCATGAGAGGCTCCTATTGTAGGGGTGGCCCCCACCTAAGCCCAGCAGGCCTGTTAAGAGAGTGTAAGGCCCAGAATGGGACATGTATAGTGACATAGGTACCCCTGAGGGAAGTACTCATGTGTAAGGGTATAATTGTAAAAGCACTCCCCATGTGGATGTATATATATAGGACATAGGCCATGGGGAAAGACCCTAAGCCATTTTCTACTCACCTAACTCCCCACTACCATACTCTCTCTCTGTTTGGTCTGCAGCCACAACAGTTGGCGCCGTCCGTGGGGAGGACAAGACCAAGCCTCCAGGTCTTATGGAGGATGGCACCAAAGAAAGCTTCATCGTCGGTGGCGAAGAAGAAGAAGGCGGAAGTGGCGAAGTGTCGCATCAGCACTAGAGCTTCGGCTTTAGCAGCCACAGGTATGAGCGGTGGTGCTGTTGGTGATATGCCCTAGAGGCAACATGGAGATGTTGAATATATCACATACTATGTTTATGATACATTGCTTTGTTCCTTGAAATAGACATTATCATTATTGATGAATGAGTATGTGACTTATTCATGAGAATCTTAATGCCAAAATGTTGCTATTTCTAAATGATCCCTGATCATATATCATATGAGGAACAAATATGATTCAAAGATCAGCATATGTATTGATTGATGATCATGTCTCATGGATCATGGTATGGAGATACCAAATCAATAATATGGACATGTGTTAGTGAACATATGTTGGATAGACCCGCCATGAGACACTGCAGAGATTCCATGTGTCATTAGTTGGTCTCAAGTAGTGTTTATGTAGAATCCTTAGACTTGAGATCATCATGGTTCCCAATATGCGTAGTAGCCTATTTTGGGACTACTAACCACTACTCCGTAACTGGGTAGTCATAAAAGTAGTCTTCGGGTTTGCTATGAAACATGTAGTGGGATGTGAATGATCAAGATAGAATTTGCCCCTCCTTATGGGAGAGATATCTCTGGGCCCCTCGATGTAATGGATTATGAAAGTGCATGGCCATGCCAATGTGATTGAGGAGTCAATCACAAGTTTATAATCTATCACGGAATCGAGAGAGTGATTGAGCTATTAAGAGGATGACACAGGTCTCGCCTTGAGCTTAATCTATATCGTGAGGCAAAGGGATTCGTACATGAGAACATTACAGGTTCAGCCGATATGATCTTTACGTATACTTTGGGGTTAATATGTCTTGCTAGAGGCCGCTATTAACAGGGTGACCGGAAAGGTGTTTCCGGGTCGCGACCAAGTATACGTGAACCTACAGGGTCGCACACTTAACGGGTTGGAACACTAATTCGAATGTGATTCGGATGTGGGCTCAATTCGGATAGAGATCCGGATAGACTCCTATTGGGCCTCGGTCCACGAGGCCCAAGTGAGGAGGTCTATATATTTGGAGGCGGGGGGCTGAGGGATGTACGCTTCTGTTCCTCCCGAGCAAAACCCTAGCCGCCACCTCCCGAGCCAAACCCTAGCCGCTCGCGAGTGCTGGTACACTCGCGATCGGCGTTCCAGCCCCGGACGTGTGGATACCGGTGGAGGCGCTGCTCGTTGCGGCGTTGATCGGCATCAACAAACTACAGATTGGATCTGCTCGTGGTGTGGTTGATCGCGTGGAGGAGACGATCTGTTCGGGACGATCGGCTACTTCCACTACTACCTCGATGCGTGTGGTTGGATCGGCTTCTCCAACTCTTCTTCCGCTGCGCTGCGCGTCTAGTGGTAACGATCTATGATCCCTCCTTAGCATGATGTCCTGGTGTGCGCGGTAGAAATTTTTTATTTTCTGCTATCGTAGCCTACGCGCGTTCCTTCAGTGGTATCAGAGCCATCTTGCTTAGTTTGCGATCTGGATCAGCGCATATGATGATATGCGGTTGTAGTAGATCGGATCTATTACAGTCTAGATCAGTCGGTTCATGTGATGAATCGATGGTAGCACGGGTTGATGAGATCAATCGGTGAATAGGGGTTGGATGAGGCACAGATTGTATCACTACTAGTGCCCTAGAGATTGTCTCGGATCGGCATAAGGTGGTTATGTCGAATACTAGTAGGATACGAATCTGATAGCCTCGGGCGATGGGAATACTAGTGCCCTAGAGATTGTCTCGGATCGGCATAAGGTGGTTATGCGAATACTAGTAGGTTACGGATCTGATGGCCTCGGCCCAGTGGAAAAACTAGCATCCTAGAGAATGTCTCGGATCGGCATAAGGTGGTTGTGCCGAATAGTTTTCCGTTGCGATTTCATAGATTGGATCTGTAAATTTCGTAGGGTGTTCAGGCGCTGCCCTGAAACCCCGGGCGGCACCCCTCGACCCCGCCGCTAACCAGCCAGCGGGACGCCGTGCGTACCGCCTTGTATAGCGTCATGGGTTCACATCGTTAGGTAGAATACGATTCTACGTCTAACTTGTTTTTGCAGAGAATGATGTGAATGGTATGGCCTATATCTTATTGGAATGTATGAGATGTATGTGATGCATGTAACATCTGTTCATGGCCTGCGTGTCATGATTATTTCAGCTATTGTTAGCTGTCTATATTGTATTTAACGACCTGCGTGTCGACCTTAATGCTTGAATCTATCTTTGTAATCTTCAATTTCTAGCTATTATAGGTAGTAGCCTAGTTTTGAGGTTACAAGCTTTCAAGCATGGTGGCCTAAAGGAGTGATGTGGAGGATGGAGATCGTCTACACCTACATGGAGATGGAGATCACCATTTTTGGGCCATACTACTTCACAGTTAAATGTGTTTATCTGTGATATTATCTATCTTATTCTTATGCAATGTTTTTGTGATATGTTGCTTTGGTAGGATAGAATCCCTCATAAAATTAGGTGTTCATGCCCTTCCATATGTTGCACCAAAAGATAATGATCACCGCATGGTAGGTCTACCAAAGTAGAGTGCCGTCGATTATCATCATTATTTGGGGTAGATGTCGGACATCTACATGCGGAAGCATTTGGTTTACTTAACAAGGTTATCAAAACAGTTTTGGACCTTGGGGCATAGGTTGGGGCAGGGCATATTGATGTCACCCAACAAGCAAGAGTCACATAGAGATGTGATTAGCAAGGTGTTGCTTACCCATGTCACTAGTTTTCTAGCCGTGATGCCAAAGCTCACTAGGAATTTGTGAAATGAGGATCTTGACCCACTATGTGACTTAGAGGGAGTTTTGTTGCAAAACACATAGTGGGAGTCTTTTGTTAAATAGTTTAATAAAAGATGAACATAAACATAGTGCTAAACTTTGCATATTCTTTGTTGTAGATCATGTCAACTAATGCCGCATCCAGTTCTTTTAATTTGCGATCTATTCTTGAGAAAGAAAAACTCAATGGAACGAACTTTATGGATTGGTATCGCAACTTGAGAATTGTTCTCAAGCAAGAGCGCAAGGAGTATGTCCTTGAGTCTCATTATCCTGATGACTTGCCTGATAATGCTACTGCGGCTGCACGAAGAGCTTATGAGAAGCAAACGAATGATTACCTTGATGTGAGCTGTCTCATGCTTGCCACAATGTCCTCTGAGCTTCAGAAGCAATATGAGAACACAGATGCCTACAATATCATTGTGGGGTTGCGTGGTATGTTTGAGAACCAAGCAAGGGCTGAGAGGTTCAACACTTCAAAGTCCTTGTTTGCGTGCAGGCTTGCAGAAGGGAATCCCGTCAGCCCTCATGTGATTAAGATGATTGGCTACATTGAGAGTCTGGAAAAGCTTGGTTTTCCCCTTAGCCAAGAGTTGGCTACTGATGTGATTCTCCAGTCGCTCCCCCCGAGCTTTGAGCCATTCATATTGAACTATCACATGAACAACATGGATAAGACCTTGGCAGAGTTGCATGGGATGCTAAAAGCTGCCGAGGAAAGCATTAAGAAAAGCAGCAATCATGTGATGATGATGCAGAAAGGCAAGGGCAAGCCCAATGTCAAGAAAGGCGGTCAAAAGAAAGTTAGCTCGATGAGATCGCGAGCAGTTCTAAGGCCAAGCAAGTCAAGAAGGGCGCTGCTCCTAATGCAGATTGTTACTACTGTAAGCAATCAGGTCATTGGAAAAGGAACTGCCCAAAGTACTTGGAGGATCTTGAGAAGAAGAAGGGAAGTACGACTTCCTCTCCAGGTATAAATGTTATAGAGATCAATCTTGCTACTTCATCCACTGATTCTTGGGTATTTGATACCGGATCGGTTGCTCACCTTTGCAAATCGTTGCAGGGGCTAAGAAGAAGTAGAAGTTTGAGGAGGAGCGAAGTGGATCTTCGCGTTGGCAATGGAGCAAAAGTTGCTACGGTCGCTGTTGGCACCATGCCATTGTCTTTACCTTCAGGATTAGTTTTGGAATTGAATAATTGTTATTGTGTTCCATCTCTTTCCAAGAACATTATTTCTGCTTCATGTTTGCAAGCAGAAGGTTATGACTTTAGATCTGTGAACAATGGTTGTTCTCTTTATTTCAAAGATATGTTCTATTGTCATACTCCATTGGTGAATGGGTTATATGTTCTTACTCTTGAAGAGTCACCGGTCTATAACATTAATGCAAAGAGGCAACGTTCGAATGATTTAAATCCCACGTTTATTTGGCACTGTCGCTAGGTCACATAAATGAGAAACGCATGGAGAAGCTCCATAGAGATGGTATTCTGCACTCATTTGATTTTGAATCATTTGAGACATGCGAATCTTGTTTACTTGGCAAGATGACAAAGGCACCTTTCACCGGTCAAGGTGAACGGGCAAGTGACTTATTGGCACTCGTACATTCTGATGTATGTGGACCAATGAGCTCAATAGCCAGAGGGGGTTTTCAGTACTTCATAACTTTACTGATGACTTTAGTAGATATGGGTATATCTACCTGATGAAGCATAAGTCTGAATCCTTTGAAAAGTTCAAAGAATTCCAAAATGAAGTGCAAAATCATTTAGGCAAGACAATCAAGTTTCTACGATCTGATCGTGGAGGCGAGTATTTGAGCCATGAGTTTGGCAATCATCTGAAGGATTGTGGAATTGTTCCACAATTGACTCCGCCAGGAACACCTCAATGGAATGGGGTATCTGAACGGAGAAATCGCACCTTATTAGATATGGTGCGCTCCATGATGAGCCAAAGTGATCTTCCGTTGTCTTTTTGGGGGTACGCTCTTGAAACAGCTGCTTTCACACTAAACAGGGTTCCATCAAAATCAGTAGAAAAGACACCATATGAGATGTGGACAGGACAACGTCCTAGCTTGTCTTTTCTTAAGATTTGGGGATGTGAGGCTTATGTAAAACGTTTACAATCTGATAAGCTCAGTCCTAAATCTGATAAATGCTTCTTTATCGGGTATCCTAAGGAAACAAAAGGATATTACTTCTATAATCAAGGAGAAGGCAAAGTGTTTGTCGCCCGGCATGGTGTCTTCTTAGAGAAAGAGTTTCTCTCAAGAAGGGATAGTGGGAGCACGGTGCAACTTGAAGAAATTCGAGAAACACCTGAAAACGTTTCAGCTCCTACAGAACCACAACAGGATGAACAAACTGTTGAAGAACCTGTTGTGGACACACCGCACCGTGAGGTCAGAGAGGTCACGTCGTGCACCTGAGAGGTACATGTTCTTGACTACTCAACAACGGGACATATTGTTGTTAGACAACGATGAGCCTAAGACCTATGAAGAAGCGATGGTGGGACCAGACTCTGAGAAATGGCTTGAAGCCATGAGATCCGAAATTGAATCCATGCACAGTAATCAAGTTTGGAACTTGGTTGATCCACCTGATGGTGTTAAAACCATTGAGTGCAAATGGATTTTCAAGAAAAAGATAGACATAGATGGAAATGTTCACATCTATAAAGCGCGATTGGTGGCCAAAGGTTTCAAACAAATTCAAGGTGTTGATTATGATGAAACTTTTTCGCCCGTCGCAATGCTAAAGTCTATTCGGATCATTCTAGCGATTGCTGCATATTTCGACTATGAAATATGGCAAATGGATGTCAAAACAGCTTTCCTTAATGGAAATCTGAGTGAGGATGTGTACATGACACAGCCCACGGGTTTTGTCGATCCGCAATCAGCTGGAAAGATATGCAAGCTGCAAAGATCCATTTATGGATTAAAGCAGGCATCTCGGAGTTGGAACATTCGTTTTGATGAAGTAATCAAAGGGTTTGGTTTCATCAAGAACGAAGAAGAGCCTTGTGTTTACAAAAAGGCTAGTGGGAGCACACTCGTGTTTCTGGTCTTATATGTGGATGACATATTACTGATCGGAAATGACATTCCTATGCTCGAATCTGTTAAGTCTTCATTGAAAAATAGTTTCTCTATGAAAGACTTAGGAGAGGCGGCATATATTCTGGGCATCAAGATCTATAGGGATAGATCAAGAAGGCTAATTGGATTAAGCCAAGATACGTACATTGACAAGGTATTGAAAAGGTTCAACATGCAGGATTCCAAGAAAGGCTTCCTACCTATGTCACATGGTATAAATCTTAGCAAGAGTCAGTGTCCTAGTACACCTGATGAGCGGGATAAAATGAATGCGATTCCATATGCTTCGGCTATGGGATCCATTATGTATGCCATGCTTTGTACACGTCCAGATGTCTCGTATGCTTTAAGTGCTACAAGTAGATACCAGTCAGATCCAGGTGAAAGTCACTGGATTGCCGTAAAGAACATCTTGAAGTACTTGAGAAGAACTAAAGATGTGTTCCTCGTCTATGGGGGTGAGGAAGAGCTCGTTGTAAATGGTTACACCGATGCTAGCTTCCAAACTGACAAAGATGATTTTAGATCGCAATCTGGATTTGTGTTCTGCCTGAATGGCGGTGCGGTGAGCTGGAAGAGTTCCAAGCAGGAGACGGTTGCTGATTCTACAACAGAAGCCGAGTACATAGCAGCTTCTGAAGCTGCTAAAGAGGCTGTTTGGATCAAGAAATTTGTTTCTGAGCTTGGTGTGGTGGCTAGTGCCTCCAGCCCAATGGACCTCTACTGTGACAATAGTGGGGCCATTGCGCAAGCCAAGGAGCCTAGATCGCACCAAAAGTCCAAGCACATTCTACGGCGATTTCATCTCATCCGCGAGATTGTGGAGAGAGGCGATGTGAAGATATGCAAAGTACAAACGGATTTGAACATTGCAGATCCGTTGACAAAGCCGCTTCCCCAGCCAAAGCATGAGGCTCACACTAGGGCAATGGGTATTAGATACCTACATGGTTGACTCTAGTGCAAGTGGGAGACTGTTGGTGATATGCCCTAGAGGCAACATGGAGATGTTGAATATATCACATACTATGTTTATGATACATTGCTTTGTTCCTTGAAATAGACATTATCATTATTGATCAATGAGTATGTGACTTATTCATGAGACTCTTAATGCCAAAATGTTGCTATTTCTAAATGATCCCTGATCATATATCATATGAGGAACAAATATGATTCAAAGATCAGCATATGTATTGATTGATGATCATGTCTCACGGATCATGGTATGGAGATACCAAATCAATAATATGGACATGTGTTAGTGAACATATGTTGGATAGACCCGCCATGAGACACTGCAGAGATTCCATGTGTCATTAGTTGGTCTCAAGTAGTGTTTATGTAGAATCCTTAGACTTGAGATCATCATGGTTCCCAATATGCGTAGTAGCCTATTTTGGGACTACTAACCACTACTCCGTAACTGGGTAGTCATAAAAGTAGTCTTGGGTTTGCTATGAAACATGTAGTGGGATGTGAATGATCAAGATAGAATTTGCCCTCCTTATGGGAGAGATATCTCTGGGCCCCTCGATGTAATGGATTATGAAAGTGCATGGCCATGCCAATGTGATTGAGGAGTCAATCACAAGTTTATAATCTATCACGGAATCGAGAGAGTGATTGAGCTATTAAGAGGATGACACAGGTCTCGCCTTGAGCTTAATCTATATCATGAGGCAAAGGGATTCGTACATGAGAACATTACAGGTTCAGCCGATATGATCTTTACGTATACTTTGGGGTTAATATGTCTTGCTAGAGGCCGCTATTAACAGGGTGACCGGAAGGTGTTTCCCGGTCGCGACCAAGTATACGTGAACCTCTGTGGTCGCACACTTAAGGTTGGAACACTAATTCGAATGTGATTCGGATGTGGGCTCAATTCGGATAGAGATCCGGATAGACTCCTATTGGGCCTCGGTCCACGAGGCCCAAGTGAGGAGGTCTATATATTTGGAGGCGGGGGGCTGAGGGATGTACGCTTCTGTTCCTCCCGAGCCAAACCCTAGCCGCTCGCGAGTGCTGGTACACTCGCGATCGGCGTTCCAGCCCCGGACGTGTGGATACCGGTGGAGGCGCTGCTCGTTGCGGCGTTGATCGGCATCAACAAACTACAGATTGGATCTGCTCGTGGTGTGGTTGATCGCGTGGAGGAGACGATCTGTTCGGGACGATCGGCTACTTCCACTACTACCTCGACGCGCGTGGTTGGATCGGCTTCTCCAACTCTTCTTCCGCTGCGCTGCGCGTCTAGTGGTAACGATCTATGATCCCTCCTTAGCATGATGTCCTGGTGTGCGCGGTAGAAAATTTTTATTTTCTGCTATCGTAGCCTACGCGCGTTCCTTCATTTCATGTCCTGATTTCGTCCGCACGATGTTTACTGATGCCGTCATATCCCACTGTAAAGGGAAGTCTGACACCGCCTTCGATGGATTCGAAATGCATGCTAAAATGAGCGAGGGCACATACGAAGTCCATTCAGCATGTTGGCACTCAGTTTCATTACGTGTCCCAATTTCGTCCCATGTAGCTCATGGAACCTGTTAGGAGAAAAGTTTCACACTGACTCGGACGGATTTGACATTCTTGCAAAAATGAGCTAGGGCGCATGTGAAGCCCACTCAGGGTGCTTGCCACTCAGTTTCATTTCGTGCCTCGATTTCGTCCGCACGGAGTTCATAGTAACCCTCGGAACCTGTTGTGGAGTTAAGTTTCACGCCAAGAGAGACGGATTCGAAATGCATTCCAATATAAGCTAGACCATATACGAAGTCCATTCGGGGTGTTTGGCTCTCAGTCTCGTAACCCGTTGTGGAGGAAAGATCCACAGCGACACGGACGGAACCAAAATGCAAGTGAAGTGAGCTAGGGCGCAGATGATGTGCATTACTGGTGTCCGGCACTTAGTTTCGTTTCGTGATGTGATTTCTTTCGCGTAGAGTTTGTAGTACCTTCTGGACCCATCATGGGGGATTGTTTCACACCGACTCAGGCGGATTCGAAACACATGCTGAAATGAGCTGGGGTGCATATGAAGTACATTCGCGGAGTTTGCAGTCGGTTTCTTTGCGCGCCATGATTTCGTCCGCATGCCGTTTACTAATGCCATCATAACCCAGTACGAAGGAAACTTTCACAGCGACTTGGGCGGATTCGAAATGCGTGCTGAAATAATCTACGGTGCATACAAAATCCATTTAGGGTGTTTGCGCTCAGATTCATTTCGTACCTCAAGTTCAGCCGCATGTTGTTTGTCGTACTAGTTCGAACCCTTTGCTAGGAAAAGTTTCACACCGGCTCATGCAGATTTGAAATGGTTGCCAATATGAGCTTGGGCGGATGTGAAGTCCGCTTGGGGTGTCTGGCCCTCAGTTTCATTTCATGTCGTGATTTTGTCCGCACGAAGTTTACTGATGCCGTCATATCCCGCTGTAAAGGGAAGTCTCACACCGCCTCCGATGGATTCGAAATGCATGCTAAAATGAGCGAGGGCACATACGAAGTCCATTCAGGATGTTGGCACTCAGTTTCATTACGTGTTCCAATTTCGTCCCATGTACCTCCTCGGACCAGTTGGAACCTATTAGGAGAAAAGTTTCGCACCGACTCGGACGGATTTGAAATTCTTGCCGAAATGAGCTAGGGCGCATGTGAAGCCCACTCAGGGTGTTTGCCACTCAGTTTCATTTCGTGCCTCGATTTCGTCCGCACGGAGTTCATAGTACCCCTCGGAACCTGTTGTGGAGTTAAGTTTCACGCCAAGAGAGACGGATTCAAAATGCATTCCAATATAAGGTAGACCATATACGAAGTCCATTCGGGGTGGTTGGCTCTCAGTCTCATTTTGTAGCTCGATTTCATCCGTGTAGAGTTTGCAGTACCTATCGGAACCCGTTGTGAAGGAAAGTTCCACAGCGACACGGACGGGTGGCAGCGAAGCTGGCGCCCAAGTCAACGTAGAGGCGCGCGCTCCGTCACCTACCCTTCGAACGGGTGGCAGCGAAGCTGGCGCCTAAGTCGAGGTAGAGGTGCGCGCGCTGTTGGCCCTGCCACTTGGAAGCTGACGTGACCGTGTGGACAGGTAGTGTGCTTTTAATGGTGGTTGGCATGCCAGGGGGCAGGTCGTCGCCTTGTGTATTGCGCCTCCTCGTGAGTGGAGCATGCGACGGTTCCCGGTGCGCGTGCAGTGGGGTGCGGGCGGCTGTACTTACGCACCACTGGTAGGTGAACCGCCCGACACCCCTCGTTTGTGCTTCCGACGGTTGGCATGCCGCCAATTGACGTCCCTGCACGCTGGCGACTCCTCGCCTGGTAAAGCTGGGTATAAATATGTTGGCGTTGGGGGCCGCTCCCTGGACATCCTTTGCTGCGCGTCCCGCACCTGTTCATGGTAAACTTCTCATATGTAGGCCAAACTTTTGTTCATCTGCGTTTGATGACTGCGTCGACCGACGCTAATGTCAGCGAGCGCTGGTGAACAAAAGTATGCCCTACTTGTGGGAATACTTCACGACTTGGTGTGGAAATGGCAGGGCCTGACCTGCTCCCGTAGAAAGATATGAAGTCATCCGCGTGCGCTGGCTGTAGGAACGAGGATTTTTTTTGGTGTGGTGACTTCACATCTGTTTACGATAGCAGGTCTGTGCTTGCCGCAAATTGACCTTTGTACCGCGCTCGCTGCCCTCGCGCCGCATTTCTGCATACGACGGCAAGGTTTGCCTTGTTCTTCCTGACAGACCATCTACAGTCGGCTCTCCTGATGGAGGCCGTCCGCACCGTTTGGGGAAAACGTTGGTGCGCTGTAGGTGGTCTGTTAAGGAAGACCGAGGCAAACTTTGCGGGACCTGAGGCTGTCCGCGCAGGTTTTGCCGTCGGCACGGCCGCCGGCCCCTTTCCCCACGGGGGCAGAGATCATGCCGAAGCTGCCACCGGGGTCGCCTGAGCCATGGCGGTTTGCCGTCGTGGCTCGGCGTCGAGTCGAGGCGGGTGGCCAAGTATCTCTGCCAAAGTAGAGGCTCGCCCATGGCAGGGTGCCGAAGTCGATGCAGCGGAATTGGCGTGAGTTGGTGCCTAGCCAAAATGGAGGCGCGCGCACGCTCCGTCCCCTACCCTTCGAACGGGTGGCAGCGAGCCGACGCCAAGTCGGTAGAGAGCACGCGCGCCTCCGCCCCTACCCTTCGAACGGGTGGCAGCGGAGCTGACGCCCAAGTCGAAGTAGAGGCGCGCGCGCGCTCCGTCCCCTACCCTTCGAACGGGTGGCCGCGGAGCTGGCGCCTACGTCGAAGTAGAGGCGCGCGCGCTCCGTGCCGACGCATGTCCTGCCAAAAGGCGGGTCACCGCATCGTACTGTGCCGTCCCGTGGGTGGGGCACGCGGCGGCTCATAATTGGGGGCGCCGCGGTATGCCAGGGATTGCGTGACCGCAACCGCTTGCATTGACTGTCCTTGGTTCTGCGGTCGCGTGCCACGTGTACTGCCACGACGCCCCGGCTTCGGTTTGGGGAATCGTGTGAGACGGGCTTCTGTACTATTGCGGTCGCACCTGGTGCACGGACCGTCGCGACGCTTCGAAGGCGGCCCCAGGGGTAAGGTGGCTTAAGACGACCCCCGTAACCGTGCCCCCGTACTTCTGCGCTCTCCTTTCGCCCGCATCGGCCTCTACGCCCTTTTCTCCAATCTGTTGCGGCGGCCCTGTTTCTTCCGCGAGAAGTGATGACGTCTGGCGGCAACCCCAGCCCAGCAGCGAGCGGCGGCAACGTTCGCCGGCGGTCATCGCGGCTGGAGGTGAAGTATTCGCTCGGCGAACGCGATCCGGCGGTGGCGGACAGGCGGTGGCTAGCGGCGGAGAAGGGGGGCTCATTTTTCGGCGAGCTGGGCCGCTCACTTGTGACCGAGAAGACGATCCAAGGGTTGCTGCGTGAGGGGAAGCTATCTGATCGCCAGGCGGTGCGATTGCCTTCCGTCGACGAGACGGAACCACACCCTGAACCGTCGGAGGCTATTGTGTTCGTCGCCTTCCTAGACGCAGGGCTCCGCATCCCGGCGGCGGCGATTGTGGGGGACGTGCTGCGGGCCTTCGAGCTGGAGCTGGCGCAGCTGACTCCGAACGCCGTGGCCCGACTCGCCGTATACAGCTGGGCTTTATGCTCGGGAGCGTGCTGGCCCAGCTCTTCTCTATTTGCCTACTTGCACGAGGCACGGTTCCAGCCCAAGGATCGGAAGGATGGGACGCTGTCGAACTTCGGCAGTGTCAGCTTCGTTCTTTGTTCGGGTTGTGCCAAGCTTTTCCCTGCGAACTCCACCCGTGGGAAGTGGGAGTCCCACTGGATGAAGCGGTGGCTCTACCACCGTGTAGAGCGGAGCGCCTCGAGTGTCGGACGGCGCTCGCCTTCAAGACCTCGCCCGGCCGGACCCTGGACGACGAGGACAGGCGGAAGGCCCGGCGACTCGTAGGCTTGGCGGCCCGCTTCAACATGCGCGATCTCACCGAAGAGTTCGTGATGTATGGCGTGGCGCCGCTTGCGGCGATTGGCGCCTTGCGCCGAGCGGCGCCGGAGGACAACGTTGAGCCGTCGGTCTGCGTCTTCGCCGGCGCCACCGATCTCGTAAGTGCCGACGGCCTCTTTCTTGTTCTCGCGAGTACACTATGTATTCACCCCCTTTCCGCTTTCTTGGACTTAGAGATTAGTCTAGAGAACGCCGAGCGGCTTGCGCGCGTGTTCCTCGGGCCGTACACCGGCAGGGAGCATGAGCAGCGCACGTCATCGACCGCGGCGGCGGGGCTGGGGTGGATAAACCGCGCGTGCGAGGCCCTGGGTCTTGCCATGCCGGATCGCCTCGCCGTCGCCGCAACCTCGGGATGTCGGTGCCGCCAAGACGGCGCGCGCCTCGCAAGAGGGCCGAGGCAAAGCGTCCGCCGTGCTTGGTGTAGCGGCCACCCCGCCGCATTGGCCGGGCGCGCCGACGCGGGTCGGACTCGCAAAATACGCCAACTCGGACCGAGGCCGAGGACGCCGGGGCGAAGAGTCGTCAGGGCACCACTGACGGGCGGGCTGCAGCAACCGGGGAGGGAGAATTTCGCGCGCCGAGGTCGTCGAGATAGGATCCAGCCGGCAGCGACGCGGGCGGGCGACGGCTGTGGTCACGTCTCGATCGCGGTCGCGCGCGCGCGAGGCGCAGCCTTCTGCCCGGCCATTACGACGCCGAGGGGCGCTCGCGGTCCTGGTTGCGCGACACCGGGCGCAATCTTCGGTCGTGATTGCTGCAACATCAGAGGCACAGCGCTCGGCCTCCCCTTCGGAGGCTCACGAGGCTGGGCCTCCGCCAACGGCGGTAGCCGAAACCGGGATGCCGCTCGTGGAGGCTACCACCACGGGGCCTTCGTCCCCTGGTGCGGCATCCACGGGAGCTACTCCCGCAGTGGCTACCGAGACGGGGCCGCTGCCACCCGCTCCGGCCAAGCGGCCATGCTTGCGGCCTTGGCTTGAGCAGACGTCGAGGGGGTTCACCATGGTGACGAGCGTCGGGAGCTTGTGGGATTGTGACGCCCGTGCCGAGGTCCCTGCGGCACCTTCCCCCCTTCGCTTCAGGCCACGCCGTCCACCCTGCCAGAGTGAACTGCGGCGACCACAACCGCGGAGGCCTCTGCTACTCGCGGAACCGCCGGCCCCTACGGTCCTCCGGCCATCACTGAAGGTAAGTTGATTTATCCGGTATGTTTTCAGTGCGCCCGTGGTGTGCTCACGTGCACACTTACCGCAGCGCCTGCTTATTCGAGGAGGAGCCTCACGAGCATGGAGGTTCTGGTGTTGCTGGGGCGAACACCGTGCGCCCCGGCCCTGCGGACTTCGTTCCCCCGCCGGAGATGCTAAGGGCGTGGCACGGCATCGTGGATGACGCGGCCGCCAGCGCCAGGCAGCAGGCATTGCCCTTGTACGGGGTGTACCATCTCGGGGAGGCCTTCGAGGTGTCGGGGGTGCGGGTAAGTACATGCCTAAATGACCATGCTCAATCACGCCGAGCTTGCTGAACCGCCTTTTTTGCGCTGCAGACGCTGGTGCTGGGGCAGGCCCTGCAGACGGCTTATACTCAGGCGCAAAGGGCGCTGGAAGATAGGCTGCGGGTCGCCGAGGAGCAGCTGCGCGAAGCCGCGGAGACCCGCGCTGCCCAAGATGCTCGCACCCGCCAGCTAGAAGCGGAGTGCGCCGCAGCAAAGGCGGACGCTGGGGAGCTTGCTGCGTCGGCCCGGGAGTCAGCTATCGAGGCAGCGCGGCGAGAGTTCGCGGAGGAGCGGGGCGGCTTCCTGCAGCAAGTCGCTTCGCTAGAAAAGGAGAAAGGCAAACTTGCCTTACTTCTGGCGGAGCGGAACCGAACGCTTGACGAGGCTTCGGTGGTTGCATGGGACGCCCTACAGGCGCTAGAGAGCCATCTCTAGGGGCTCGTGGTGAAAGTGCCGGGCCACACCTTCGGCCCGGTGGAGCTGCCGCGGACCCTTCGCTGGATTAAGGATGCCGCTGACGCCGCGCGTGGTGCCGCGACGTCCTTCGGCGACCACTGCGCCTATGTGGCGACGTGCATGGTCTGCGCCCTCCTACGGCACCGCGGCTACACACACATCGCCGGGCTGGAAGATCCTCAACTAGAGATGCCCGGCGGGGCCGGTGTGATGTCCGGCGAGGTCCGCGCCGTCCGCAGCATCGTCAAATACTTCTACGAGCGGATCTGGGACTACGTCGGAGTGGCCGCCACACAGGTTCAGCTCCGAAAGTCTCTTCATGGGAAGGGGAGTCTCGGCCAATTTCTGGACGAAGTCCCGCGGCACGACGAGGGCGGCGTCGGGGCCTCCGAATCTGCCGAAGGCTCACAGGTGCGAGGCCGAAGTAGCTAGGTGCGGGCGTGCGTTGTAATGTCCATCCCTTTGTTGAATGAACAGTGCACCCTTGCCTCACGAGCTGACTTTGACTTGTGTCCCAAGCAGCTTCCTTGCTGGGGGCGCCTGCTTGCGTCTGGCCTTGCAACCCGGCGGCGGCTGCGACGCTGGCAAAGGGCCGAGGATTCATTGAACTTTTGGGCAGGCCGACCCTCTTCAGGCGGGTCCCCGGCTTTGGCGCGTGTTAAGGACGAGTCCGCGGAGTAGAGGCCTATCGCCACAGGGATGCCGCCGGGCCTTTGTACGTTCGTGATTTTTCCAATATACATAAGATTCTCCGCCTCGGGATATGCGTTGCAAGCTTCCCTCTCGGGTTCACTAATATGCCACACTCTGCGGGCGAAGTCTCTACGCTGGCGCGCGGCTGGCGGCAGCGGCGCTGCGCGGGGCTCCGTCCGCCCACCGAGGTGGGCGTGTTGGCTGCCTGGTAGGATTGTGTCCTTTCCTAGTCCGTAGATTGGCGCGCGGCGAAGGTGCGTGCACGCTGCGCCCTCCTGCCCCTCGCGGCGGGGTAGCCTCTGTGTACTGCCGCGCGCGCGTCCCCTTCGGGCATCGCCGTGGGAGCAGCCTCTAGTGCGCTGTGTGCGCCCGGCTCGGCGGGTGCGCGACACAACCGCGCCCCGCTCCGCCGAGCACGCGGAGGGCACTGCACTTTATTTAGACTCGTGAGAGTGTGCAGGAGAACATCCGCGTCTTGTTTATACTCCGTAGAGTGCGCGGGATCAGCGTCTGCGTCTTATTTAAACTCCGGGGAGTACGCACAGGGACGAGGTCCCTGGCGTGCGCGGAGTTCGTGTCTTGTTTAGACTCCGTAGAGTGCGCAGGGAGAACATCCGCGTCTTTTTTATACTCCGTAGAGTGCGCGGGATCAACGTCCACGTCTTATTTAGACTCCGGGGAGTACGCACAGGGACGAGATCCCTGGTGTGCGCGGAATTCGCGTCTTGTTTAGACTCCGTAGAGTGCGCAGGGAGAACATCTGCGTCTTTTTTATACTCCGTAGAGTGCACGGGATCAATGTCCATGTCTTATTTAGACTCCAGGGAGTACGCACAGGGACGAGGTCCCTGGCGTGCACGAAATTCGTGTCTTGTTTAGACTCCGTAGAGTGCGCAGGGAGAACATCCGCGTCTTTTTTATAGTCCGTGGACTCGCGCGTGCGGAGGTGAACCTCGACGTCACGTCTTTTTTAGAGTCCGTAGACTGGCGCGTGCGGAGGTGAACCTCAACGTCACGTCTTTTTTAGAGTCCGTAGACTGGCGCGTGCGGAGGTGAACCTCAACGTCACGTCTTATTTATACTCCGCAGAGTGCGTGCGAAGGCGTCCCCCCGCACGTCTTTGGTTTATACTCAGCCCCGTCACCTTTGGCTACGGCGAGTGCACACGCGGACGTGCGACTTCGATTTATACTCAGTCCCGTACCCCAGGCTACGGCGAGTGCACACGCGAGCGTGCGTCTTTGGTTTATACTCAGCCCCGTCACCTTTGGCTACGGCGAGTGCACACGCGAACGTGCGACTTCGATTTATACTCAGTCCCGTACCCCAGGCTACGGCGAGTGCACACGCGAGCGTGCGTCTTTGGTTTATACTCAGCCCCGTCACCTTTGGCTACGGCGAGTGCACACGCGACGTGCGACTTCGATTTATACTCAGTCCCGCACCCCAGGCTACGGCGAGTGCACACACAGCGTCGTCTTTGGTTTATACTCAGCCCGTCACCTTTGGCTACGGCGAGTGCACACGCGACGTCGCGACTTCGATTATACTCAGTCCCGCACCCAGGCTACGGCGGTGCACACGCAGAGGCGTCGTCTTTGGTTTGAGCGCCCGGAGCACGCGCGTAGGCCAGGCCTCCGCGCGCCCTTCGTCGCGTCTTGATGTATAACAGTCAATCGACAAGCGACAAACAGTGGACTTTATTGGCTTCCCGTTTGCGCGGGTGAGCAATTACAAGAGAGGGATAGACTAACCGTTTGTCCCTGGCGCGGCTGGAGCCTCTGGTGGTTAGGCTATCTGCAGGGCCCGCCCAGCTGCCTTCGAATGATGCCGCCGGACCTCCGCTCTGCGATGCCGACCCTAAGAGTGTCGTTGAGCTTCGCGACGCGGATACCTGGTACCTGGTTCGATGTGCCGGGCCATATCTTGGTCGCCACGGATGGTAATGATAGCCCGCGGCCCCGGAATCTTCATGCATAGATAGCCGTGGTGCGGCACCGCGCCGAAGGAGTTGAGGATTGGGCGCCCTAGTATGGCATTGTAGGGGTACGGGAGGTCGACCACGTCGAAGGTAGCATCTTCGGCCCGCACATTGTCATCTTGACCAAACGAAACTTGGAGGCATATCTGGCCAGCGCGTGAGGCTGTCCCCCGAAGCCTTGCGGGGAACTCCGAAGGCCCTAGGACAGCTTCGAGGATAGCCATCTGGTCGAAGGCCGCCGCAAACAATTCATTTGCAGAGCTACCTCCGTCTACGAGGGCACGCCCCACGTCGCATCCCGCGATGATGACCCGGATGATTAGGGGGTCCTGGTGAGGAAAGTCTACGCCTCGGGCATCCTCGGGTGTGAACGTGACTTCACGCTGTGCCCACTCCGGTGGTGCTTGCGCTGGGTACGCCGCCACGTGATGTAACCTTCGAACATAGGCCTTCTGCTGCCGTGCTGAGGCAAACTCCAGCGCAGAGCCTCCGGATATGACGTTGATGACCCTGCGGTGTGCTGCCTCCGGGGCCTGCAGCTGCAGGAGGCCCTCCCGGGGCTGCTGCACATGAGCACGATCGCGAGGGCCCTCATGGGGCTGTACCCCTTGCCCCTGAATCTGCATGGGGGCTTCGTACGGGAGCTGGACGTGGGCCACCACAGGCGGACGCACCTCCATGTTCTGTCATCGGCGACGCTCTGGCGGAGCGCCGCAATGGAGACGCACGGCGTGTGTTGTGGGTGCCTCGCCATGGACTTCGCACCACGGCCATGCTGCTGGTCGTCGTAGTCCCCCTGGCCTCTGTCCCGCGGAGGTGCTTTCTTCGGAGCCGCCCTCGATGTCGAAGACAAAGTGGCCTCGACGCGACTTCTGCTGTCCGCGCTTGATCTATTGGGTGGCTCCTTGTGCGGAGCTTCACGCTGATCGATCGCATCCTTGGGCGACTCGGCTTGCGCTGCCCTTCAAGAGCCATCCTGGGCGGATCTTCTTCGACCCTTGTCGATCCATCGGCTGGTTAGTATCGGGTCACCACCGCCTCCGCGGCGTCCTCTTCCGCCTTGGCGATTGCTCCATCTTGTCGAAGAGCTTTGCCACCGTCTTGATTGGCTTTCGCGCATTGTACTCGCCATCGGACCGGGCGGAGGCCTTGTATGGCTGCATTGACGACGGTGGTCTCGTTGGCGCCCTGACTTGGCAACGTATCTTCGCGAAGCGCTCGAAGTAGTCCCGGAGCTTCTCCGAGGGTTTCGCCTTTACGGCGAAGAGTTGATCCGCGTCGACCCGCTCGGCGTAGTTTCTGGAAGTTGTTGTGGAGGCGGTTGCGGAGCTGCTCCACGCGTAGATGGAGTTCGCTCTATGGTAAAGAACCAGGAAAGTGCCACTCCCTGTAACGCGAGGGGGAGCCCCTTCGCCTTTGTGGTATCGTCTCCCCCCGCTGCCTCGATGGCGGTTTCATACAAGCGTACGAACTCGCGAGGATCCGTATCGCCTTTGAACGGCTCGATGACGCTGGGGAACTTAAAGTCTTCGGGCCATTCCGCTTGCTGCAATCCTGCCGAGAGTGGGGACTCTGGATCGACGCGTCGTAGCGGGGCGCGACTAGATGTGGGAGCGTCGCGACTGTCCGCCCTCTCCGGCGTAGGCTCCGGCGCGACCACTGGTGCGGCCTGCTGGCTCCGGGCCTCCTGCATGTCTCGGACAACTCCGCGAAGATCTCCGAGCTCCCGCTGGAACGCGTTGAGGGCCGCCAGCAGAGCGCCACCGCAATCGAGGCGGGGCCACCGGCCCGCTCGGCGGGCGAGTCGGTATGGTGACTATCGCCTCCCGAGGTCCCAGGCTGCCGACCGCTCCGTCATGGCTGCCCCCAGCCGCCTGATCCGTGGTGGCGGGGTCGGTGGTGGTCGTCGCGGTGGCGGGGTCGGTTGTCGTTGTCGCGCGAACGTCGATGCTTGCGCCCGCAGCAGCCAACGCCGAGGCCCTGGTGCTCACGCGCCGCTCCGACCCGACCGTCTTCTTTCCCTTAGCCGCCGCCGATGAAGCTTTCATTTCATGTCGTGATTTCGTCCGCACGAAGTTTACTGATGCCGTCATATCCCACTAGGTGTAGAAAAATACTGCCAAGCTGCCAAAGCATTATCTAGAATTTTAAATGTTTTGGAGTTCCAAAATTATCATTATGACCTAAAAATCAGGTAACTATTACTTGAAAGTCATGTGTACTCCTACGGATCATTTGGGAAGAGCATTTTGTATTCATCCCTAGCATTATGGCAAAGCATATGTGTTGCAGCAGCTAACATTGCATCAATTAGGGGATAACAACACAATATATCAGCTAAACAGTTATACTTCACTCCGGAATTTTTATAAAAAGTAGCCACAGCAAGTTATTTTCAGCATTTCTAATTATTATTAAACTTCCATGTTTCGATTTACCGTTTCTGACAGGGAAATGTTCCGAGTTTAATTTTTTTGCCCAAAACACTCTTTTCAGCAGCAACAACTTTCCTACACACCGACACCTGTTGCAACATTGTTTTAGCTATTTCGGCAATTGCTCTTGATGAACCGTGCTATCTACAATTTTAGCTCATCAGAGGCCATCCTATAATTAGCATCAGCATCGTGTATACCAAGGTTCTAGCTCCGAATCGCCTCAGGTCCTCCACCAACAAACAAGAAGCTACTACGAAACTCGGACCTTAGTTCCCAATTAGCATCCATCCATCTAGCCTCGAACCTCGTGCATCACACGCACAGCACGCAATTACCCACCTAAGCATCACGATTAGGCGATTATTACGGAGCGGAAACCCAAAACCCTAGGGATCCTCCTCAGATCCAGACGCGAGCTAGCTACGGTAAGGAGGAACACCACGTCGCAACCCTAGCTATTCCCCACTCGATCGAGAATTTTGGACGCTTTTAGCATTTTTGCTACTGTAAATTCCAAAAATAGCGCCGATCGAAACAAAATTCAAATCTAGCCTCACCGACCGCACCATTTAACCAGAGCGACACGTGGAATGGTGCGGTCGGGAGCGCACCACTCAAGTGGTGCGGTCCCGACCGCACCACTCGCCCGACCATCACCAACTCAGTCACTAGCCCGTCAAATCGCCCAGCCGAGTGGTGCGGTCAGGGACCGCACCACCGGTGTCGTGCGCTCCCCGACCGCACCATTCCACGTGTCAGCTCCCAGTTAAATGGTGCGGTCGGCTGGGGGCTAGATTTGGAATTTTGTTTTCACCGGTGCTATTTTTGGAATTTGCGATAGCAAAAGTGCCAAAAGCGTCCAAAATTCCTCGATCGAACGGAACGGAGGGGGCCAAATGGAACGAAAATTGAAGCGAACGCATGTACATCTTTGAACTGGAGCAGGCCGAGGTCGCCGAGGTAGGAGACGGCTTGGTGCGCCGACTCGGCGGGGATGATGACCTGCACCAACTGCATCGCCTCCGACCGCATCAGACCCATCGCCAGGCAGCACCCAACTCCGCCGCTGCGCGACATCGCGTGTGCCCACCTGTCGGTCGGGGACCCTAGTGCTTCGGGAGCGTGCTCGCTCGCTTGCTCCGGCCGGTGGGTGGGCACTGCGCACGGGTGTCTCGGGGGGCGGTCCACGGGGTGGGGTGGGGTGGTGTGGCGTGGCGGTGGTGATTGGCTCGGAGTGAGGAGGCGGAGAGGAGGTGGAAGGCAGGTAGTTCTCGGTGCACGAGCAATTTTGTAAGAGATTGTTGTGCACAGTTCTTGACATGGTGGCCCAGGTTCTTCTACCATTCGCCGGGGCCCATTCGTCTGCGAGGGTGAGTGGGAATTTGGTGAAACCAATGTTTCGGAAAGTTTTACTTGCCGACCAGGTACGCACTTCGGTGGAGATGGGGTGGCCTAAGGGCAGAAATGCTAGGCACGAACACGTATGTTTTTTGTTTTCGACACGGTCGCGAATACTTACCAACGACGTATTGGCTAATTTAAAGAAAAATTTTAATTTTAAAAATTTCTGACTCGTGTCGAACACGGTGTGACAGCATGTCTAACATGATTCAGGACACGACTTAACCCACCATGGGAACCCTAACTGCATACAAATTATCCGCCGACACCTCACTACCTCACTCGTCTCCTTAGTCCTCGCTCTCCTCCACTGTTCCAAAAGGCGGTCTGGGTGCCCGCCAAGGCGGCGCGTAGGTGGTGAGCGGCAGTTGACAGCAACACCTTGGTCCCTCAGCAGGATGCTCGGCGGTTGGGCGGTCAAAGGCACTAAGAAGGTGGTCAAAGGCGAAAGAGGCGGGCTTGGCGAGGCTGCTAGCCAGGCATTCAAGGCGGCGGGGCGATGCCTAGGCGGACGCCGAGGAGTGCTAAGTAGGTGAAAGCGGTGAGATAAAGGGGGAACGCTATCGGCTATTCAAGTTAGAACTCTCATAACAGAGCAACCGAGAGTCAATCTAGGCTTACCTCGCATCCTCACGCCACCTCCGCCTCCAAGTGTTCCCACGTGCTGTCAAGCATCGACACTGCCATTCACCCTCCACATCTCCGGATTTGGCCGCCCTGCAATACAACACATGTGTGTTCTCCCCTCCGTATCCCCTCTCCTCTGCCTCCCCTCCCCTTCCGCCCTTCACTAATCTACTGCCTCCCCATCCTCCTCTTCTCTGCTGGCGCTGAGGCGCTTGCAACGAGTTAATGTGGCATTGGTTCGCTCACGCACTGGGAAGAGGAGGAGGGAATCTGCATCGACTTGCGCACGGGGAAGAGGAGGAGAAGGGAATCGGTGTCGACGTTGATTTGGGCTGTGGCCGATGCTGAGCGTGGGAAGTGGGGAGGGGATTATGTAACACCCCGGTACATCCTCTGAGCCCAAAGTGCTACCACCTACTCTATAATACTATTAATAACATCTTTTATTGCTGGTCTTGCTTCTTGCTGACTTCTTGCTTCTAGTTGGCTTGCCCTGAATTAGCCTTGCCGTGGTTGACAATTTGTGGTTGTGTGGTTTTATGGGTTTAGGATGGGAGTGAGAGAAAGGAGAATAGAAGTTGGCTTGTTGGTGCCGTGGCTTTCTTCTCCTCTCTCTTTTACTCTTTTGTTTTGCTGGCTCAATTGTGTTGTGCCTTCTCTTCTCTTCCCCTCTATTCGGCTGGCTACGTGTGCTATTTTGCCTCTGGCCATGCTGTCTCAATGGGTTGTGCTATCCCTTTACTGTTGCCATGTGGTTGCCAGTTGATATTTTGCTAGCAGTGTTGGTGGCCAAATGGGACTTTACTTCTCTTGCTTTTCCACGTGTATTACATTCTACCCCTTAACAGAATTCGACCCCCAAAGTCTGGTGCTAAACAATCCACACAGATAATACCATGACACATGCTGAACAGAAAAATAGGTCTAACTTGTACCCAAAAAAATAACTCTGGGTACTCCACGTGCATGCGAGGCTCAATTCTCAAGTTATCTTGTGTCTGGTCTGACATGACCAATACACCTTAGTAACCCTTAATGTCTCATGCCTTAGCATAAGATTCCCAATCCTCCAAGAAAATCCATCTCATTATTTGCACAAAAGAGACAACGCTACTTTTGTTTGCAACAAAGAGTGATCTTCCCTTGTAATCGACTCATTTATCTACAAACAACAGCTTTTCTCCCAAAACAGTCGGGAATTCATTTCCCACAGAACATCACTTCATGACAACAAATCTTCTCAAGAGAGAGAGAGAAAATTGGACATGAAATCAATCCTCGTCCTAACAAACAACTATGCCGCATATATCATGCGAAAAATTTCTATTCTCAAAATTAGCCCCATTCTTTTCAAAGAAAAGGAAGCACACTCTTTAAGGCAAACAAATAACGCCTTAGTTAAAAATCATATAAATCACATAAGAAATGCGGAAACCCCGCAACTTCCCACTTAAATCCACTTTCTCTCAAAGTGAATCTGAATGAATTCTAAATCAAGGAACCCAAAATAATCCATTAAACCTTCATCAATCATCTCGGTTGATAACACAAAAGATATCTTACTGTATCACTTAAGAATCAACATCAATCACACCTCCATGTGATTAAACTTACAAATATAGCTCTCACTAACTCATTTAGCAAGAATAATAAATTCCATACTCTAACATACCAAAAACATTCCAAATATTCATTAGATTGCCATACGGCAATTCATCCTTCCAACACCAATCTATGAGTTACAAAGCCAATTCAATCCTAGGGCGATGTCCACACGAATTTGGGGATGCTTTAGTACCCAACAAACCCCCTTCACCCGTGACATAATGTTGATAGGTAATCCCATATGCCCCATAAAATTCATATTATATTCCATCACTTCAATCTTTCCAATACCCTTACCTCTCGGGACTCAGCTCACGCTCTATTCTGATAGACTCCATCAATGGTTAACTCTTAAAATGAATTACTCCTCTGACTATTTCCTCAAATGATGATCATCGAGCACGGTGAATATAAGAAATCACCCATCAGTACTCAATTCCTCATATCCACAAAACGAGGTAAACCCCACTGGAATTTTATTTGACATCGGATAATTAAATCCTCCAATAACTCAACTTAATTAAATCCTCCAATAACTCAACTTCAATATTACCCGCAATCGTTTGACCTTTACTAACTATCGACAAATTTAAAGCTCATATTCTAAAATTCACAACATGCCTCCAATAACTCCGATAATATTGACATTCTCATTACATGCTATGGGAATCAAGCAATCTAAAACGTCAACACCTAGTGATGATACTACAAAAGATAAATCAGGGAAGCTCTTTCACCAAAATCTCAAACTCTCAACGCTACCCATGATTCAGCAGCTTAAATGTGACATCAATCACCATTATTTCCTATAGACGCTACTAGTTATGACAGCACAATCTGTTTTTGCCCCTAAGGCCAATTTTATCCTCAACCAATTTCCCATAAGGATTATGGCATAAGATCAACTCGTACCTTATTAGCCATACAAATCTTTTCAATCACCTCATTACTAACATATCAACCATCAACATTATACATCCAAGCCTAACAGAGCTTCACCTTATGGGTTTAACATTCATTTCAAAGACAAGGGATTCCAACCATTCGACAACCTTCATCAGTCATCAGTCAAGAGGTTTATAAAATTCGAACATCCAGGAACAGAACGAAGTTCCAACAAATTTCTTTTTCCAACAAAACAAGACAATGGAATGATTTCAGCACTCATTCCCACAAAACAAACAACGAAATTCCCGCAATACAAAATTCACTCTTTCAATGACGCAACACCTTAACAGAAACCATTCCCTTTGGTTATAGCATCACATTCTGCAAACACATTAGACAAATAACACCAAGGGGCAGGGAGATGAAAGAAAGTCCAAATCTTACAATACCCTAGTCGACACGTCTGGGCCCACTCTAGACTCTGACTCAAAACCACCCAAACTATGTGTTTGAGAAATGCTTAGGGCTCATTCCTGAGTACGTCTAGGACTTCGTTCCTAGGTACGCCCGAAACTTACATATTCGGGAGCGCCACGGACCACTCGTCCGAGAAATCTCATTTGCGGAAGTGAGGGAAGTCATGTAACACTCAAAACACATACATATAAATCAACTGTGAGTCATGCAGATCTCCTCCTACAACTCCAAGCATTCAACATCATTAAAATAGAACATGACCTCATCTGAAATCATGAATTCCAAGTGACAAAGCACGCCAAGACTCGAGGCATTTCTTTCAAATGCTAATCATGAAAATCAATCAAAATTCTTTACCCCATAACAACGATAAGCTAGTACCCCCCAGTACTGATTAATAATGTAGCAACCATCAATTTATTAAAGCATAAGTCATTGACTTTCAGCATCCTACCATAAACTTTCCCAAGGCTCACTAAACTCTGACACCTTACTGCACCCAACAACACAATCATAACGATCATTGAGTACACAACTCACAAGGTGCGGGTAAGGTTCTTTGATCAAAATATCCACTATCAATCAACAATCCCATAAGCACAAGATTCCAAGGCATTAACTAAAATTCACCAGCTCTACTCTTTAAGGGTAATCAATCATCTAGATTTCAGCACAGAACATATATACTCCCATGAAACGGCATTTACCTTAAGCATAGGATCCACTTGTGCTACCTCCGTAAGCGTGTACATAATTTGTTACAAATGCGGTAACAATTACACTAACTCATGCTTTAGAGATTGCTGCCAAACCTTACTAGAACTTTATTACTTTATCCCTTAGTATTCAAGTCTCACACGACTCTACAACAATTCCTCTCCATTCAATTTAGCCGAGAGACTATCTGACATCAAGATCTCCATTCTAATCCTCCCAACTAATTCCAATAAAGCCCTAAAATTACAACTATTAGAACCTTCCAAAACATTGGTCATGATTATAATAATAAATCATGGTTGAAGATTGGTAAACTTTATAATCATTCGCCTATTACCCATCAAAACAATAACTCCAAGAGGGATTTTCCACCAAAACAATAGATTACCACACTTCCTAGCATGACCAAATCATATGGCTAGGCTCATCGATTGGGACCATAACAAAACACATCACGCAACGGGGCTCAACAATCTAAATAATCTTGATGACCTATTAGTTTGTTAATATTCTAGATCCTACTGTTAAGTAGAAATAGATATGTCTTACACCACTACTTCTTGGTAAATACTAAATCCACATTGAATTCAATTCAACTTCGATCCCATGGCATAACTAAAATTGATCTCTCCTGGGTTCTCACAAGCTGGAACTCCATGCTCTACCAGCCTATTACTTTAATCACAATCTCTCATATGAGCCTAACCAACTGAATATTGCCTTCTCTAAAAACATTGGCCTCATCTCACAAGTCACTCCAAACATTCATATGATCAAAACTCACTGAATATTGGACCCAAAAAGGGTTCTTCCCATTATCAGCTATAATTCAACAACTTAGGGAGTTATTAAACCATGAATACTCACTACCCAAAATTATGGCAAACATCTCATGAACAACACATCGCTACCTCTATACCTCAAATAGCCACATGGCCTAGCCTCTCCAGTGGCCACGACCTCTGTTTCTTTTGCATCGCTAAGCGATACAATCACAACAAAGTTCATGAACACACTAGTGACAAATTCAACCGCTTACCAACAACATGACCAATTGAAATGTAAATGCAATGCTTAACCCAACCCCAGCCTACTGTGCACTAGAGTGTGTCAATTTTTACAATTGCTTGACCTAAGCCAAGTCTTAACTTAATATCCAATCCTAAGTTAAATTCTTTGTTGATTAAGGTAGCCTAGGTTACCGAATTAACCACCAAGGACCTAACGTCCGCTCTGATACTAATTGTAACACCCTAGCCCATCCCTTGAGCCCAAAGTGCTACCACCTACTCTATAATACTATCAATACCATCTTTTGCCACTGGTCTTGCTTCTTGCTAACTTCTTGCTTCTTGTCGGCTTGCCCTGAATTGGCCTTGCCATGGTTGATGATCTGTGGCTGTGGTTTGGGATGGGAATGAAAGAAAGGAGAATAGAACTTGGCTTGCTGGTGCTATGGCTTTCTTCTCCCCTCTCTTTTACTCTGCTATTTTGCTGGCTCTGTCATGCTGTGCCTTCTCTTCCCTTCTATTCGGCTGGCCGTGTGTGCTGTTTTGCCTGTTGCCATGCTGTGTCGATGGGTTGTGCTGTCCCCTTATTATTGCCATTTGGCTGCCAGTTGATATTGTGCTAGCAGTGTTGGTGGCCAAATGAGACTTTACTTCTCTTGCTTTTTCACGGGTATTACAGATTAGGGGAAGGAGAGGTTGGTTGCGGTCAAGGCCGACTTGCGACTATTTGACAATTTCCTATTTAAGTCCTTAAGTGATTATTGAACCTATTGATTAGTGTGCTAATTTAGCGATACTACTACAAACTATAGTACACTTCTATTAATGCTTTGCTAATTACACTTTTATACTATTAATGCTTTGCTAATCTTTATGCTATATAGCGTTAAGACAAAGTCGGGTGACATAGGGTGGCAATATAGTGTGTTAGTGAATCTAAACAATTTGGACAAGGTAAAATGCATCTTGTTGCTCAAGGTAACAATTTTGTACATCTAAACATTAGATATATATGCATGATTGCTTGTCTTCGGCTTGTTGTCCTTATTTTTAATTCGGCCGCCTCTGTTCCGCTGCTCCTCCCTCACGCAGTCCTCCCGCAACTCCGTCCCGCTGCTCCTCCCTCGTGCAGCTCCTCCCGCAGCTCTGTCTTGTAGCTCCTCCCGCGTCTGGATCTAGCTAGTGAGCAATTGCTATAAACAATCCCCTTCCCCTGTTACTATTGTCTCAATGTCGATTTCATTTCACTGGTGATCTATTAAAAGAGGTTGAGGTTTGTTAGTGTTTGGTTGCAATTTATATTCTAAAATTGACTGGTATGGGCTCAAGGTTTTTCGTAGTGCCATTTTGCATGTGCACTAGTTTGATCAAGATTTCAATCTAATATATTGATATCATACTATCATTGTTGCTCATTAGTCTATTGCTCTATTACTTTTTCTCAGTGATACGGGCAGCCCTGATCTTCTCGACGTAGGATCACGATAACTAGTGCCTCTCAACCAATCTCTCTAGCTGCACACTCGTGCCAATGTATGGACTCACAGCTCTTTGGAAATTCGCAAAGATACACCAAGCTTTGTCCACGAGACCACGAGTGGAGAAACGCCGTGCCCTCAACTCCCAATGGAAAAGCAAAAATGACCTTGATTCGAGAACGATCGCTCAATTCCTCTCAAGTAATCCTCGCATGGACACTATGATGAAAAGAAACAAGCAATATGCTGTTCTAGTTTCAATCTGAAAAAGTGGTCTTGAACCCTAATGGAGGGGGGTGGTGGCTACTTAAAGGCACACCCTAACCTCACGCACGCACACGTTTGGGCCAAAGGCCGAGTTCCAATCTGGTTCAGCACAAGAGACCGAAACAAACTCTACTATTCAATCCCGCAACAACTCGGACACAACTACTTGATATGGTTCGGACTCAACTCATAAAAATAAGATACATGACCAAAATTAGATGGGTTTTGGTCAGTCTAAGTGGCACGCAGGCCGGGCACGTGTTTTCTTCTATTTTGGAGCGACCTTCAAAGAAACAGCCATAACTTTTGCATACGAGCTCCGTTTTGACGTTCTTGTACTTGGTTCAAAGCTAACGATGTGTTTGATCCAAAATTCTACAACTCTGGGTTTGATTCATTCGTGAGGCTCTGAAAAAAAGTGCATCTCCAAAAAACGTCGTTTAGGCCCTCAAAACGGCCTTCGAAGTTCCTGGACCGCATAATCCCTCTTCTCGACCGCATCGACCTTTGTGAGTGAGCTCCTCCTTATACCTAAGAATATACAACACACTAGAATTAGGTAGTAGCAAATTCTTATCAAAATTGTACTCTTTAAAGAACAAATTCACCTGTTGTTGGAGCTTCTTTGCTCGTGCTCGTGTAATCGGCCCTGTTGGTTCAATTGAAGGAGTTGGAGCTTCTTGCACATAAGTGGAAGAACTAGGACTAGTAGGGGTGTCCTCATCACTCAGGTTAACAGAAATTGCTCCTTTAATTATACAAGTTAATTGTATCATGATACTTCTATAATTTGCATGGTTTTTCTTTGTGATTCATACTTATGTCCAGGTCATATACTGTACACTATGTCAATAAAACCTTTTTGCTATCAAGAGCTAATAGGGAAATGCTATAGAAAGATGAGTATGACCTTAAGGTTAATTTTGATCCTGTTTTCATTTGCTTGAATTGTTAGGCTTGTTTTGGATCATCATTGAATAACCATGCGAGCAGTACTTCTATGCTTTTCTCTCTAACTAGAGTAGCACTAATGTCAAAGTAAATGAAGAGATAAGTAACATCTATCCACCATTCATCATACTTCAAGAGTTATGCAAATCACTATTGAGGTGAAAGCAGTTGAGGAGAAAGCATAGAAGTACATCCCCCATCATTTCTTTGGTCATGCATTATGAGGAATTCTCAAATTTCACTTACAAATATATGTTTGTAATTATAAGCTATGGTTACTATGCCCAATTCCATTTTTTACCTTGAGCTTTCTTTGCATTGTTTGTGTTCTTGCAGGTTTGGTGTATCCTTCTCAATGACAAAGTTCCTTTTAGGATGCACTAGCCTTTTGCATTCTGATATGCAAGTTAATGGTATATGTATTGTCTTACTATATATAGTGAGGTATATTCTCTGATAGTGTAATACCCTGAACGTCATTTCGGCGTCGGTTTAAAGTAATCGCGGAGTCGCCAGATTTTCAGTAAATCGCGGGAAGGGAAAATAAAAAATTATGGAATAGCATAAAAAATTATAAGTGGGCTGCCTGGAGGGTGGGCCTACCACCTTGGGCCATCCGGCCCAAGGGGTTGCCGCACCCCCTCCCCCCTAAACCCTAAGCCGCACCCCCATTTAATCTAGTGGCCACCCCCCTTTTTCCACCCCTTGGCTGCTACCCTCCCCTCCCAATTGCGCCTCCATCTCCTCTCCCCTGCTGCTGCCCATTGGTGCAAAGGAGGAAGCGAGAAGAAAGGAAGAAGAAGAGAAGGAAGAAGAAGAGAGGGAAGAGAAGAGGAGGGAAGAGAAGAAGAGGAGGAAAGAAGAGGGGTGATCCCAAGGGATCACCTAAGTAACTTTCCCAATCCTAAATCCTTCTATTTTTTTGAGTAATTAGGGTTCTTGGCATGGGATTAGAAGGGGATTAGCAAATTGATTATCCGTTTAGTGATTTTCTACTATCTGTGTGTAGTCAGATTTGTGTAGCGCGACTGTTTGTGCAGATTAGGGCATCAAAACGATTTTTCCTGTGGTCAAACAAAAGGAAAATCATAGAGGATGACGAAGTCTATTTTCTATAATTTTTCCAGAATTTTAGGCCGCGGGATTTGGGCGCAGCAGAGTCGGGAACTTTGCTGTTTGGCAGAGGTGTAGACTGAGACAGATTGACGTTTGGGTGTAGTTTCAGAGTAGTAGATGATTTTTATGATTTTAGCTACAATTATGAAAATTGTAGGGAATTCAGTAATCTAACTACTGTATAAAAATCATAAATTTTAAAGCTTTGTACAGAGGTATTGTGCGTTAGAAGTTGACTGGCCTGATTACAGAAATAGGGCATGTCCTCTGTTTTGCACGTTAAATTACACCATGTTAGCAATAAAATAAAATTTAGTGGTCTACTTGAAAGTTGAAGATATTTTAGTGTAGTTTTCAGAAATATATCATTTGCTGTAAATGGTTTAATAGTGTTAAAGATACAAAAATATTAAGAGAGCTGCTACAGCGGACCAAGTGTAGGACCGTTAAGCGGAGAGGGTTATGTGTGGGTATGGGGTTTAGCGACATCTTTATTTCTTAAGACGCAATTTCCATGCTGTAGTATTGTGCTGAGAGGTACTTTTGGACAGGTGCTACGCTCCCGATCGTGCGTGATTGCTTCGCTTCGCCGGTAGAGGCAAGTAAATGTAGCGGATGTGCTACCGTTTAACTCGTTATTCTTACTACTTGCAATTTATATGATTCTCATAATTTGAAATGTTATGCCATGGTTGCATGTTTTCTAAATGAGGTTGTGGTAGCAAAATAATAATCAATTGATATGTTTTGGATAAGTTGCTTGTAGTCATGTGGTAATTTGTTTAATGTGCCAAATGCGGAATATGAAAATAAATACGTGGTGGATATGTTATGCTTCCTTGAGGTTAAATCCATGATGATCATGTTGATGCCCCTTTGAGGCCGGAATTCTTATGGTTTATGATTATCATATCATTCATAACATATCATGACATTTTCATTATGGATGTCGCCGCTTATAGCCGCAACCATACCGGTACAACATCGTACATTGCCGTAGTACGGTGCACACTCTTACCTTGTTGGGTAAGGGTGTAGTGGATCATTGCATGCATATGCATTTAATTGTGGATGGAATAATTACATTCATATGGCAACTGATTAAAAACTTATGAGGCATGACTCGTGGGAGTCTGTGGTGGTTAAATGAATGCGGACATGAATTGTGGTTGTGGTTGTGTGGTAACATAAATGTTGTTGTATAATTGTTTGTAGTTTGAATAGCCTGTTAAATAGTTTACTTGCTGAGATTTTATCTCACCCTGTTTTTCCCCTACAGGTGATCCTTGAGCATGCATGGAAGGGTAGAGCGGCACCACATTAATGCACTTGGTTCATTGATTATGCTTCCGCTAACTTATCATGTTTTAGGAATTGTTGCCAGTTTATTTTATCTTGTATTTTGGCTAGTTGTGGAGTGGTTTTAGTGGCATCCCAGGGTAATGTGGGTCGTGGGGTGTTACAGTTGGTATCAGAGCCTAGACTTTAGATTCTAGGAGAAATAAGGAAAAATGACACACTTGCACATGTAGGATGGGGAAGGGTTTGCATATCTTATATATACCTTGTTGAATTCTTTGAATTATTGTTGTGCCTTAATTGCTTGATGATGATGTCCTTGCTTGATTGTGGATTGTGGTGGCTGCAGGAATGCCGACTAAGGGTAGTGGTTGTGGCCGTGCAGCTACGCCCGTAGCGCAGCCAGCGGTCGAGGAGGCTGAGGTTACTCAGCCAGTGGGTGGTAATCAGGAGGAGCTGTTGGCCACTGTGAGGGCCATGCAGCAAGAGCTGAGGGCGTTGAAGCAGGGCAGTTGGCCTTTGGTGCTGGTGTTGATTCGGTGCCTGAGGTTGCATCAGCTGGAGCGGTTAGCGGCCTCTCGCTTCGTGAGTGGGTAGGGTTGAGGCTGGATAGCTTTGACGGGCGGCCACTCTAGTTCAGGCTATTGACTGGCTGTCCTATGTGAAGGACAAGATGGAGGCATTTGAGGTGGTTGCCTCCGATCGTGTGTGCTACTTGGCGCAACTTCTGAAGGGAGAGGCTCAGATCTGGTGGAAGGGGGTGCAGTCTAGTCACACGGCTGCACATGGACAGCTGTCGTGGGCGGACTTTGTCTGGCAATTCTAGAGGTTCTACCCAAAGAACTTTCTGGACAAGATGAAAATCGACCTGAGCAAGTACACACAAGACAAGCAGTCTGTGGCAGAGTATGAGGTAGGCTTCAACTAGATAGTCTGCTTTGTCCCACATGTGGCTCGGGACGATGCGGAGAAGGCCAGGCAGTTTCGTCAGGGGCTGATGTGGCACCAATAGCACTACAACTTTAGTTAGCGCTTGCAGTTCTGTGCACAATGTTCAAGAAGCTTTGAATACCAATTCTAAGGTTTCTAATATTCACAAAAGCCATATTTGGAAAGCTAATGAAGTCTATTTTTCAATGAATCAAACGGCACTTGATTGGAGCTTTCTACACAAAGTTATGGCAATTTCATTGGATGTTGCACGAGCTGTCCGGAGAGGCGCGAGACTTGCCAAACATAAAGAGTTCGAGTATTGCAATGCGAGTAAGGGTAAAATCCGACCACACCATGGCTTTCTAAAGGTTGAGAAGGACTCCTTTTTAGGTTCCAAATGGATTTGGATGCCCCTTGAACAAAAAAACAAAATATATAAAGATTTGAAACCAATTCGAACTCAGATTGGGACAGCTGGCAAGACCGATACTAAAACATGCATAACTTTCACAAACGAAGTCCGATTTAGGTGTTCTTAGATTCATTGGAAAGCTATTTCGAAGACCCACACAATGGATAAGGTGCCAGCCACGAAATCCTCATAGTCAGATCACAAATTAAGAGAGAATCCGGTGGTAGTAATTTAGATATTTCCTTTCTAGTTCGTATTGGAGTTTGTTTCGGCCTTAGGCTAGGTTGAGCGTGAGTTTAAGTCAAGGCCGTGCATTGTGCACCAATATAAGACTAGGGCCTTAGCACCATTATAACTTAGGCTATGAATTGAGAAATAGAAACCTGAAAATCACCATGGTTTGGTGGCCATTATTGGTGTGTTCTTGAGATTTCCATCGTGGAATTGCTCTTGGTGTGTTGAATCCAATTGTGGCGTTGGATTCTACTCGCTGAAACTTCGATTTCTCTACCCTTCGTTCATGTGCTGCGGTGTGTGTGTGGGAGAAGGCTTATCTTGGAGGTATATACTTCTTTGGTTTGCAAGAACCTTAGAATAAGGAGGGCATCCAACAAGGCGTATCTTGAAAGATCAGGGCCAAACCAACGTGGTTTAGCTAGCTTGATAGGTGGATCCGCATCATCTTGGTATCAGAGCATGGTTGATCACGGTACAAGGTTGCTGAATTTTTCTTGATGGCGGGTTCTATGAAGATTGAAGATGGCGAGGCGTGACATAATCATGCTGAGCCAATCGGGGAGGTGCCCCAATATACGGCGTCTTTGATGCCCGAGGTGCGACACGGGCTTGAAGTGACACGTGACTACTTCTTAAGTTGTCACCGGAAGCTTGAAGGCAAGGTTGATGATTTGGGGGCGCGAATTGATGCGTTGACGGAGGCGACACGCAACTAGCCACCACAACTTCAGCATGTTGAATGGGGACCTCAATATCCCGAACGAAGACGATGAACACGAGGAGGTTTTTGATGGTGCAGCGGGCTTTGCTCCACAACCGCGCCATACTCGGGACTACCGTTGTGCTGACCGTGGTAGGGACATGCATGGTAGAGGTGCTGCCCATGGTGGAGGTATGCATGATGGTGTTGGGTTTGCTCAGCGTGTTGCCGTGGATGATGGAATTGGGCGGATAAAAATTTCTATCCCATCATTTAATGGTAAAGCTGAACCGGAGGAGTACTTGGATTGGGAGATGCGTGTCGAACAAATTTTTGACAGCCATCACTATACTGAGGATAAGAATATCCATTTGGCGACAATTGAGTTCACCGGATATGATCTTGTTTGGTGGAACCAATTGTGTCGTGTAGGAGCTCGACCAGATACTTGGGCACAACTGAAGAATATTTTGAGGCGACGTTTTGTCCCAGCACACTACACAAGGACCTTGTACAACCGGCTGCAACAACTATGCCAAGAAAATTTTAGTGTTGATGAATATTACAAAGAGATGGAGATGTTGATGATCTATACAGGGACAGAGGAGCATGATGAGGCTACTATGGCACGTTTCTTTAATGGGTTAAATGAGGATGTGCAAGATAGGGTGGAGATGGTCCATTACTACAACATTCAAGACTTGGTGCATCAAGCCGAACGTGCTGAACAACAATTGAAGTGCAAACAAGCCAAGGATGGACATGCCAACACCCAAACAAAGTCATGGAGGCATTCATTACAGCAAGGCGATGATGTGGGTTCACACTCCAAAGTGGCGGCATCAAGCCGTTCAAATGGTGCTCTTTCAAAGGAGGCAAGCAACAGAGGTAAAGAAGCAACTAAAACTGATTCTGGCTTGCCTTCTAATGCTCGTGCTAGATAAATTGAGTGTTTCAAGTGCAAGGGAAGAGGTCATATGATGCGTGATTGTCCAAATCAATGAAGAGTGCTTCTTACTAAAGATGGCTATGCTTCAACAAGTTCTAGTAGTGATTCTTAAAGTGAAAAATCCAACGATTCCATGGATGATGTTGTCTATTGTGATCCAGAATTGAATGGTGTTAATCTTTTGGTCCGAAAGGTGCAAAGTAAAGAATCTAAAATAAAAGGACAGCGGTGGAGTGTTTTCCAAGCAGAATGCAAGATCAAAGATAAAGCATGCAAGTTGATCATAGATGGTGGAAGTTATACTAATGTGATTAGCAAAGATTTGGTGTACACTTTAGGGCTGTCCATGTGGAGTCATCCTCAACCACATCATGTGGAGTAGCTACACAACTCCGGAAGGCTAAAGATAACTCACAAGGTGCGTGTTCCGTTTATTGTTGGTGACTATGTTGACAAGTTGGATTGTGACGTAGTTCCAATGGATGCATGTGGGTTATTGTTGGGAAGACCATGGCAATATGATCGCAATGCTACGTATGAGGGCCGGTCCAACACATACACTTTTGTACATGGGGGAAAGAAGCATGTGTTGAAACCAAAATTGGAGAGTGCTATTCATGTTGATGAAGAAATTACAGCCAAGAAGAAGCAAGCTCCCAAGATTACCCCAAAGCCGAGGACAACTTTTGCTTCAAGGAGGGGAGGATGATGTGGCGCCAAGTAGCACTACAACTTTGGCTAGTGCTTGCAGTTCTATGCACAATGTTCCAGAAGCTTTGAATACCAATTCAGAGGTTTCTAATGTGCACAAAAGATATATTTGGAAATCTAATGAAGTCTATTGTCCAACGAATCAAATGGCACTTGATTGGAGCTTTCTACACAACGTTATGGCAATTTCATTGGATGCAGCACGAGCTGTCCGGAGAGACGCGCGAGACTTGCCAAACATAAAGAGTTCGAGTATTGCAATGCAAGTAAGGGTAAAATCCGACCACACCATGGCTTTCTAAAGGTTGAGAAGGACTCCTTTTCTGGTTCTAAATGGATTTGGATGCCCCTTGAACAAGAAAATAAAACATATAAAGATTTGAAACCGATTCGGACTCGGATTAGGGTTGGCAAGACCGATACTAAAACGTACATAACTTTCACAAACGGAGTCCAATTTGGGTGTTCGTGGACTCGTTGGAAAGCTATTTTGAAGCCCCACACAATGGACAAGGTGCTAGCCATGAAATGCTCATAGTCAGATCGCAAATTAAGATAGAATCCGGTGGTAGTAGTTTAGATATTTCCTTTTTAGTTCGTATTGGAGTTTGTTTTGGCCTTAGGCCAGGTTGTGCGTGAGTTTAAGTCAAGGCCGTGCATTGTACACCAATATAAGGCCAGGGCCTTAGCGCCGTTGTAACTTAGGCTATGAATTGAGAAATAGAAACTAGAAAATCACCATGGTTTGGTGGCGGCATTATTGGCATGTTCTTGAGATTTCCATCGAGGAATTGCTCTTGGTGTGTTGAATCCAATTGTGGTGTTGGATTCTACTCGCTGAAACTTTGGTTTCTCTACCCTTCATTCACGTGCTGCTGTGCGTGGGAGAAGGCTTATCTTGGAGGTATATACTATTCTTGGGTTTGCAAGAACCTTAGAACAAGGAGGGCATCCAACAAGGCGTATCGTAAAAGATCAGGGCCAAAGCAACGTGGTTTAGCTAGCTTGCTAGGTGGATCCGCATCAAGGGCTTAAACCTTCGATCTGCCACCTGTAGGGTGCTTTTCCGATCACGGACTTTCGTACCTTGGTGGAGCAGGCTTTGGGGATCGAGATGCAGCAGGCGTACACAGAGGACATCCGCAAGGCCACTGGAGGTGTTCAGCCTCGAGGCCATAGCGAGAGGAAGGGCCTTTCTGGAGGCCTGGTGATACGGGGTTGCTCGATCTTCTCGACGTAAGATCAAGGTACCCACGAGCATTCAATGAACCGTAGTGATCTCTCATTGCCAATGCAAGAGTTAGCACTCTATAATTTGCCCAACCTCACGTGCTAAACTTCACGACCACCAATGAAGTTCCATCGCGCTCCCAATTCTTAGCGGAAAGGTTGAACGATCTTGATTTTAGCGAACTCCCAATTCCCTCAAGTTGGTTCGGCCAACAGAAAGAACAAGAGTATTCTATTATAAAAAATGGTCTGAATTTTACAGGGGTGGCAGTTGTCTTTTAAAGAGATACAAGGGGTGGAGAGTTGGCCAAACACTTTGAGGCCGAATAGGACTCGATTATGAATCCCTAGGCCCACTTTCACTCAGACTGAAAAGGTGACATGATTTGTTTCATAGGTTTTAATCGACTCATAGGGAATTTGGAGGTGAGGCCAGATCCATCTGAAAGTATACTTCAAGAGCTTTCCATAGAGTACAAGAACATCTCAATCGGACTCCGTTTGTAAAAGTTATGGCCGTTTTAGTAGGAGGCCTGTTGGGCTGTTCCGAATCTGAATTGAGTTCTGAGTTGAATCCAAGTTTGAATCTGGTTGTACATGTGGGAGGTTCGAATTGGGCTTCAAAATCTTGTCCAAAACTTGGGCTTTAAGTTCTTTAGTTTCTCCCCTTTTGCTCTCCCACTGCATGGGCTTCTTTCCTCCTTAATCAGCTTCAGGGCTGCTTGGCTTTCTCCTTTCCATCCCTAAGGGGAGTACTCAGATGTAAGGGTATAATTGTAAGAGCACTCCCCATGTGGATCAGCACAGTGGCGAAGCAACTTCGTACTTTATTCAAAAAAGAAATGGCGTCAGTTACAACGCACGCCAACACGCGACAACCTGCCGTCACACCTGTGGGTTCGCCGAGTCGTCCGGGGCCGCAGCGCCATCCTCGTCACGCCGCGGGACCTCGTCCAGAAACTGGCCAAGGTTTCCCTCGCCATGTAGGTTATTCCGCAGCTCGACCATGTTTGCGGCCTCCCCACAGTACTCCCATATCCGCTCATGGAAGAACTTCACGGCGCAGCGAGCGGCGCGCACGGCACCAGACATTACCCCGCCACCGGCGGGCATCTCCAGTCGAGGATCGGCTAGCCCGGCAACATGTTCACAGCCGCGGAGTCGCAAGAGTGTGCATAGCAAGCACGACGCCACGTAGGCGCAGTGGTTGCCGAAGGTCGTCGCGGCACCACGTGCAACGTCGGCCGCGTCTCCGATCCACCGAAGCGATCGCGACAGGTCCTCGGGCCCGAAGGAGCGTGCCGGCACTTTGGCAATAAGCCCCTTGAGGGTGTCTTCCAGGGCCAACATAGCGTCCCAAGCAGCTACCGAAGCGTCGCCCAGGGCTCGATCCCGCTCCGCTAGAGAGGTAGCAAGCTCGCTGTTCTCCCTCTCCAACGCAGCGACTTGTTGCAGTAAGCCGTCCCGCTCCGCAGCAGCTTCTTACCGCACCGCTTCAGTGGCTGACGCTCATGCCACGGCGATGAGCTCCTCGATGCGCGCCTTCATCTCCGTGCACTCCGCTTCCAGGCGGCGTATGCGAGCGTCCTGGGCAGAGCGCGCCCCTGTAGCTCCCTGCAGCTCCCCTTCAGCGGCCTGCAGCCTACTCCGTAGCGCTCCTTGCTCGTGAGCGTGAGTAGCTTGCAGGGCTTGGGCCAACACGAGTGTCTGCGCAGCGGAATGCTTAGCAAGCGCTAAACGGCTAGAAGTGGTCCAAAGGATAGATGCTTACCCTCACTCCCGACACTTCCAATGCGTCCCCAAGGCGCCCTGACCCATAGGTCTGCAACGCCTGCTGGCCGATGCTGGCGGCCACGTCGTCCGCAATCCCGCGCCATGCCCTCAGCGCATCTGACGGAGGGACGAAGTCCGCGGGCTCAAGCGTGCGACATCTGTGTCACCAGTACCAGGACCCCCACGCTCAAGGGATGCCTCCTCCGGGATAAGCGCCGCTGCAAGAGGAAGTATACGTTTGTCACAAGGCGTGGAAAAATTATGCTAAAGGGATGCCATCCTAGCCTACCCTCGGTGGCAGACGGGGGACTTCGCGGGGACGCCTCCCTAGCCCCGGGCGGGGCCACGACAACTCGGACCCCACAGACGGCGTTGACTCGCGGGGCTGGGGGACCTCCGAGTTGGGGCCTAGTGCCAACAAATCCTGCGCCATGGTCACTGCGGCTTGAGGGGTTGGGAGGGCGCGGGGTAGAGGAACTTCGGCACTTGACGCAGAGTCCCACAAGCTCCCAACACCGGTCGCCACGGCAAACCCTCGCGAAGTCCGCTGAAGCGGGGACTGCAGGCGTGGCCGCTTCGCCTGAGGGGAAGGCCCCACCTCGGTAACCGCCACAAAAGGAGCCTCTGCGGCAACAATGTTCGCCGAAGGGGTCTCCACAGCTACAACGACGGGGGGGACCTCTGCGGGGGGCACCTCCGCCTCGGGCGCTGCTGTTGGCGAAGACTGCACTACACATATTCCCGCGGAGGGCAGTCCTGCCATGGCTGTGGCCGCAGATGAGGACTTCGTACTGGTGCCGCCAGCCAGCACCACCTCCGCCTCGGCGACTGTCGTGTGCGACGAGACCTCCCCCTCTCGGTAACCGCGGCGCGCACCCCCGCCCCTGGCACCTTCGCCTTAAGTGCCCACACCCTCCTCCAAGTCTGAGTCGGCGTACTTCGCCGAATCCGACTCCGGGCTTGCCGCGCCTGCAGGAGCAGCGGCAATCGCCATACAGGGCGTGGTCGCAGTGGTCCGGGTCGTCTTGCGGGAGGACGCTTTCATCCTTGCGGCACCGTCGTCGCGATGTTGCGGGTCCGGAGGGGCGCGATCCGGCACGGGAAGCCCTAAGGCCTCGCACACGAGGTTTGTCCGCCCCAATCCTGCCTCCGCAGTCGTAGCCGTACATTGCCCATGCTCTCTCGCGGTGTATGGCCCAAGGAACACGCGCACTGCACGCTCCGCGTCCTCCAGGCGAGTTCCTTCGCGGGGCAGAAAGCACAGTTACACACGGTGCAATACGTGCGAACAGAGGGGAGGGCACGGCCGAGGCTTATGAAGACCAGTCGGCAGGGGCAGCGAGCAAACGGACGGTTGAACGTTGTCGTCCCGACATTCCCCGGCCGTGAAGCGCCAATTGCAGGCGAGCAGCGTCGCACCGTACATTATGTACTCCTAGGCGAGGTCGCGCATATTGAAGCAGGCGGTGACCCCCACAAGTCTTCGCGCCCCTTCGCCTATCTTCCTGGTCAAGTGTTAGGCCGGGTGTGCTCTTGAATGCAATCGGCCCGCCGATGCACTCAAGGCTGCTACCACTCGCCACATGGTGATAGAACCACCGCCTCGTCCAGTTGGACTCCTATTTCCCTCGTGTCGAGTTCGCGGGGAAGAGCCTTCCGCACGATGCCCGCAGAACAAAGTTGACGCTATCAAACTTCGACAGCGTCCCATCCTTCTGCTCCTTCGGTTGGCACCGAGCTTCGTGCAAATATGCGAACAATGAGGCACTGGGACAACATGCTTCCGAGCGAAGGGCCCAGCTGTACACGGCAAGGCGAGCCACCGCGTTCGGAGTCAGTTGTGACAACTCCAGCTTGAAGGTCCGCAGCACGTCCCCAACAATCGCCGCGGTCGGTTTGTGAAGTCCGGCTTCGAAATAGGCGACAAAGACGATCACCTCCGACTTCTCAGGGCGCGGCTCCGTCTCATCATCGGTGGGCAGCCGCACCGCTTGGCGGTCCGATAGCCGCCCCTCGCGCAACAGCGACCGGATTGTGTCCTCTGTCACGAGTGTGTGGCCCAAGTCGCCGCAGTACGGACCTTCCCTCTTCTTCGCTGCCCACCACTTGTCTGCCGCCTCCGGATCGTGCTCCTCGAGCGCGTACTTCACCTCAAGCGGCGAGGACCGCCGGCGGATGGCGTAGCCGCCCACCTGAGCACGCTCGTCGCAAGTCGCCATTGGCGTCCACAGGGTACTCGACGGCAAAAAGGAGCGCAGGCACAAGACGAGCAAATACAAGAGGCAACGTGAACAACCGGAAAGCGTATGGAGGAGGCGCAGGCGCAGTACCACGGGGGTATTTAAAGACCCCTCGCCTCCCACCATCGATAAGCGCAAACGGTGAATGACAACCACTCACCTCCCCACGTGCGAAGCCGAAGCATCGCAAGGGCACAGTAGCCCACATATGACCATGGTCGTATAGAGTCCTGTCACCGCACGACGCGCCACTAGCGTCCCACCGCGTGTCGATCAGCGCAAGAAATAAATGCAGGTTGCACGACCCGACATAGCTTTCGGCATGTGTCGGTGTGGTTCTTCGGACCCTTCAACCGCAATAGTCCAAACGGGGTCTTCGCCCCCCCCCCCGACTTTGGTCGCACCCGTCCGAAGGGACATCGCTGCAAAGGCGTCGGACTGGATTTTGGGGTGCGAAGTATCTCCCGCTCAGGCTGCGGCTCCAGCTCCGCCTCTACCGTAGAGCAAGGAGGACTTTGCCATCCTGTACGGGGGACAACCGCAAATCTGCGTGACAAAGGCAACCGAAGGTCGGCAAAAAGCACAACCGCTAGCAGCCGGGAACACGCGTTGGAAGGTGGGCAGCCAGCGCGCAGCACGCCTACAGCGCCGCGCCACATAACCCGTCCTCTAGGGAAGGGGCAAACGGCCGCGGTCATGTGACCACTGACGACCTGTGACGCGCCAATCATGGCCCGCCGCGTGTGCACCTCGAGTGGACAAGCACGTATGACTACAGCAGCCTGCTCGTGCTAGCCCAGGGGTTGACGCGATTCCCGGAGCCATTAAGGTGCACTACCGCGGGGTCGCATTCACCTCGCGCCCGGGGAACATCGTTGGCGTCACGACGACCCCCGTTCCAACTTCGGCTCCGCCGCCCAACGAACTCACGGTGGAGCATACCCCACCAACGCGGCCATAGTTTCGACCTCTACTTCGGCTTCGAGGAGCAGACTTGCGCGCAGGGACTCGTCCGTCGGCATTCCCCACATATGGTACAAGCAGGGGTCACGTCACGCCAAGTTTTGGCTTGTTCTCATAAACAGGCCACCTTCAGGGCATCAACATTCTTTCAAAATAATGTGGATGGGCTCGATCAGAAACCCCAACTGAAGGTGGGCCTGTCTAAGAGAACAGGGCAAACCTTGCCGTTATATGCAGAGCCGCAGCACGAAGGCGCGGAAGTGCGACGATTACCGATAACAGATGCTAACCAAGCTCCCAAGAAAAATAGGCATCTATCAGTGCATCAACATCCCCCATGCCGCGTAATGCCACTGTGGAATGTGGATGCACTGAAGAGGCCCCTTTTAGGGGAGAGCATCTATCCGAGTGCACAATGCAGGTACACTGCCGCACCAGCACCATATATATACCCCATTAGTGGGGGAGCCAACCGGCATAAATCCAACCGGCAGGAGTCCAACCGGCGGAGGAGCGTTGCAGCATTGTACCGCCACGATGCTTCAAGACCCGCGCCGCGCCAAGCATGTTACGCCACGTGGACGGCCAGAAGAAGGAACGTCGCAACGTGGTATGGCCACGGCCCCCTCAAGTCTCGCGCCGCGTCAACCAAGCCTCGCTAGGTAGGCTGGCAGTCGCTTATCGTCAAGGGCACTCGGCGCCGGAGTCCGCTGTTACTTGACGCGCACGCGACGACTTAGGGGCCCGCTCGCCTAACTATGCGACTCATCTAAATCCGCCAACACCTCCAATCCAGCCCGGGCAACCACCGACCCCGCCAAATCGGAGGCGACTTCGACCTCCAATCCGCCCCCTACGTCGACGTCGGCCCTCGGTCGCGATGCCAACCTCGACTTCGACCTTCGCCCCGGACGGCAACCCCGACCCCGCCACAGCAGGACTCTGTGGATGACGAAGACTTCGCCAAGCCGCCCGGCGCCATACCTTCGCGACAGGGCGAACACTACACTTCGACGAACGTTGAAAAAGCTCACAGGCCGCAGGGACGGAGGGGGCCAAAGGGCTCGGCAACATGGCTTCGGCCCGTGAAGCCCTTCACCATGAGAGGCTCTTGTTGTAGGGGTGGCCCCCACCTAAGCCCAACAGGCCTGTCAGAGGAATGTAAGGCCCAAAATGGGACATGTATAATGACATGAATACCCCTGAGGGGAGTACTCAGATGTAAGGGTATAATTGTAAAAGCACTCCCCATGTGGATGTATATATACAACACAGGCCATGGGGAGAACCACTACGCATTACTCACCTAACTCTCCACTACCATACTCTCTCTCTGTTTGGTCTATAACCACAACAGAAGGAAATTCATTAAGAAACAAATTCACTTGACAATATTTAATGCGGCTCAATACTTCTTTCCAGTGAAATAATGTATTTGACTGAAAAGTGCTAAGCATGTGCGTATCCGCATCATCCTCCCCTTCTTCAAGAAAAGCCGTCATCGGATTTTGATAGCCTGAAATTGACTAAACAAAGAATACAATGTGTATGCATGGTATATGTATTGGTCAGTTACACCCCTTCTGTCTTTCACATTATTATTACCTGGAGGTGTAGTAAGCAAAAAAGAACAACACATATGCGTGGTATATGTATGAATCAGTTATTGTGTCATTCTCATTCTTACTGTTTTGCACAAGCCAATTGATACTACAACAGCTATCAAATGCATACGTTGCAATGTTTTCAACCACACCATTCTCCCTCCCATAAGAAAAAGTCATCCTCAACTTTGCGAAGTACGTGGACAAGTCATTAATGGGCAAAACCAGATCAAACGGTTCAAATATGGAAGTGAAAATTTTAAGTGCCTTCCTTGCTTCAACTGCGCTACTCTGATTATTTGTACATGATTGTTCATCGAAAGAGGAACAAGTAGGCACAAGAAATCTTTGTAAACAGCGAGCACTATTGTTAAACCTCATCTCATTGTGATCATGACGTGGTATAAAAGATTGTTTGTCCAAATATGCAATTTCAACTCGGCAAGCTTATCACATGTAATGCATTTTGATAAACATAAAAGTTGTCATCCACGCCACAATCTCCGATCAAATTGAACTTATATGTGTAGGCATAGGAACTAACTAGTGATTTTAAACATAAAATTTCAGCAACATTCTGAATGACACTAGATATCTCTTTAGAATCATCGAACATGATATAATATAAAGAATCATCAGAAGATATTCTAGCAAGAACTTCCTTATGAGTAATTAATTCCACTTTAAGTAAATTAACCAAAGAAATTTCAGAACATAGAATTTTCAATTGAACACATGAGTTCTCACAATTACTCAACTTTTCACAAATAAATTCAGCACCAATATGGTTACCTTTATCATTCTCTTCAGTTGATGCAGGTTCCGTTGGTATCAAATCATCATGATGTAACAACGACGCAGCAAATACTTCATCTTCAACTGTGGTTATCTTCTCATCGGTTTTCTCTGGGGTACCGGTTGTGGAACTTTCGACTCCTTTTCTTTACTATCAACCTGCACAATATGAGAAGCAACACTAGAAGTAGAGAGTAAGTCGTTAGTATACAAAGTAATCTCACTTTTCCTATCATCTCTTTCTCTCTTTTCTTTGTGTATTCCTCTCACTCTCCATTTGGATGCTCTCAACCTCACGTTTGGTGGAATCACACAACTCACTGTTTTTATCACTCTCACTCAATTTGGCTATGTGACACTCATCCTTACATGGGTTTTTGATATATCTCATGTGTTGTTTGTAGCAATGGGGAAGCACTACATGTCTTCTTGACCGAGGGAAAAGTCCCATGCTCGGCTATCTTCCCATGTGTCACACTTGTTGAGGCTTAAGAATTGAAGTATGGACTTGGATGTAACTGTGGTGTACACATATCCATAAGTCTTTTCTCCTCCTCAATAGCACAATTCACAAGATCATGCATGCTACTAAAATATTTATATTGAAATGCAGCAGCGATCTTACAATTCAAGCCTCCTTTGAAGTATACCTGTTCTTTTATTGCACTAGTGATACTGGCACGTCGCAATGCACAGTTTAGCTCATAATAGTAATCCTGAACAGTGTTACTCCCTTGTGTGATGCTCTCCACATGGTGAAGCAATTCCTACTCATAATAGGTTGGCACAAATTCAGTTCTCATGATCACCTTTAAATCTGACCAAGATCTAATGAATCATTTTCTAGATAATTGTTGCCACCAACTATACGCATAGTCTTTAAACTGCATAGTGGATCGCATCACTTCTTGGTCTTTGGGAAGCTTCTGAAATCTAAACTCTTTCTCCAATCACCATTTCCACTCAAGATACTCCTCTGGATCATCACTTCCACAAAACGGAAGAGACAAATTGTTGGGTTTGGAGTCACACCAAGAGGAACAGAATACTGAAAATTCCTTTCCATTTGGCTCACACCGAGAGAAATGAATTGTTAAATATCTTGTCATGGTTAGTTATGCAACATATATATATGTGGAAATCACTCAAGCTCACTATTTTCTCTCCCAAGTAAAGTTCTTACCCTTCCGAAGTGAATTAAGGCCAATAAAAACTTACACCTGGTAGAAGTGACAACAACAACGTGATGATTAAGTGAATTCAAGAGTGTTTACTACTTGCACAATAACGGTTTTATGGTGGAGCTTGGTATGGAAGTTTATATCCTAGCAATCTGAAATTTTTGATGTTGTAAAGTTAATGTAACACCCCAGGACCCACATTACCCTGGGATGCTACTAAAACTGCTCTACAACGAGCCAATTTACAAGATAAATAAACTGGCAACAATTACTAAACAAGATAGTATAAGCGGAAGCATAAGCAACTAAGGAATAACAGGATAGTGATAGCAATTCACTATTTAAAACATCCTCCAACATTTTAATCTAAAACATAGTTCACAAATTTAACATTATTAAGATAATGTAAACAAAGCTATGCAAGGTCTAGAATCCTTTCAACTTTATTACAGCATAAAAATATGATTCACGTGCATCAGTGTGGTGCCGTTCTACCCTTCCCATGCATGCTCAAAGTCCACCTGTAGGGAGGGGGAAACAAGGGTGAGATAAAAATCTCAGCAAGCAAACTGTTTAACAGGCTATTCAAACTACAAACAATTATACATCATCATTTATAATTCCATACAACTACAACCATAATTCATGTCCACAATTATTAAACCACCACAAATTTTCATGAATCATACCTCTTCAATTTCAGATTTAATTGGGCATATGAATGCAGTCATTTTATCCACAATTAAATGCAAATGAAACATTTAATCTTCCACAAACCACAATAGGTTAATCATCAACATTCTTCCACAATTAAATGCAAATGAAACATTTAATCTTCCACAAACCACAATAGGTTAATCATCAACATTCTTCCACAATTACAATGTTATTATCCTCAACCTCAAATCACCATCAATGACGTTAAAGCATTAACAAATAAATCTTGTTTGACTACTTTAAATTCTCAACCACTACCAGTAGTAAAAGCAATAAAACATATGTATGTTTTACTTCAACACTTTATTATTTCTCACATCCACAATTGTTATCATCAATTAATACAAGAGAAAAGAATCTCATGCCACAATCACAACCCTTACCGTACACAAGGGATGAACCCCATTCCACGTCCACAACCATAATCCTCATACCACAAATAGCTCACATAAGCCAATTCCACATTACAACTATGAAGTTGTATAATCCACATTACAACTATGAGTTGAATATTCCACAAAATAACTTCACCACAACATATTGCATATGTATGCAAATGAATCTTTCCACAATGCAATGCATATGAATGCTATGCTCCACATCACTCTTTCCAGGGCAGGATTTGAGGTGCATCGTATTACGGCAATATACGATGCTTCCCGCGGGATAAGAGGTGCATCGTATTACGGCAATATACGATGCTGTACTGGTACGGTCGCGGCTATGTGCGGCGACATCCACATATGCATATGACATGATATGATATGATAATCACAAATCACATTAATCCATCCTCAAAGGAGCATCAACATGCCCATGACATATCCACATCCACCACATGTTATTTTCATGTTCCACATTATAACATTAAGCAAGATTTCCACATGGCTACTAGCAGATTATCAACATATCAATGGATAAGTACTTGCTACCATCTCCACAATTAAATTATCATGCAATCATGGCATAATGTATCAAATTACGATAATAATGTAAACTGCAAGTAGAAGGAATAAAAAGTTAAACGGTAGCAACCACCGCTACGCTTACTTGCCTCAAACCGACGGCGAAGTAAAATCAAGAGCGCCAGGACAAGACCACCTGTCCAAAAGGCAACTCTCAGCACACAGCTACAGCATACAAACATGACATTAATAATTAAAAACGTCGCTAGAACCCCGAACCCGCACAAACTCCTCTCCGCTCAACAATTCAGCAAATTGCCCTCTGCTGCAGCACTGCTTAACATTTTCGTAACTTTAAAAATACTGAACCATTTACAGCAAACGATATCTCTCTAGATTCATCACTTAAAAGCCTACATTTTTCATGTAGAACACCTATTTTTATTTTGATCACAGCTAGGTGTAATTTAATGCCCCAAAACAGAGGAAGAACTCTGTTCTGGCAGATTGGACAGCAATAAACAAATGCGTCCCAACATCAGTAAAAGGGTCTAAAAATTATGAATTTTATGCAGCAGCTAGATCTCTAAATTATCTACAACTTTCTCAATTACGCACATGGTCATAAAAATCATTTACGACCTCTAATTCCCAGATTACCGTCGGTCTGTACCAATCTGCTCGCCTGACGAACAGCAGTATTCCCGACCCTGTAACTCCCAGATAACAAGGAATAAAATTCCGAAACAAATATATGATATGCATATGGAAGTCCTCTACAACTTTCCTTTTGGGAAGGTCTGCAGGAAAATTCGTTTACTAGGTCAAAACCTCGCAAACAGACACGCTGCGCGAATCAATCTACAGGCAGACATCAGCTAATCTCTAATCGGGCAATTAATCTATTAACTACCTTCAAAATCCGTGCCAAGAACCCTAATTATTCCATATAACAGAGGGTTTGGGATGAGGAAAAATTATCTAGATGATGGATCACCCCTTTTTTCCTCCTCCTCTTCTTCTTCTTCCTTCTCCTTCCTTCTTCTCCTTCTCCTTCCTCTCCTTGGCTCCAATGGCAGCAGCACTTGTGGGGGTGATGGAGGGGGAAAGAGGGCTGCGCCCAGGGGGTGGAGGAAGGGGGTGGCGGCTGCAAAGGGATGGGAGAGGGGAGAGAAAAAGGGCTAGGGTTTTTGGGGAGGGGGAAGGGAGGTGCGGCCACCCCTTGGGCCTCCGGCCCAAGGCGGTCGGCCCACTCCCCAGGCAGTCCATTCAGAGGTTTTAATTTAATTTTTAATTTATTTTATTCATTTTACACTGTTCTACAATTTTTATTTTTTCCTTCCCGCAATTTACCGAAAAACCGGCGACTCCGCGATTATTTTAAAAACTTACGCCGTAAAGACGTTCAGGATATTACATTCTCCCCACCTAAAAAGGATTCGTCCTCGAATCTAACTCCTCAAACCACAAACCAAGAGAACAGCAAAGAAAAGAGCAATGAAGGAAAGAACAACCACAAGAAAGAGCATCCCAAGGATAGAACATCCGAAGGGAGCACCCGCAACTCTTTTATCGGCTCTGAGCGGCCAACAGATCCTGCCGTTCTCACAAAATTCTCCGCCACAACTATCAAGCCACTATCTAATATCATCCTCCTTCCTACAACATTTTCCTCTGTTTATTATAATCGAGATAATACATTGTACCCCTTTTAAAGAATTCAACCGCAGATTCCACTCATAACATTACTCAAAGCACGAACAATAACTTCGCAGAAGGAACCCAACCAAAAGAGGAATAAAGGATTCTCAAGCAACATACTAGCAAACAACCTTCCTTCAAAGGACCACAATCCAAAACAAAGGATTCATAACAAAACCATTCACACTCTCCAAATAGACATTTGGAAAAACCACACTGCACGAGCCAAGAATGAAAATCACTCGACAGACCAAAACAATCATTTTCTTTTCCTAACTGGAAAAGAATACACCACAACATATAACAACTCAATTTGCAGATGACCTCTGCCATAAACACACAGTTTAAAAAGAATCAAGAGAGCATATTCTGCTCGAGTTATTAATAATTCCCCAATCCATTCCTTTGGAAATTTAACTTCCTCGAACCAAGGATTTTCAAATCATCACCCAACACACCAACTCTTTTATCTTAGGTTGGCAACTTCGACAATGCGCTCAAACTGAGATCATCCACACCCTTGCAGAGAGACTCTCTGTCTCCACAAAAATACATTCTAGCCAAGACAACGACCAATGGAATTACTTTGACAGATAATTCCTAAAACACCTCAATCCTTTTAAGGATAACAACTCAAATTCATATCACACCCACATTCTCACCAAAATCAATCACATGACCACACCAACTAGATGCCATACACCTCTTAAAGGACTTTGCAACCCAAATTGATTACCCCTTTCTTAGAAGAGGCAAAAATAAGTAAATTTCAGCACAGAGGATGATGCTACCATCCGCAATAAATGCAAGACCAAAAGAAATAGCAACAATCTTGGATAGCAAAAGATAAGATCATAGTTGAAGGCACATGCCCCTCAAGAAGAAAATACCAAATCTCAACCAATAAGAATACAGTATTGCCATTTGAGCTCAAGAAACTCTTAGGCGACGGAAAAGAATATTGCCATTTGAGTTCAAGAAGCTCTTATGCGGCGAAATTAAGAAGTCAAACAAACCTAAAAAAATTGCATGACATGACTTCAACCTCCAATACTTTTACCGCACTCTTTCTTTTAACAAAGAGAACAACTTTCTTTGATTACGGTATCACCTTGACAATTCCAACAAAAGTGATTTAAAGACCACAACACGTTAATCCCTTAAGAACTAATAAAAGCTCTCAACACGTCACTTTGCTCAAACAATTTCAGCTGCCACATAAGTCATGAGATCAAAAAGATTGTGTACGCAAATCTCAAAACTTTTGACTTAAGTAGTATCATGGAAGTTATCAAATTCTTTTATTTAAGAAACATTCAACATTATCATCACAACCACAACTAACCATCATGCTAACATCAGAATAATACATTCTTAACAAGCATCATCATATCCACAATCCCTTCATAAACTTTTCCAAAAGAAACATAAGAAATCACTTCATCATGTTTCTATTATCTGAGTAAGATTGCGACTACTTAATCTAGGAAATCCTAGTGCATAAGCCACCATATTAAATCAAAGCTTTTAAACAAGATGATGCTAGAACATGACAATCTCACAAACATGCTAGTATGAATCTCTTATTAGATTCCATATATTCAATTCTTATTGATGCTCAACTCTAATTTAGCACAAATTGATTGTACTCTAGTCATTACTAGCAATAATTGTTATTATTTTATCATAACAACATTCATGATCCTAACTCCGTTTTACAATCATAAAACAATCATGAGCATAGATTCAGTATCCCACCTTACGTTCAGAAATTAGAACGAAATAACTTTAAACTTCAATAATACCAGCTTTGTAAGACAAGATTCTACAAGTCAATACATCCACCTTCCTCTATTTCTTTATACATATTTCAACAATTTAGCATGGTGAAAGATAGATGAATCTAGCAATTGTACATGCTCATAAAGTATCTAAATAAAGGACAGATTAAAGGTTAATATTACCAAGGCAATATTCCAACACCTCCTTACTTAATCATTCCAAACGGTCAAATTAATTACTATAAACAAAAATAATTCAATTTATCCAACATGATAGAAATTTAAACAATCATAATAATCATTCCAATTCTTTTGCACACTCCTCAATAACTCCATGAGTTCCAATCATGTATAGACAAATTCTTAATCACAGTTCTTCTAGAAACTATTACAAGGCAATATCACATTAATCAACTACACTTCCAAGAATGCTAGTTGAAATTAATTATGCACCACGCTAACATCTCAACTTGATAATTCATACCTTATGAATTAGTTTATATGATTACCACCTTCCACTTAAGCATAGCAAAACACCGAAAGGTTTTAACACTCTCTTTCGAAAGGAATGGAAATAAACTTCAACACCGAAATAATCTAAAAATACATAGATCCAAGGCTTTAACATATTAATGAGTTTGCAACACAATACTTTCATTGGTAAAAATACCAAGCGAACCAATGAGTCATGATTCACAACAAGACAAAATTTCCACAAAGGGACTAACCTTGCAAATCAACAATATTCACAAGCAGCAATAGTGTCTTACTAGTCCGAAAAGAAACAATAATTGCTTCAACGAACAAATAGAGACCAATTGCAAACCCTCAACTACAATGAACCACAAAATCAAGAGAAATTCATTAACTGCAATAGACAAAGAATTGGCCAAAATCAACTCAAGGAAGATATCAACATTTCTAAATAAACTCACTCACAACATCCGCAACTAAGTTACCCGAGGTAACTACATCGCTAATCCCCATGCTACAAACAGTGGTATAACCTGGCAATGCCAAGGCAGCAAATACAACCTCTACATCTTATCATTGACAATTCTTCATTCATAACAGTCATAGGAGCAAATAATAATCATACAAGGTTATCTCATAATGTAAATCATCAATACAACATGTCAAAAGCATAAATGCAATGCTTGACCCATCCCATCCGTGCACCAGTGTGTCAATTTAATAATTTAATTACCACGGACCTAACGCCCGCTCTGATACCAACTGTAACACCCCAGGACCCACATTACCCGGGATGCTACTAAACTGCTCTACAACGAGCCAATTTACAAGATAAATAAGCGGCAACAATTACTAAACAAGATAGTATAAGCGGAAGCATAAGCAACTAAGGAATAACAGGATAGTGATAGCAATTCACTATTTAAAACATCCTCCAACATTCTAATCTAAAACATAGTTCACAAATTTAACATTATTAAGATAATGTAAACAAAGCTATGCAAGGTCTAGAATCCTTTCAACTTTATTACAGCATAAAAATATGATTCACGTGCATCGGTGTGGTGCCGTTCTACCCTTCCCATGCATGCTCAAAGTCCACCTGTAGGGAGGGGAAACAAGGGTGAGATAAAAATCTCAGCAAGCGAACTGTTTAATGAGCTTTTCAAACTACAAACAATTATACATCATCATTTATAATTCCATACAACTACAACCATAATTCATGTCCACAATTATTAAACCACCACAAATTTTCATGAATCATACCTCTTCAATTTCAGATTTAATTGGGCATATGAATGCAGTCATTTTATCCACAATTAAATGCAAATGAAACATTTAATCTTCCACAAACCACAATAGGTTAATCATCAACATTCTTCCACAATTAAATGCAAATGAAACATTTAATCTTCCACAAACCACAATAGGTTAATCATCAACTTTCTTCCACAATTACAATGTTATTATCCTCAACCTCAAATCACCATCAATGACGTTAAAGCATAAACAAATAAATCTTGTTTGACTACTTTAAATTCTCAACCACTACCAGTAGTAAAAGCAATAAAACATATGTATGTTTTACTTCAACACTTTATTATTTCTCACATCCACAATTGTTATCATCAATTAATACAAGAGAAAAGAATCTCATGCCACAATCACAACCCTTACCGTACACAAGGGATGAACCCCATTCCACGTCCACAACCATAATCCTCATACCACAAATAGCTCACATGAGCCAATTCCATATTACAACTATGAAGTTGTATAATCCACATTACAACTATGAGTTGAATATTCCACAAAATAACTTCACCACAACATATTGCATATGTATGCAAATGAATCTTTCCACAATGCAATGCATATGAATGCTATGCTCCACATCACTCTTTCCAGGGCAGGATTTGAGGTGCATCGTATTACGGCAATATACGATGCTTCCCGCGGGATAAGAGGTGCATCGTATTACGGCAATATACGATGCTGTACGGTCTGACAGCGGCTATGTGCGGCGACATCCACATATGCATATGACATGATATGATATGATAATCACAAATCACATTAATCCATCCTCAAAGGAGCATCAACATGCCCATGACATATCCACATCCACCACATGTTATTTTCATGTTCCACATTATAACATTAAGAAAGATTTCCACATGGCTACTAGCAGATTATCAACATATCAATGGATAAGTACTTGCTACCATCTCCACAATTAAATTATCATGCAATCATGGCATAATGTATCAAATTACGATAATAATGTAAACTGCAAGTAGAAGGAATAACAAGTTAAACGGTAGCAACCACCGCTACGTTTACTTGCCTCAAACCGACGAAGCGAAGTAAAATCAAGAGCGCTCAGGGACAAGACCACCTGTCCAAAAGGCAACTCTCAGCACACAGCTACAGCATACAAACATGACATTAATAATTAAAAACATCGCTAGAACCCCGAACCCGCACAAACTCCTCTCCGCTCAACAATTCAGCAAATTGCCCTCTGCTGCAGCACTGCTTAACATTTTCGTAACTTTAAAAATACTGAACCATTTACAGCAAACGATATCTCTCTAGATTCATCACTTAAAAGCCTACATTTTTCATGTAGAACACCTATTTTTATTTTGATCACAGCTAGGTGTAATTTAATGCCCCAAAACAGAGGAAGAACTCTGTTCTGGCAGATTGGACAGCAATAAACAAATGCGTCCCAACATCAGTAAAAGGGTCTAAAAATTATGAATTTTATGCAGCAGCTAGATCTCTAAATTATCTACAACTTTCTCAATTACGCACATGGTCATAAAAATCATTTACGACCTCTAATTCCCAGATTACCGTCGGTCTGTACCAATCTGCTCGCCTGACGAACAGCAATATTCCCAACCCAGTAACTCCCAGATAACAAGGCATAAAATTCCGAAACAAATATATGATATGCATATGGAAGTCCTCTACAACTTTCCTTTTGGGAAGGTCCACAGGAAAATTCGTTTACTAGGTCAAAACCTCGCAAACAGACACGCTGCGCGAATCAATCTACAGGCAGACATCAGCTAATCTCTAATCGGGCAATTAATCTATTAACTACCTTCAAAATCCGTGCCAAGAACCCTAATTATTCCATAGAACAGAGGGTTTGGGATGAGGAAAAATTACCTAGATGATGGATCACCCTTTTTCCTCCTCCTCTTCTTCTTCTTCCTTCTCCTTCCTTCTTCTCCTTCTCCTTCCTCTCCTTGGCTCCAATGGCAGCAGCACTTGTGGGGGTGATGGAGGGGGAAAGAGGGCTGCGCCCAGGGGTGGAGGAAGGGGTGGCGGCTGCAAAGGGATGGGAGAGGGGAGAAAAGGGCTAGGGTTTTGGGAGGGGAGGAGGTGCGGCCACCCTTGGGCCTTCGGCCCAAGGCGGTCGCCCACTCCCAGGCAGCCCATTTAGAGGTTTTAATTTAATTTTTAATTTATTTTATTCATTTTACACTGTTCTACAATTTTTATTTTTTCCTTCCCGCAATTTACCGAAAAACCGGCGACTCCGCGATTATTTTAAAAACTTACGCCGTAAAGACGTTCAGGATATTACAGTTAAGTAATATCCAGGCTAGAATACTTTGCCTAAGTGCCGATCCAAAAGATTTAAGTGAAGCATATGAACGCACACGCAAAGATCAATGTGACTTGATGCCAACAAAGGAATGAGCTAACTAGAGGCAATCTGAAATTAAAGATTAGATAGCTCGTTTTGCACCAAGTACTAGAAAAGACGCTAGCCAATTACAATGATATAAATGTGAGGCACGAGATTGCTCAAGAAATTAAATTACACAATCTGAATTTATGGACTAAGAACTCACTCAAATTTGGCCATTGTTTTTCTTCTTCTCTCTCTCTCTCTCTCTCTCTCTTTTGGTCAATCTGTGACTTTTTTCTTTCTTTTTTTCAAAGGCCGAACTAGATTTAATAGTCTCTTTGATTTTGCACAGGTCACAAATATTCAGCAAGGTGTAAAATACTCAAGAGCAGCCATAGATGCAATATTCAATAGCTAGTCTCAATTGATGAAAAAATATCAGCAAGATTTTTTTGTGCACTGTAGCAGAACGCATACTGTAGCACGCGATACTGTAGCAAATCGCGTACTGTAGCAGTGCAGTACTGTAGCGACGCGTATTGAGCAGATCAATTTTTTTTTAAAATTTTGGATTAGACACAAAGATTAAGCTAGCAAATAAACATGAACGATCAGCACCTAAACTAAATTCTAATGGATCAAAGCTTAACAAAACCCACAAAATTAATAGATGCAAAAACTAGGGTTTGGATTTTTTTGTTGCAATTTTTCAGTTTAATGGACTATAGAACAAAAATAAATCAATCTAAAAGTAAGGGTAAATAATCCTACCGAGTAAACCTGGCTCTGATACCAAGATTATACGGGGTCACCCAATCTTCTCGATGTAGGATCAAGGTACTCACGAGGATTCGACAAACTGTAGTGATCTCTTGTTGCCAATGCAAGTGTTAGCACTCTATAATTCGCCCAACCTCATGTGCTGAACTTCACGACCACCGATGAAGTTCCATCGCGCTGCCAATTCCCAGCGAAAAGGTTGAACGATCATGATATCAACGAACTCTCAATTCGCTCAAGTTGGTTCGGCCAATAGAATGAACAAGAGTATTCTATTATCAAAAGTGGTCTGAATTTTACAGGGGTGGCGGCTGTCTTTTAAAGAGATACAAGGGGTGGAGAGTCGGCCAAACACTTGGAGGCCGAATAGGACATGATTACAAAGCTTTAGGCCCACTTTGACTCGGACTGCAAAAATGATGTGACTTGTTTTGCAGTTTTTGATAGACTCATAGGGAATTTGGAGGTGAGGCTAGATCCATCTGAAAGTAGACTTCATGAGCTTTCCATAGAGTACATGAACACCTCAATCGGACTCCGTTTGTAAAAGTTATGGCCGTTTTAGTAGGGGCCTGTTGGGCTGTCTCGAATCCGAATTGAGTTCTGAGTTGAATCCGAGTTTGAATTCGGTTGTACATGTGGGAGGTCCAAATTGGGCTTCAAAATCTTATCCAAAACTTGGGCTTTAAGTTCTTGGGCTTCTCACCTTTTGCTCTCCCACTGCATGGGCTTCTTTCCTCCTTGATCAGCTGCATGGCTGCTCGGCTTTCTCCTTTCCATCCCCATGAGCTTTGAGCTTTTTGTTCTTGGTAGCAAATATGATTACACTCCTTGTGCTTCTCTGTTGCTTTGGCCCCGGAATCATCATAATATTCAAACCTAATAATAAACAAGAATTTGGCATAAGGTAGTATTCGTTCCCACGAATAGAAGGAAATTCATTAAGAAACAAATTGACCTGACAATATTTAATGTGGCTCAATACTTTTTTCCAGTGAAATAATGTATTGGACTGAAAAGTGCTAAGCATGTGCGTATCTGCATCACCCTGCGCACAAGAAGGCAAAGAGTCATTGTCACCAGCCCTACCGTGGTAGTACGAGGCAGTCCAGCTCTACTTGAGAGAGCTCTCTGTAGTACCCTGCCATGGCGAAGCCCGGGCTGGGCTTGGTGTGTTTTCGCTGTGGAGACCCGCAAAAGCGGAGCGACTGGCCTTGGAAGTGGCAGTGTTCTATCTGTGGACAGAACCACAATGGACACTCTTTACTTCGCAAGGTCACACACGCTGGACTTTACTACCACCAAGCGAAAGCTCTATCACACTCCCAATTCCCAGCGAAAAAGTTAACGATCTCAATTTGCAAGAACTCTCAAATTTTCTATTGGATTTGATTAGCTATCCTGATGAGAACATCCCCATTACATATATATCTTCCACTCCAAGCATGCATGAGAATATCCAAGAACCAGAGGGCCCAATGACGAGGGCAAGAGCCAAGCGTTTAAATAAACATGTGTTTTTGTTTCTTAAGGAGTTTTCTTTAATTGATGATGAACTTGAAATACTACCTCATGCTAGTATTTTACGTATTCTTAGGTATGACTCATGTGAAGACTTGGGAGAGCAAAAGGGAGGAGCCCAAGGACTTAAACTACAAGTTTTGGATAAGATTTTCAAGCTAAATTTGGACTTCCACGTGCTCAACCCAATTCAAACTCGGATTCAACTCAGGATTCAATTCGGATTCAGTTTAGGAAGCCTGACAAGCAGTTACTAAAAGGCCATAACTTTCACAAACAGAGTCCGATTCAGATGTTCTTGTACTCGTTGGAAAGATAATTTCAAGGGCTACACAATGGATCTAGTCCCACCTTCAAATTCATCACGGATAAAAATTTATGGCCAAAACAATATGACAGGTGAAAATGTAGTTTCCTTTTGTGAGAGTTCGTATCTAAAAACATATAGGGTTGAGTTGTACTTGGTTTGGGGACCATATGGATGTCCCAAGGGCTATATAAGCCTTGTATTGGTAGCCTTTAGGGCAGACCACTTTTGATAATAAAATACTCTTGTTCTTTTTGATGGCCGACCCAACTTGAGGAATTTCAAGATCGTTCAACTTTTCCGTTGGGAATTGGGAGCGCGATGGAACTTCATCGGTGGTCGTGAAGTTTAACACGTGTGGTTGGGCGAATTATAGAGTGCTAACTCTTGCATTGGCAACGGGAGATCACTACGGTTCATCGAATCCTCGTGAGTATCCAGATCCTACGTCGAGAAGATCGGGCGACCCCATATCACATCCAAAAGATCAAAAACATACAAAATTGTTCATCTCCATTATCTAGTAGTCCATCCCTCCCCGTCTCATATCTAGTCTCTCCGTATTTATAGGCGGCTGCACACGCCACATGAGAATCCTAATCAAAGTCATCTACTCTAATCCGGCAATCTAGACACAATCAACAATTGGGTTTCGGACTCAAAACACCCAAAGATTATACATGCCACGTGAACACACATGGTTGCGCTCAGGCTGAGATATTTGGCACGCAGGCCTGATAGCTCTTCACGGCCTGTTAGTCTTGGGCTTGGCTTTTGATTTGACTCCTGGTGCCGTGCTCTTCCATGAGATTGGCCTTCTATCCCTTGCGTATTGGTCCACATGCATGCATGTTTCTTGCTCAGACATTTACTCCTCAATGCATACACATGCCAATAGCCATGCATGCAGCGTCATTGACTTATACTGGTTAATTATAACATGCAGATTTGGCTTCTTGTAGAGTTATGAACTTCTAGTCCTCACATCAAACAGCATGCATATATCTATTGGCAGCACGTGCACATCATGAACTCTTCTTTTGGCGTCCCTATCCTCCCGCACAAACTTGAGAACCATTAAAATACTGGCATTAGGTAGTAACCAGTTCTCATATAAATTAAAATTTATTTTACTTAAGAACAAATTCACTTGATAATATTTAATATGGCTCTATAATTCTTTCTGATTAAATAATATATTTAACTGAAAATCGCTAAGCTTGTCTGTATCCACATCAGTTTATGTCATTTGGTATTCGAACCAACACAACAGCTGCTAATTTAGGTACATTTCATCGTGACATTGTCGGTAGTGGTTGTCGCGAATGACCCTGGCACCCGATCCCCAATGCCCCACCCAGGTGCTGTCCACCCGAGCACCCCTGCAATTGGCCCACTTGCCAATCTGTCAGTAGCATCTTGTTGAGCGTCCCCCGCCACTGACCGCCCCACCCAGCAACACAGGCCCACCTAGCAAATTTGGGGTTTACCCCCAAATTCGATTCGGCCACGTGCAACAAGAAAAATGGAAAGGAGCATTGGTATGATGTTCTAATCTCTATCTTACTAGTTCTCATTGGTTGTTCCACCTAGGCTAGTTCATCTTTACAAAATCATGCCCGTGCAATTTTTTTGTAGCCCACGGTGATGCGCGACCGTGTGTTTTCCATTGATCAAGTAGATTTAAGCAAATATCATCCATGCACACCAACTGAAATTCATACATATACTAGTCAAAGCAACTGCAACATAAAATCGGAGCATGACCTAGTACACAATTCCACCAATTTGGCATATCATCAATCAATTGACTGCTACTAGCATGATTTAGTTAAACTAGTTAGCTCATGCCTATTAGATGTTTGGTGTTTGCATGCATGTGGGTTCATAACTCAATTTAACTTTGAAATGTGTATGTATTGGACTCAAAGCAGCCAACACGAATTAATTCCAAATTATAAGTGACAAATTTCTACTTTGGACGTAGGTTGCAGCACTGGGAAAGAAATATGTAGACGAATTTCTAGCTAACCACCCAATTGAAGCAATGACCACATGCTTAGGTAGTGATAACCAGTGGACTGTGGCCTGCCATGCTCTAAGTCTTTTTGAATCACATGTCCACCGGCTAGGGAAATGTTTTTGCTCAAATTAATTAGCTCTCTCTCTCACACACACACCTGTTAGTTCTGTTGGCAAAGAATGAGGACTAGGAGACTGATAATCTTGTATGCATTGTAAATTAGTAGTTGTCGTACATTCTCTTCCAATTTTGTGAGTACTAAAACAAGCAATTTTCAAGAAATGTTGATCGGCATCATGACCTTGACTGCTCTATGGAATTGAATAGTGATATATCCATCTCTTGTGATGATGACGGTACTGTTGAAAATATAGGCAATATTTTAATTCCAAGTTTTATTAGGAGACAGAAATAATAAACTAATGATGCAAAACTCACAACTAACAGCAAGCTATTCATCATACTTCAGAAATTACACAAGAAAACAATACAGTACCAAAGTCGAACGTGCGCACGAACGACTTACTTGTTAGTCTGATGAAGAATAGGAAGCCGCGCAGGCTTGACGCAGTGCAGAACGAAGGTGTCGCAGTGCAGTGAGCGGTCGCGCAGATGCGCTGCCCAGAAACCTTATTGCCGCCCCCGTGCAGGTCTTCACGGCAGCAATGGTCCGGAGATACCGCTCCTCTTCTTCGCGGTGCACGCCGGGAAGAAGAGTCGACGAAGTTCAGACGACGCAGCACAACAGCACAAAAGGTTTTGAGGAAGAGAATGGAGGCAGTGAGTTTCTCACACCTACTCTGGACGTCTCCAGGCATACAAATAGACAGACTAGTAACTGACATGATTAAAACAGCCATTTACCCACTGGTAACTGACACATTCAACCAGTCAGTTACACTGTCTGTCATCAACCCAATAAAGCCTCATTCAAATGTTTGAATCTCATTCAAACAGAGAGAAAGAATGCTGCATGGTTCAGCAAAAAATAGAGATAGACTTGGTCTGCCAAGTGGCACGCCACGTCACGGCACGGTCGCGCGTCGCAAGTCACAAGTCACGCGATTTTCATGCGAAAATACGCGGATACGCGCGCGCGCGTGCGTGCACGCGTGTGTGACTAGCCAGAGCCCTCCTAATACCATCTCTATCCATATTCAAGGAGTGGTGGGAACTCTACCTTATAAATTGGTCTTTCTCACCTTGCCTTAGCAATATGGTACTAACCATGCATGCTTTGGGATTCGTGAAATGCGCCTTGCTCATTGGGCCAATTTCTAACAGGTACTACTGCTAGGCAATGTGCCAACGATATCTTTGTAGAACCCAAAGGCCAATCAGAAGATGCAATTGTCGAGGAGCCAAAAGTTGGAATAGTCTTTAATAGTGAGAAGGATGTGCTCTTGCATTATACAAAGTATGCTAGGCAAAAGGGTTTCGGTGTCACCAAGAGAAGCTCAAAACATGATGATGATGGGGAACTCAAATATTTCACACTTTGTTGCTCTCGTGTAGGCAAGACACGGTCAAAATCAAAAAAATATCATGAAGCAAAACCCATCAACTAAAATTGACTGCTCAGCAAAAATAAATGCAATTGTTCAGCCTGGTGGAAAGTTTCAGCTGACAACAGTTTATTTGGAGCATAATCATGGTCTAAGCCCACAAAAAGCAAGATTCTATAGATGCAATAAGAAAATAGATCTGCATGTGAAAATAACACTTGAATTGAATGATCGGGCTAGAATTTGCATGGATAAGAACTTCAATTCCTTTGTTGTGGTGGCAGGCGGGCATGAAAATTTATCCTAAGAAGATTATAGCTTCAAGGTGGCGATGCTGAGGCAGTTCATGACTACTTTATTAGAATGCAGTCCATTCATTCAAGCTTTTTCGATATAATGGATCTTAATGAGAAGTCACGCTTACAGAATGTTTTTTTGGCTGACGCAAAATGTAGAGCAGGATATGAATCTTTTGGAGATGTCGTTACATTCGATACTACATACTTGACAAATAGGTATGATATGTCTTTTGCTTGTTTTGTTGGAGTAAATCATCATGGCCAATCAATTCTACTAGGTTGTGGTTTGTTATCTAATGAGAACACTGATATCTTCATCTAGTTATTTTAAGCTGGGTTAACCTATATTGATAGACCATGTGGAGGTGACCCCATGTGTGTGATGAGTAATTGACATCTGTTTTAGGAAAGTCGAGTTAGATTTGCGTGGTTTGGACCATGCCGTTGTGTGGTGCAATCGGATTGGGTCGGACTTGGTCAAACTTGGTCGAAGTGCTTAGGATGCCTATTCTCTTGATTCGATAGGTTTTGGCTGTTTCATGCTTAAGATTACTCTTAATGCTATTGATGATTACATTATATCGAGCGGTGCTATGTAAGAATACGCAAAGCTGCACTAAAGGAAGCTGCACTAAAGGAAGCTGCACTAAAGGAAGTGGATTTGGTTAGAGTTAGTGGGTAAAGCGCAAAAGCTTAATGGGCAAAGCATTTGGTGAACCCATTAAGAAAGGCTATAAATAGATGCATGTCTCCTGGTGGATGTATGGCTTGGGAGAGGAGTTAGAGTTGTTTTTGCTTTGTGCTTTCTCTTTTGGCTTTCTGTTGGAGTTGTTGAGAGAGAGAGCAGAGTTCTGTTGGTTTCTGGTTCTCCTACGTGAGTTCTTGAGGGTTTGATCTTGGAGTGTGAGATGAATGTGAGAAGATTCATGTAATCATTGCTCCATATGTAATTATTCATCTCTCTTCCTCAATATCAATCTGAGATAGTTTTATTTGAGATGGACTGAATTTTTCTTGCTCTCTGTGATGAACTTCGTTTTCAGTTTTCCTCCCTGTTCCTCTTGTTTGGCTTTGGTTTTGAGATGATTTAGAAGTTTTGTGTGAATGATTCTTGAAAGCTCTATGATGGAAAAGATTCATGGCCATATGACCATTCCATTTTCTAGAGCATATGGAAGATTAAATATCTCTCGTGAAATCTGAATCGTTCGCCACTTCTTCCCCTGTTCTTGCAAATATTAGGGTTTCATGTCAGGGGATTCTTGGTTTTCTTGATTTCCCTTCACAAGATGACATAAGATTTGGTTTCTAGAGTCCTGTGATCATTGCTATGTTGATTACAAAAGCTCATGTGCAAAGGACTCAAGATTGTTGACCAATTTGGAAATCTGTCCATTCTCTAAAAATTTCAGGTTTTATGCTCAATTCTTGATTTCTTGTCCTCTTGGTGAAATCTTTGGTCTCTAGAGATCCCAATGGTGTTTAGTCTATGATCTTTATCTGTTGGCTGAAGTAGAACAGAAGAAAATCTCAAAAATCCTCGGCCTTAAAAGATTGCAGTATTTTCATTTTCGGGCAATGCCTATTTTCTGATCTGGTTCAGCCTAACCGGTCTGACCGGATCTTCCAAGGCGGTTTGACCGGCCCCCAGGCGGTCTGACCGAGCTGAAAAATGCGGTCTGATCGGCCCTATAAGACCGGTCTGATCGGCCTTTGAACAGAGGTCTGACCGCCCCTGTTGGTTCTCGCTACCTGAGTTTTTGCTTCCAGTTTGATGTGGATAACCCCACCAATAACCGATTTTCTCCTTCATTAAGAATAATGCGAAGCATGCAAGCAACAATTGATCCAAATATGAAATCTTCCATTGGATCAATCACAAGAGATAGAGCTAAAATACCGAATCAACAGATTTGACAAGGAAGAAGCATTTGAGGCCTAGGAGAGCATTGATCCAAGAGGAAGAATATAAGAGCACAGTCATAGAGACCAAAATGCATTTTACCTTTGAAAGAGCTGACATATGCCAAATATAGAAGATCGTGAAGCCACAGAAGATCACGATGAATATAATGTAAGTGCAAATATCATCATAGCTACAAAAGATCGCGCAACCACAGAAGATCAAATGTAAGCGCATATGTCAACTTTGCCACAAAGGATCGTGTAGACACAGAAGATCAACGCAAGATGAGGACATCCATACATCCATAAGGAGAAAACCAATTTGCATTTCTCTTCTTGCAGGAGGACAAATCATATTAGAAAATATCTCAGTGGCTTTTGGCTTAAGCAAACATCCATGAGGAGTGTTGTAGGGGTGGCCCCCACCTAAACCCAGCAGGCCTGTTAGATGGCCATAGAGCACAAAATGAGACACATATAATGGCTTAAATACCCCTGACAGGGAGGAACCGATGTAAGGGCACAATTGTAAAAGCATAGCCCGTATGAAAATATATCAAGGGGAAGCTGGGGGGAGGCCAGGACTCATCACTCTCTCCCAACTCTCCACTACCACATCTCTCTCTGTTTGGTCTGTAACCCCAACAGTTGGCACCGTCCGTGGGGAGGACAGGAGCAAGCCTGAAATTCGAAGGAGGATGGCACCGAAAAAGATTCGATGACGGTGACGAGGGGAAAGAAGGCGGCTGGGTCGGAGCGTCGCATGGGTACCAGGAATTCGGCTCGGCTGTTGCGGGCGCGAGTGGCGGCGTGGGGTGCGGAGGTCGACGACATCGACGCTCGCGCTGCGACGACCAACCCTGTCATCGGTGCTGCGACGATCGACCCGCCACTGGCGCTGCGACGACCAACCCCATTATTGGCGCTGCGACGACCGACCCCGCTGACATGACAGCGACCAACCTCGCCACCCACACCACAACGCTCGGCGGTAGCACGGACCGGGCGATTGGAGGTAGCCACAACGGAGCGATCGGTAGCTCGGGAGCTCGAGAGGCGATCGTACACGTGCCGACCTATTCGTCGGGCGCGCCGGCGGCCCCGCCAGCGCCAGCGGTGGAAAGCGCCCTGCTGGCGGCCCTCAAAGCGTTCCAGCAGGAGCTAGGGGATCTTCGCGGGGCCGTCCGAGACATACAAGAGGCTCGGAGCCAGCAGGCCGTGCCAGTGGTCGCTCCAGAGCCCACGCCGGAAAGGGCAGACAGCCGCGACGCCCCCACATCCAGCCGCGTACCGCTGCGATGCGTCGATCCAGGGTCCCCGCTTCCGGCAGGATTACAGCAGGCGGCGTGGCCCGAAGACTTCAAATTCCCCAATGTCATCAAGCCATATAAAGGCGATTCGGACCCGTGTGAGTTTGTGCATGTCTATGAAACCGCAATCGAAGCTGCACGTGGGGACGACACCACAAAGGCGAAGGGACTCCCCCTCGCGTTGCAAGGAGTGACGCTTTCTTGGTTTTTCACCATACAGCGAAACTCCATCTACGCGTGGGAGCAGATCCGCGACTGCCTTCACAACAACTTTCAAGGGAACTATGCTGAGCAAGTCGATGCGGACCAACTCTTCGCCGTGAAGCAGAAACCTTCGGAGAGGCTCCGGGACTATTTCAAACGCCTCGCGAAGGTGCGATGCCGTGTCAAGGACGTTAACGAGACAACCGTCATCAACGCGCCATACGGGGCCTCCGCCCGGGCCCCCTGGCCGAGTACAACGCGCGCAAGCCTATCAAGACAGTCGCCAAGCTCTTCCACAAAATGGAGGGGTATGCGCGGGCTGAGGAGGATGCACAAAGACGCAACGCCCCTACCCTCAACCTCGCCCAAGCGAAACGCTTGCCATGTGAGGAGGAGGTGGGTGATGATTCCCAGCGGGGCGCGATCGACAACCCCGGAGGACATTCTAAGCGGCGGCCCCGGGAGCAGGAAGGCTCGTCAAGGAGCAGGCGCAAGTCCCGGCGTCACCAGCGCAGACCACAGAAGGCCCAGCATGTCCTCGGCATCGGAAACGCCCTTCGAGAGCCTGCCCCCATATCATGGAAAGAGGCCCAGGGTTGTGAAGGTGGACCCGGTCAGGACGAGCGTCCCCGAGCGGAGCAAGAGCTTCGGGATTACGACAAGTGGTGCGAGGTGCATGGTTACGGCAATTACTCTACGAAGGCGTGCACCGCGGTCATGGAACTGCGACGGGTGATGGCCGAATCTCGGGCCTCACCTCCTAGGCCCCTTGCCGAAGTCCACGAGCGGCAGCCAAGAGGTGACCCCCCGCGAGCCTCCGCCAAAGCAGACGTGCGGCACCGCACCTTCAGCGTCATTACCAGAGGCTCCTTATCAGGGGCCCCCTTGGAGCAGTCATAGCCGTGGGTGCCGCTCCGCAACATCACCTTTACCCTGGATGATGCCAGGGACGTGGAGTTCCCTCACCAAGACCCTTTAGTCATTCAGGCCCACATCGCAGGCCATGACGTCAAGCGCGTCCTTATCGACGGGGGGAGCTCTGCAAACATTCTGTTCGCGGGGGCCCTCGCCCGTATGGGAATCCCCCGAAGCCGCTTAGAGCAGCCAGGAGCTCCGCTTCAAGGCTTCGGAGGCCAACCGCTGGAGGCCATAGGACACGTGTCCCTTCCAGTTACATTCCGCCAGGGGGAAAACGCCCGAAGCGTGCATGTCATCTTCAACGTCGTAGACATCCCGCACCCTTACAACGTCATATTGGGGCGGCCCGCCATCAACTCCCTCGAGGCGATCCCACACCACACCTTCTTATGTATGAAGCTCCCAGGTCCAGAGGGTGTGATCACTGTCTTCGGCGACCAGGACCTCACCAGACGCGTCGAAGCCAGCAGTCGGGACTTGCAACGCCTGGTGCACGTCCTCCCAGACATGCTCGGCGACACGCCCTCCGCTCCAGGATGGACGCCTAAGCCTCGGCCCGAAGGTGAAGTCAAAAAGGTGCCACTCCAGGCGGAAGGGAAGTTTATGTCCATTGGTGAGGGGCTCCCTGCGGAGGTCGAGCGAGACCTACTCCGAGTGCTTCAGAACAACGCCAACATTTTTGCATGGTCGCCGGAGGACATTAAGGGCGTAGACCGCACAGTGATCGAGCATCGCTTGGCGGTCCGCCCTGACGCCAAGTCGGTCAAGCAGAAGCTTCGCCGTATGTCCATGGATCGGCAGCAGGCGGCCAAGGTGGAGGTGGCGAAGCTCCTCCAGGCTGGGGTCATTCGCGAGGTCCATCACCCAGAGTGGCTCGCCAATCCCGTATTGGTCAAAAAGGCCAGCGGGGCCTGGCGTATGTGCATCGACTTCACAGCGCTCAACAAGGCATGCACAAAGGACAATTACCCCTTGCCACGTATCGACCAATTGGTCGACGCTACCGCTGGGTGCGAGCTAATGAGTTTCCTGGACGCTTACTCTGGCTACCATCAGGTATACATGGCCGAAGACGACGAGGACAAGACCAGTTTCATCACACTGATTGGGACCTTCTGCTTCATCAGGATGCCCTTCGGTTTGAAGAACGCAGGCGCTACCTTTACCCACCTCATCGCACTTGCCCTCGTCGCCCAACTCGGGAGGAACGTGGAAGCCTACGTCGACGACGTGGTAGTCAAAACCCGGCAGCTCGCTCTGCACAGCCGGGATCTCCAGGAGACCTTCAACAACCTTAGGAAGGCCGGCATCAAGCTCAACCCCGACAAATGCATCTTCGGCGTCCAGGCGGGCAAATTACATGGCTTCCTCGTATCCGGACGGGGCATCCAGGTGAATCCCGATAAAGTTGAGGCCATCCTGGGTATGGAGCCGCCCAAGACGACGAGGGAGGTCCAGAAGCTGGCGGGCCGCATGGCAGCCCTAAGCCGCTTCCTATCAAGGGCAGCGGAGCGGGGTCTACCATTCTTTAAGACACTCCGCGGGTGCGACGGATTTCGGTGGGACAGCGACTGTGCAGAGGCCTTCAACGAGCTCAAGAAACACCTGGCGAGCCTCCCCACTCTGGTCGCCCCAGCACCAGAGGCTCCCCTCTTGCTTTACCTGGCCGCGTCGGTTACAGCGGTCAGTGCCGTCCTCGTCCTAGAGGAAGGCGCCGTACAGCGGCCCGTAAACTTCATCTCCGAAGCCCTCCAAGGCGCCAAGACGAGATATACGGAGCTCAAAAAGCTTACTTACGCGTTGGTCATGGCCTCCAGGAAGCTCCGACATTATTTTTTGGCCCACCCGATCACAGTGCCTTCCTCGTTCCCCCTGGCGGAGATGTTACACAATAAGGAATCCACGGGGCACATCGGCAAGTGGGCTGCCGAGCTCGCCCCGTTTTCCTGAAATACGCTTCACGGACGGCAATCAAATCTCAAGTCCTCGCTGACTTCCTCGTAGAATGGACTCCGCCGGCTCAGCCCGCTCAGAAGCACGACGACCTGGTCTGGACCCTCACCATAGATGGGGCTTACAGCGTCGCGGGCGCGGGTGTAGGCGTGGTAATTGTCACGCCCGAGGGGCAGCGCCGATTGTACTCGGCGCGCCTCGCGTTTCCGGCCACCAACAACATAGCTGAGTATGAAGCGCTGCTCTTCGGCCTGACCAAGCTCAAGGCAATCGGTGCGTGGCGAGTGCTCGTCCGCACGGACTCGCGTTTGGTGGTAGGCCACGTAGACAAGTCATATCAAGCCAAGGACCCTGAGCTGGCTAAATACCTCGTGGCCGTAAGAGTGAGGGAAAGGCATTTCTTGGGCGTTACGATCAAGGCCATCCCTCGCGCGGAAAATGAGCAGGCCGACGCTCTCACGAAGGCGGCCAGCCAGCAGCTACCACCCCCTGACGGGGCATTTTACGAAGTGTTGCCGCAGGCGGCCATCGCGTAGGACCACCGGGACGCGGCTCTCATTCACCACATCGTCCAGCAGGGCGACTGGCGAGAGCGTATCTTCAATTTCCTGCAGGGCATCGCCGAGCCAGAGGACCACGCTGAGCTCCGGCGTCTACAACACCGTGCCAGGTCCTTCCAGGTGTTTGAAGGGATGCTCTACAAACAGGGAGTCTGCGCACCACTCCTGCGCTGCCTCTCCCTCGAAGAAGGGAAGAAGCTCCTCGCGGAGATCCACGCGGGGGCATGCGGGTCTCACCTCGCGCCGAGGTCATTGGTCGGCAAGGCATTCAGGCAAGGCTTTTACTAGCCGACTGCCATCACTGACGCCCAGGACCTCGTGCGTCGGTGCCAGGGGTGCCAGTGGATGGGACGCATCATGCACAAGCCCCCGATGAACCTCAACCCTATTCCCCCGTTGGCACGAACCACTCCCCCGAGCCCCAGGGGACCTGCGGTACGTGGTAGTCGTGCTGGAATACTTTTCCAGGTGGCCGGAGGTGGTAGCCCTAGCCAAGATAACCTCGGCAGCCATGCAGCGTTTCCTCTGGCAGAACATCATATGTCACTTCGGCGTGCCCAGGGAACTCACCGTCGACAACGGCCTACAGTTTGATGCCACCCCATTCAAGGAGTTCTGTGGCGACATGGGCATCACGCTTCGGTTTGCCTCAGTTGGGCACCCCCAGTCCAACGGAGCAGTCGAAAGGGCGAACGGCGCCATCTCTATCGCCATCAAAAAATGCCTAGTCAGCCGCCGAAGGCGATTGGCGGCGAGCTTCACAGCGTCCTCTGGTCCCTTCGCACAACGGTAACACGCCCGACGGGGTTCACGCCCTTCAAGCTCCTTTTTGGTGTTGAGGCGGTGACGCCTGAAGAAATCAAGGCTGGATCGCGGAGGGTCCTTGTCCAAGCGCCCGACGAAGAGCGTCGCGTGTCCTTGGACCTCCTCGACGGGGCGCGAGCAAGCGCAGCCCAACATGTTGAAAAGTACGCGTGGCAGATAGTACGTACTCAAGATCGGTCGTATATCCGCGAGGGTTCAAGGCTGGGGATCTCGTCCTCAGAACGACACTCCACGCGGAGACCGTTGGCAAGCTGGAGTCCAAGGGGGAAGGTCCATACATCGTGGCTGAAGCATTACAGAAGGGAGCGTACCACCTCACCACGCTTGAGGGACAAACTCTCCACCACACATGGAACGCGAACAAGTTGCGGCGATATTACGCCTAGAAGAAGGGTGAAGGTTATAATCGCATCAGCCCCTCCTTGTACGACGCCCACACGCGCAAACGGGAGTTCAATAAAGCTCGCTATTTCCAAAAATAGTATTGCCTGGCCGCAATGTGCAGAGGATAGTGTCGAGGTCCGCCTCCGCACGCGCCAGTCTACGGACTCTAAATGAGACGCAACGGGGGGCGCCCTTGCGCGCACTCTCCGGAGTATAAACAAGACGCGAATCCCGCGCACGCACAGGCGTTGCTGCTGTGCGTACTCCTTGAAGTATAAAAACAGCATACAATATTAAGAACGGGTGCTACTTCGGTTTTCCACAAAAATGCCGGGTTACATGACCACAAGCAGGAGCGCATAGTACACCGCTCCCCTAACCAACCGCTCACCCTTCGCGCGGTCCCAATGGGCCCGCGCCGCCGTTGTAACGCTGGGGAACCCCTTCGAGCCAGCGGAGGAGGTCCCCGCCCCCGTGTAGCGTGTGCTGCACTGCGACCCTGGCCGCGTCCTCCCCGACATAGCCCCAGATCCGTCGGTGGAAGTTTCGGAGGCTAGGATCGATGAAGCGGATAGCATCCGACAGCGCCTCTGGCCGGGCATGAAGATCCAGCTGAGGGTTCGCCAGCTCGTGGACATGTCTGCACCCATGAGTGTGAAGCATGGCAAGGGCGAGGCACGCACCGAGGAAGCTGCAATGCTCGTCGAAGGTCTTCGCGCTGCGGAGGGCAACGCCGGCACCTTCCTCGACCAGCCCGAGCGTCTCCACCAAGTCCTCCGGCCCGTGGGTAGCCTCCGGCACGTCGACACACAGGTCTCGGAGGGCCTGGTTCAGAGACTTCACTGCCCTCCACGCCGACATGGACGCATTGTCCAAGGCGCCATCCTTCTCCGCAAGAGACTCCACTAGCTAGGCCTTCTCCTCCTCCAGAATGGCGATCTGCTGCAAAAAGGAGGTACGTTCCTCCGCTGCGACGCGTCGAACCTTCTCGGTCTCCTGTTGCGCGGCCGCCAGGGCGCCCTCCAGCACATGAAGCTGTTCGTCCTTCGTGGCGTGGGCGTCATCCGCAGCACGAAGATCGACCTCCAGGGCTCTCCGCTCCTGGATGTGGGCCTCATCTAGCGCGTGGCCAAAGACAAGCATCTGGAAATAGCAAAAAAAGTCAGTAGGTGCCCGGCAGTACTCTAGCAACCATGAGCGCACATACTTACCCTTATGTCTGAGGCCAACAGTGCGAGCGCCAGGAGGTCTCCCTCGCACGACGACAGCATCTGTTGGTCAAAGCTGCCGCGGGCGCGCTCCGCGGCTTCATTAAAAGCGCGAAGCGTCTCCAGGCGCGGGAGGAAGTCGGAGAGGACGAGCCCCGCCCCCGCCACGTCAGGGGCTGCTGATGCTTCGGCCACGTCGACGACGGTAGCTACCTGCAGGTCACCCTGTACAGGGTCCGGCACGTCGCGCACACCCCCGTTGCTTGATCCTTCACCACGTCTGGGAGACTTCGTCTCGCCTGATGTCGACGGAATGAGCGAGCAAATCGGGGAGAGTTTCGCGAAGTCGTGCGAGGAAAGGGAACTACGCCTACCTTCTGCACCCCCCCCGGCGACAGGAGGGGTGCTTGTTCACCCGCCAGTCGGGAGGCGAGTACCTCGGTGGGCGGTCGAGAAGACCCTTCGGCCGCGCCGGCCGCGTCAGGCGCCGTAACTCCAAGCACAGGGCCAGCAACGCCGTACCGACCCCTCGAATGCGAAGGAGGCCGGACTCGAGGGCGTTTTGCCTGTGGCTCCACAGGCTATTCTTCCGCGACGTTAGCAGCTGTAGCTCCTGTCGCGCCTTCGGTCACTACCGCCCCTGGCGCGTCCTCAGCGGCCGCCGTGGGTGGCAAAGCATTGCCAGGAGTGGCGTCCTCCCCCGGGTTGGCAGGTTCCGGCACAACGAGGGGCGTACTCACGGGCTCAACAGCGTCGGCGGAGGATGCCGCCAATGGGCTCGGGGCGACGCGCCCTCCCGAGCTGGTCCGGCCGTACCCATCACCAGCTGCACATCCTGTCCCACCGGTGCCAGCCGCCGAGGTGGCTGGCGGACTGGATGCGGCAACCTCGGAGCAGGCCCCCGCTTGGCTACCGCCACCACAATGGCTCGAAGTCCCTGCGGGAGTCTCCGCCGGCACCGCGCGCTCGGGCACAACAATGCGCAGAACCTCGGCATAGCAGGCCACTCGTGCTAGTCACGACGTAATAAAAACACCGCCGCGTCCAGCAGGATTCCCACCTCTCCAAGTTGGCCGGCGCAGGGAATAGCGTCGTACAGGACGCTCGTAGCACAAAATCCACGCTACCAAAGTTGGATACAGCCCCCTCAACCTTCTTGGGTCGACAGCACGCGTCGTGCAGGGTGGCGAACAGGCTCGCGCTGGGACGCCGGCCTTCCGTCCGCGTAGCCCATGTAAAGACAGCTAGGCGGACTATGGCGTTTGGCGTCAACTGCGCTAGCTCCAACCCGTAGGTCCGCAAGACTTCGCCCACAAACGTCGTTGAGGGCATTCGAAGGCCGGCGTCGAAGAACACGACGAAAACGATCGCCTCCGTTTCCTGGGGCTTCGGCTCCGTCTCATTGCGGCGGGGTAGGCGAGCCCCATCGCGCTTCTCAATCTTCCTTCGTGCAAGCGCTCACGGCGTCTCTTCACCACGTGGCTCCTCCCAAAGACATGGGAGCAGCGACTTCGAGTATTCCATGGCGCCCCACCGCTTGTCGCCACGCGAACGCCCCCGTAGCACCAGCTCATAATCCTCAGAAGGGAAGGACAACTCGTCCCGGCTAGATAAGGAGCCGCCGCCGGGATGGCGGGAGGCACCGTCATGACCGGTCATTGTTCTCTAAGATTAGGGCAGAAGGGCTATCAACATGAAATAAGCAGAGCTAGGCGACAGGCGAGATAGAGCGCCCACGGCGGCTGATGGCGCTTTATAAAGCCCGTTCGCCTCCTCCACGACCGAAGCGCGGCTGCATTAAAACCCCAGCGGTTCGACTACCCACGACTGGAAAGAACCGTCGGCATCTGGAGGAGCATGCCCGGTAGGTGGCCGGGCAGCGCACAACGCCAGCGCGCGACCGACACGCGTCCCGCTTGCCTAGGGAAGAGGTGAACGGCCGCGCTCACGCAACCGCTCACATCCCACGACGCACCAGGCATAAACCGCCGCGTACCCCACCCACGGAAGGCAGACTACGCGACACGACAACCTTCCCCCTGACACGCCAGGCATCAGCACGATTCCAGCTGCCATTAAAAGCGCACTACCAGACCGCGGGGCACAACGGTCCCGAAGGGTAGCGACATCGGCGGCGCAAGGCCCATTCTTACTACAGCGTCAGCCGCGACTCCGACTCGGTCCCCAACACCGACCTCGGAGCCAAGAGGTCTGACCTGGGTGGAACGCGCACGCGCGTCTACTTCGGCTAGGCGCCAGCTCCGCTGCCACCCGTTCGAAGGGTAGGGGACGGAGCGCGCGTGCGTCTACTTCGGCTAGGCGCCAGCTCCGCTGCCACCCGCCGAGGGTAGGGGACGGAGCGACGCGCGCGTCTACCCGGCTAGGCGCCGGCTCGTTGCCACCCGCCGGAAGGGTAGGGGGCGAGCACGCGCGCCTCTACCGGCTGGCGCGCGGCCCGCCGCCACCCGCTCAAGAGCAGGGACGGAGCGCGTCTGCCCGGCTAGGCGCGGCTCGCCGCCACCCGTCCGGAGGGTAGGGGCGGAGCGCGCGTCTAATCTCGTCTAGGCGCCAGCTCGCGCCACCCGCTCGAAGGGTAGGGGACGGAGCGCGACGCCTCGCCGGCTAGCGCCGGCCCGCGCCACCCGCTCGAAGGGTAGGGGACGGGAGCGCGCGCTCATTTCGGCTAAGCGCCAGCGGCGGCCGCCACCCGGTCGAAGGGTAGGGGACGGAGCGCGCGCGTCTACTTCGGCCAGGCGCCACTCGCCGCCACCCGCTCAAGGGTAGGGGCGGAGCGTGCGGCGCGTCACGCCGGCAGGCGCCGGCTCACCGCCACCCACTCGAAGGGTAGGGACGGAGTGTCACATCCCAAAATTTGGCTTTCTGGAAAAAAAATTAAATTCAAATTAACTATTTTAAAGTAATTGGATTTTACTTGGCTTTTATTTGATTTTCTGATTTTATTTCAAAATTTAAAGCAAGAAAAGGTATTTTAAAATTTTATTAAATCCAAAAGAGTTTATTTTATTTTTCCTAGCCTTCCCTAAATTATTAATTAATTTTTGAGAATTTTCTGGAATTTAAAATCAATTTTCAAGGTTAAAAAGTATTTTATAAAATTATTATTTGCAAATCTGAAATTAAAAATATTTTTGCTAAGTCTAAAATGCTTCCAGAAATATTTTATGATTTGTCTGGAATTTTTAGACAATAAATATTATTTTTCCAAGTGTTTATAAAGTTTCTAGTATTTGTTGAAATTTATTCCGAAAATAAAAATCAAATAAATCCTAGGCCTCCATGTGTCGCTCTCAGATTAAATCAACCTCTCTCCACGTTTTAATCCTAGCCACACATGATCACTTACCCCTTCATAAAATCCAAATGCCCTCATCCACTCACTTGCCACGTGTCGTGAATCCGACGGCCCGTACCCCTTCACTTCCTCCCTCTCTTTATTACACATGGACCCCACATGTCATATATTTCTTCAACCTCTTCTTCTTCCTCCTCCCACTCTCTCTCTCCTCCACCATGGATGACAATAGAGCTCTTGAAACTCCGCCGTTTCTCCCTCTTAACTCCCGATTAAAACATGGAAACGGACGCCCTAATCACCCTCATCAATCTCCCGGCCGTTTCCCATCCTTTAATCCACTAAAAACCGAAATCTCTTCCCCTCCCATCTCTTTCTATAAATTGGCCTCCCCTCACCATTCCTTCCCCTTACCTCCTCATTTTCAGCCGGCTTCCGCCTCCCACCTCTCCCGCTGCCGTGCGCCATCTTCCACCGGCCGCCGCCGCCGCCACCTTCCTCCGGCCGCCCTATCTCCAACCGCCGCCACCACCGCCTCCGCGCCGCCGCCGCCGGCCATTCCCGCCGCCGGTGAGTAGCGCCGCCACCCGGCTACCTCGCCGCCGGTCGCGGCCGCCGGCGAGCTCTCCTCCCGCGCCATGAGTGCCTCCTCGTGTCTCCTTGTTAATCATGTTCATCCACATTTATGTTGACTTGTTGTTGCTCTTTTTTCAAGAATCAACAAGTGGCCACTTGGCTAGTGGAGGCATGTTAGTGCATGCATGCATGAGGTTGGGTGTTCAAGTCCAGGACAAGGCAATTTTGGTTTGGCTTTAGTCCATTTTTTTTTGTTCACCTCTACCCAATGACAACCGGGCCCCACGTGTCATACACTCCAAAATACCCCAAAAATCAGCCAAAATAAGATTCCAGAGAATATTCCCTCGTTTTGCATTTTTTCTGGAATTTCTAAACCGATCAAACTTCCAATCGCTCGTTCTCCCTCGTCCGAACTCCGAATCTAGTGATTCAAATTTCTAAATTTGTCTAAAATCATAATATAAGTTGCAGTATATATTTTATATTTTTGCGATTTTATTTGCATTTATTTATTTGTTTGTTTTGTTGTTTCGCGTGTAGAAACCGACGTTGCCGAAGTGTTTGTCGAGTCGCAGCAAGAAGACCCAAATCGCGCTCAAGAAGGCAAGTCTCCTTTGATCATCTTGAACCTATGATTTCGAAATGTTTTAATTATTTTAATTATGTGCCTTGCTATTTATATAAAATATTAGTTCAAATTTTAAGGCATTAGTTATATCCAACCTTGTTGTGCCCTCACTTGAATTCGAATGCCATGTTCCTTTGCAACCCTAGAAATTCCTTTGACTCACTAATGAGAGTAATATATTAAATTGTTGGTATTAGAATTGATAGCACTAGGGGTCCCGATCTTTCGATGAGAGTGGTAGATTCGATTGGGAAAGAGATGACGTTGACGACCGACTACAACCATCCAGGGACGTTGCGCCTTAGCGATCGATACACCAACTCAGAGATTGTTCGTGACCTTGTCGGCGCATCGATCAACCTAACCACGAGGTTCTTCTTCCTGCAAGCAATCGAAGAACAAGCAAGAACAAGATGAACAGCAACTCAATTGCAAATAACGATGTAAGATTCAATCCAAAACAGAGAAACGGTGGGGTTCGAAGACAAGTATTCGGCGGTCTAGCCGACACGCGCGAGTACAAGGCAAAGCAGCAAAGCTAACTTAGTCTAAACAAAACCCCAAACCCTAGAAGAGGTGCGGCTGCCTATTTAAGGGTCACGGAAGGTGGAGGGTCGGCCAAAACACAAGGAAGCCGAATAGGACTCGAATTACAAGGCCCAAGGCCCACTTTGACTCGGACTGGAAAAGCGACGTGAATTGTTTTGCAGTTTCTGGTCGACTCGGATGGAATTTGGAGGTGAGGCCGGATCCATCTGAAAGTAGACTTCAAGAGCTTTCCAACAAGTACTCATGGGCCCCGAGAAACCTTCTGGATCAAAAGTTACGGCCGTTTGAAGTAGGCGCTGTCAACAAGGCCGAATCCGAGTCAAACTCGTGAACAGGACTTGGTTTGCGCTTGACGGTTCCACTTCTATACTTGAGCTCATGTGGTTCTTCCCCATGGTTCCTAAGGACAATTAAATCATCACAAGAATTAAGTAGTATTCCATTCTTTGAAACATTTGTATGCAAACTTAGGAACGCATTCACCTGATGGTTAGCAGACGTGCTCGCGCTCTAGTCATTGGTCCTTGTATCATAGTTTCAGTTTGATATGGAGTCGGCATGGTTGTATGCATGGAAAGGATGTCCTCATCATCCTCCCCTTCTTGCATTTGAGTCGTCCGCGACTCAAGCTCATCTTCTTCTCCCAAGTATGGCTTCAAATCTGCAATGTTAAAGGTGGGACTAACCCCAAAATCTGCAGGCAACTCAAGTTTATATGCATTGTCATTAATCTTTTCCAACACTTTGAAAGGACCATCAGCTCTAGGCATCAACTTAGACCTCCTCAATTCAGGAAATCTTTCTTTTCTCAAATGCAACCAAACTAAATCACCCGGTTGAAAAGTTAAATGCCTCCTTCCTTTACTACCAGCAAGTTTATATTTAGCATACATGCGTTCAATATTTTCTTTGGTTGTCTCATGCAATTTCAACATCAAGTCAGCACGCTGTTTAGCATCAAAATTTAACTTCTCCGAAGATGGAAGTGGTAGCAAATCAATAGGAGCACGAGGCACAAAGCCATAGACAATCTCAAAAGGGCACAACTTTGTAGTAGAATGCAGCGAACGATTATAAGCAAATTCAATATGAGGCAAGCATTCTTCCCACACTTTAATGTTCTTTTTCAAAACAGCCCTAAGCATGGTAGATAAAGTTCTATTCACAACTTCAGTTTGCCCATCAGTTTGGGGATGACACGTAGTCGAAAATAACAGCTTAGTCCCCAATTTAGCCCATAAAGTTCTCCAAAATGGCTAAGGAATTTAGTGTCACGATCGGAAACTATTGTATTTGGCACACCATGCAAGCGAACAACTTCACGAAAGAACAAATCAGCAATATTGGAAGCATCATCACTTTTATGACATGGTATGAAGTGTGCCATCTTAGAAAATCTATCCACAACAACAAATATGCTATCCCTCCCTTCTTTGTCCTAGGCAGTCCTAAAACAAAGTCCATAGAAATATCTTCCCAAGGCACACTAGGAACAGGTAGAGGCATATACAAACCGTGAGGATTAAGTCGTGACTTAGCCTTTGACACGTAGTGCAGCGAGCAACAAAGCGTTCCACATCACGTCTCATCTTTGGCCAAAAGAAATGACTACCAAGTATGTCTTCCGTCTTCTTCGCTCCAAATGCCCCATCAGCCCACCTCCATGCGCTTCTGTAACAACAACAAACGAACGGAGCTAGCTGGAATGCATAGTTTGTTAGCTCTAAACACAAATCCATCATTTAGAACAAATTTATTCCACGTTTTTCCCTCTTGGCAATTCAGCAACACGTCTTTAAAATCATCATCATGAACATAATGCTCCTTAATTGTTTCCAATCCAAAAATTTTGAAGTCAAGTTGTGAGAGCATGGTATATCTCTAGACAATGCATCAGCAATAACATTCTCCTTTCCCTTTTTGTGTTTTATGACATAAGGAAAAGACTCTATGAATTCAACCCACTTTGCATGCCTACGGTTCAATTTTGCTTGACTTCTAATATGCTTTAATGACTCATGATCAGAATGAATGACAAATTCTTTGGGCCATAAATAATGTTGCCATGTCTCTAAAGTTCGAACTAGAGCATATAATTCCTTATCATAAGTAGAATAGTTCAAACTAGGCCCACTCAATTTTTCACTAAAGTATGCCACAGGTTTACCTTCTTGCAACAGCACACCACCCAATCCAATTCCACTAGCATCACATTCTAGCTCAAAAGTCTTACTAAAATCTGGAAGTTGGAGTAATGGTGCATGTGTTAACTTATCTTTCAATGTGTTGAAGGCGTCTTCCTGTGCATTCCCAAGTAAACGGCACCCTTTTAGTGAGCTCATTCAATGGTGCAGCGATGGTGCTGAAATCCTTCACAAAGCGACGATAGAATCCAGCAAGTCCTAGAAAACTTCGCACTGCGTGACCGTTTTAGGAGTCGGCCAACTCGTATTGCCTCAACCTTGGCTTGATCAACTTCTATGCCCTGTGGAGTAACAACATAGCCAAGAAAAGAGACTCGATCCGTGCAAAATGTGCACTTCTCAGCGTTACCAAATAAACGTGCATTACGTAAAGCATCAAAAACAGCACGTAAATGGCAAAGGTGTTCCTCTAGTGATCTGCTATATATCAATATATCATCAAAATAGACCACTACAAATTTACCAATGAAAGCACGCAAAACCTCGTTCATTAATCTCATGAATGTGCTAGGTGCATTAGTTAAACCAAATGGCATCACTAACCACTCATACAAACCGAACTTAGTTTTAAATGCTGTTTTCCATTCATCTCCCAATTTCATGCGAATTTGGTGGTACCCACTACGCAAATCAACTTAGAGAAGACAATAGAGCCACTTAATTCATCAAGCATATCATCTAACCTAGGAATAGGGTGACGATATCTAATGGTAATGTTATTGATCGCTCTACAGTCCACACACATACGCCATGATCCATCTTTCTTAGGCACTAAAATTACCGGAACAGCACAAGGGCTAAGAGACTCACGCACATAACCTTTATCAAGCAATTCTTGAACTTGACGCTGAATCTCCTTAGTTTCTTCGGATTGGTCTGTATGGCGCACGATTGGGCAAAGATGCCCGGGAATCAAATCAATCTGGTGCTCAATCCTCGCACTGGTGGTAGCCCGGTGGCACGCCCTTTGGAAAGACATCCATGTACTCCTGCAAAGATTAGTGACAGCAGGAGGCATGTAAGAAGGTACCTCCTCAAATGAAAATAAAGCTTGTTTGCAAAGTAAGGCATAGCAAATAGAAGTACTAGCATCCAGCTCATTCACATCAGACTTAGTAGCAAGAAAACATGCACCTTGCAATTTAATCTCAGTTTTATTCTCATGAACAGATTTAGAGTTTTTCTTTTATGTTGGTCAAGTTCACTTGCAACAATCTGATTTTCACTCCTATTATGCTCCTGATTTTTCTCTCTACTAGCTCTAGCAATCTCATCTTTGAAAATAGCTTCAGGAGACATAGGATGTAACACAATTTTCTTGTCATGATGCACAAAAGAATATTGGTTTGTCTTACCATGATGCAGTGAATCTTTATCATATTGCCACGGTCTACCTAACAGCATAGAGCATGCTTGCATAGGGACAACATCGCATTCTACAACATCGTGATAAGAACCAATAGCAAAATTTACTCTCACCATTCGTGTTACCTTCACCTTGCCGCTGTTATTGAACCATTGAATGTAGTAAGGGTGTGGGTGAGGTTTGGTGTTCAACGCAAGCTTCTCCACCATATCGGAGCTCACCAAGTTGTTGCAGCTCCCTCCATCAATTATCACTCGGCATGAACGTTCCTTCACGACGCACTTTGTTTGGAAAAGGATGTGCGCTGATTTTGCTCCGCCCTCTCCATTTGTGCACTCAACACACGCTGCACAATGAGGCTCTCATAGCGCTCTGCATCTTCAGCACCAATGTGCTCTTCTTCTTGCTCCTTCCCACTACCCGCATGGTCAGCTGCAAGCATAGCATATGTATCCTCATCCAAATCACTAGCGAAGAATACCCACCATCATCTCTCACAATCAGAACACGCTTGGTTGGGCACTCACTCCTCACATGGCCATACCCCTTGCATTGATGACATTGGATATCCCTTGTTCGTCCCGTAGATGCAACGGACGAAGAGCTCTTTGCATGTGCTTGGGCTGCCCCTTTGTTGCTTCGGATGCCGAGATGCGAATTTGATGATGACAACCGTGGCTTGCTGTTGGTGGAAGAAGGTGCAGGGGTTGGCTTGATGGTGCGGCGGATGCACGTTGAGACCAAATGTTTCACGACCTGCAGAAGCGTTAGTCCTAGTGCTCGCGCGTCGTCCCTGTACTTCTCTTTCAGCTTTACAAGCAAGATGAAATAAGCAGTGATAGAATTATATTCCTTGTAAGCTAAGATATCCTGAATTTCCCGATTCAAACCACCCATAAACCTAGCCATAGCGGCTTCCTCGATTTCCTCTAAGTCACAACGCAGCATGCCTGTTTGCAATTCTTGAAAATATTCCTCTACGCTTTTACTACCTTGCCTCAATTGTTGCAACTTATGTAACAAATCACGTGCATAATATGAGGGAACAAATCTAGCTCGCATGATTCTTTTAATGCATCCCAAGTTTGTGGTATGGTGAAAGGATTTTTCTTAGAATATTCACTCCACCAAACAGACGCAAAATCAGTAAACTCACTAGTAGCAGCCCTAACCCTTTTGTTTTCAGGGAATGCATGACAAGCAAATTTCTGATCAACACCAATTCCCAAGTGATATAAGCATCGGGGTTATATTTTCCATCAAAAAGTGGCATAGTGAACTTAATCTTACCAAGCGATTCATCATTGTCACGTACCTCAGCCCGGCGTGGTTGGCGTTGACGGTGGCGTCCTCATCATCATCAATCTCGGTGTCACCGCATAATCGTCTCCACCATTTTCGTCCACCCTGCTGCCCAAGACACCAATGTTGGCACGAGTACGCTGAGTCGGTGCAGCGGGAGATGCACGGCCCTCTCATCAAGACGCCTCAAAATCTCAGCAAGTGAGGTGTTGATGGTGCCAACGAAGCCTCCAATGTTGCAAGCGTAGTGTTGGTGTCGATCTGCGGCCTCCAATTGGCCAAGGCGTTCGTTGGTGACCCGTACATCCTCATCAAGTCCTTCAGTGTGCAGCTTCATTTGGCGCTCAAAGTGTTGTATGATGCCCTAGTCCGAGGGAATGTTGCGCTGCCCGCAGTCCTCCGGTTCTCCGACATTGTTAGAAGAACACAAGAAACAAACCAAGAAGATAAAAATAATAAAACTGCAGGTTATGCCTCACAACTACTGGGATGTGGTTAAATCAAGTCGCACACTCTCAACCTGTTCTGTCAAGCTCTTACAAGTTCTTACCACAGCGAGCAGGAGGTGATGGCAGCCGACAAGTCAAGACAATATCTCCTGAAATTGGGTGTATCGCTGCCTTGGTCGCTAGTCCTGTGAGGTGGTAGCCAAATCAGTGGAGCTATAGGTGGGCTGAGAGTGAACAAAGGATAACTAGAACCACATTAGTCAAAGCAAGTTGAATGATCGCTCAACGACGGCACTGTGCTGGTCCTAGGCTAGACCGCACTAGAGACGCGAGCCTAGAACACAAACGAAGACACACCGTGCAGAAAGAAACTAGATGGCGTTGCACACGGAGTTCGGAGCTCGAAAAGGGTGCCGTCTTCACAGGGTACCTTAGAATCACGTGCAGAAGGGCTCTGTCAATTTTGAGCGAATTCTGAGAAACTTGATTTTTCCTCGGTTTGCGGGCCCGTTTGAGGCCCTAAACGACGTTTTGGGGTCGGCTGCCGCGTATGTGCCCGATGGCTTACGCGGCTCTGAAATCTCCAGTTTTCCGGACTTCTTTTTTCCACTCTATCTTCCGATTTCCTTTCCAACGGATCAAGAATCGCCTCAATCGGAGGTCGTATGCAAAAGTTAATGTTTCTCTCTCCTCTGTTTTTTTCTTCTTTTTTTTTTTTTTTTTTTATGCCGCGGCTCTTCTAGATGCGGCTGCCTGTTCCTTCTTTTCTCTTTTTTTCACACACGATGTAGTTGAATCCGATTCGTGCCCTACTCCAATACCAATTAGGCGAAACCGAGTCCTACTCCAATCCAATTAGGCGAAACCGAGTCCTACTCCAAGACCAATTAGGGCAGCAACCGAGTCCTCCTCTTTTTTTTTTTTTTTGCCCTCCTATGACAGTTCGGATCTAAGCGCAACGGTGAGTCCAAAACGTGAACAGAACTCGAAACTCTAAAGGAACTAGACACTAAGACCAGCAAAGGACACGGCGATGCAACCGAAGACTCAACAAACAAGGACTATGCAGCAATAGATAAAGGCTCAAATTGTTTGGATTTTGGGGAATAGATCTGATCTGCTATTTTTTTGGTTTTACGGGTTTGTAGGTAAAAATTGCAAGGACTAGATAAGATCTCTCACCGATCAACCTTGAGCTCGATACCAACCGATAGCACTAGGGTCCCGATCTTTCGATGAGTGGTAGATTCGATTGGGGAAAGAGATGGCGTTGACGACCCGACTACAACCATCCAGGACGTTGCGCCTTAGCGATCGATACACCAACTCAGAGATTGTTCGTGACCTTGTCGGCGCACGATCAACCTAACCACGAGGTTCTTCTTCCGCAAGCAATCGAAGAACAAGCAAGAACAAGATGAACAGCAACTCAATTGCAAATAACGATGTAAGATTCAATCCAAAACAGAGAAAGCGGTGGGGTTCAAGACAAGTATTCGGAGCGGTCTAGCCGACACGCGCGAGTACAAGGCAAAGCAGCAAAAGCTAACTTAGTCTAAACAAAACCCCAAACCCTAGAAGAGGGTGCGGCTGCCTATTTAAGGGTCACGGAAGGTGGAGGGTCGGCCAAAACACAAGGAAGCCGAATAGGACTCGAATTACAAGGCCCAAGGCCCACTTTGACTCGGACTGGAAAAGCGACGTGAATTGTTTTGCAGTTTCTGGTCGACTCGGATGGAATTTGGAGGTGAGGCCGGATCCATCTGAAAGTAGACTTCAAGAGCTTTCCAACAAGTACTCATGGGCCCCGAGAAACCTTCTGGATCAAAAGTTACGGCCGTTTGAAGTAGGCGCTGTCAACAAGGCCGAATCCGAGTCAAACTCGTGAACAGGACTTGGTTTGCGCTTGACGGTTCCACTTCTATACTTGAGCTCATGTGGTTCTTCCCCATGGTTCCTAAGGACAATTAAATCATCACAAGAATTAAGTAGTATTCCATTCTTTGAAACATTTGTATGCAAACTTAGGAACGCATTCACCGATGGTTAGCAGGCGTGCTCGCGCTCTAGTCATTGGTCCTTGTATCATAGTTTCAGTTTGATATGGAGTCGGCATGGTTGTATGCATGGAAAGGATGTCCTCATCAAGAATGGTAGAACAATGCTTAGCCATGCTATTAAATACCTCATAAATCTTGAAAATGGGAAATTATGATTTATTGTAATAACCTTGTGTTTACAAATTTAGTGGTAATTGAGTTACCACTGTTCTTTTAAAATAAACTAAAATGTGAAAGTTGGTTTAGATTAGGGTGGATGGTCGGTTTGGATTGGTGTAGCAAGCACGAGATCTTGTTAAGTGTATGTTCCACCCTAGTCAATTAAGGACCGACACTTGTGTTTGTCCAGACTGAGCATTAACCGTACAACCACAAGTCTATATGGGTACGACCTAGTTGACTAACTTATGATAGTCTAGTTTAGGTGCCACCAGTGGAAAGTGGGGGCCAGGGATGGACTAGTTATTCACAGTGAGGGACAGGGATTTACTGTACTCATATGGCACAAGAGGGGGCTTCGGTTCGGGCAGTTAGCCTACCTGCGGTGAAACCTCAGTGGGTGGTATCTAGCTAGATTAGATTAAGGTAAAGGCTTTGTGATATTTTATCTGGGTCTCATGCCAAAGGAAGCGTGTTGACTTTTAGGATAAATTATCTCTTGTGGGTAAAGTTGTACAACCTCTGCAGAGTGTAAAACTATTCGAATAGCCGTGCCCACGGTCAAGGGCGGGTAAGGAATGCATACACATGGTAGATTTCTGGTTTTGTTTTAAAATCAAAAGTTTTGTATTTCGAGAGTGGAGGGAACTCTCGGAAGGGTATCCTGGCAGTTGGAGCCAGAGAGGGTGGATGTAACCCGCAGTATTAAACTTGTTCAAGTTGTTTAAACTAGTGTTGGTAGATGGAACCTTCACTATAGAATTTTTGATAGTTTCTGTTGAAACATTTACTTTATTAAATGGATGCCTTCGAAAATAATTAGTAGTAATTGAAATTTTAAAATATTGCTTTGTGCAAAAGAACCATATAGCCTTCCTTTGTCAAGCCTTGCATCTATGCATTTTTCCCAAGACTTGCGGAGTACTTTATGTACTCACATGCTGCACTCAAAAACAATACTCAGAAGAATATGAAGCTCAAGAAGGCGACTACGACTTCTTCGCGGGTGGATTCGACGAAGGATTCCAGGAGTACTAGGTCGTGCTTCCCCAGTCAATTGCCTGTGGCGTATTGATGGGTCTTCACCGAGTTTATCTTTTGCTTCCGCTGTGTTTCATGTGTGTGAGGTTTTGAAACCTTAATTGTAATAATGAGACCTTTCGGTATGTACTCTTTAATATTGTAATAAAGCGTTGCTGGTTATATATTCATTTCATTAAGCGTGTGCACTAGCTTTGATTCGGGACTAGTGCGAGAAATGCACGAGGGTCGGGTTCGGAAATCCGGGGTCCCGCAGAGGTGGTATCGAGCCAATTTGACTGTAGGACGTGACCTAGTTAGAATGGTCGTTAGTAAAAGAGCTTCAAAATTTATTTTATAAAATAAAAATTTAATAATGTGCTATCTTTGTCTTTTCTTGTCTTTCTATCTTTACCTTCATCATGGCATTCTCTCTTCTCTATCTGGTTATTGACTTTTTGGAATGGTAATTATATCCCCTTCCCTCTGTAATTTCTATAGATGGATCGATGAGGTTGCATCTGAAAAGCACTTGGAGAATCCTTGGAGACCTAGAGTATATGGAAGACAACAAAGTTATGGAATGTACTCTTGTCGGGAAAGCCATGATAATCAGTGCATGTCAAGATAGGTAATTTGCTGAGTTGTTGCTAGAGTGATATATTTTGGATTCATAATTGACAAGATTGAATAATATTCGAGAGGATTGAGATAAAAGGTATATTTGTGGATACCAATTGATTATAAATAAATCTAAAGAGTGTCATCTTTGTGGATTAACTAGAGATTAAATTTAAAGTTGAACTTGGGGGAGCTAATTAGATCATGGGAAGAGTCTAAACTTTGCCTTGGATTTATTATCTAAGATTGAAAGGAGCACCTAAATGTAAAACAAGATTTTTTTGAAGGAATTATTTGTGATCGTTGGAGAATTAGTATTAAGAGATTGATCCACTAAAGGGAGAGATTAAAAGATTAAGAAGTTGAATTATCTAAACAACTCATGATATCAATTTTGGGTGATTTGGTTGAATCATGAAGCGTAGATGAATTTTGTGGAGTTACTTGATTATCGAGTTTGGTGGACCTATTGATGATAAGTGGATACTCTGGAATTCTAGAAGATAATACACTTAGATATCTTGGTGGATTAATTTTATCGTTGCAAAGTGGACTTTGATATGTCAATTTGAATTGGTGGATTTAATAGGTCATTATTAGATAATTGGATTTTAACTAATGAGATTAACTAGGTCGTTTAAGGATGTTCAACCTGGAGGATTTAAATTAATTGTGGAGATAGATTGTTCAATAAGAATTAGTTGAGAGATTGTTCGATAAGAATTAATTGAGGTATTTGAATTCATTCAAATTTGGTGGAACCAAATGATGGTTATCAAGAGATTGGTTTTGGTGGATTAATGAATATTAAATTATTGCTTAGATGATCTTAAAATTTATTGAAGGATGAATTAATTTTATATTATTTGATCAGAGTTATGGATCTGTTGGACTAGATAATGATCATAAAACAATTGGTGGAAATCACAAATTACAATGTTATTGGATTCTTGTTAGAAAAATTCTATGGTTTGACGTCGATCCAAATTAGAGCAGAGAATAAAAGTTTAAGAGATTATTTGCTGAAATCAATAAGGTGCATTTGTGGTATATGATTTTGGAATCAAGAAATTTTGAAGAGTTGAAAGGTAGGGGACGGAGCGCGCGCGCGTCTACTTCGGCTAGGCGCCAGCTCCGCTGCAACCCGCTCAAAGGGTAGGGGACGGAGCACGCGCACGCCTACTTCGGCTAGGTGGCGACGAGCGCGCGCGTCTACCTCGGCTAGCGCAGCCGTTGCCACCCGCTCAAGGGTAGGGGACGGAGCGCACGCGCGTCTACGCCGGCCAGGCGCCCGGCTCGGCCGCCACCCGTTCAAGGGTAGGGGACGGAGCGCGCGCGTCTACGCCGGCTGGCGCCAGCTCCGCGCCACCCGCTCAAGGGTAGGGGACGGCGCGCGTCTACCGGCTGGCGCAGCGCTCGCCGCCACCCGCTCGAAGGGTAGGGGACGGAGCGCCGCGTCTACCTCGACTTGGCGCCAGCTCCGCGTCGACTTGGCGATTAAGACTAGGCGCCAGCCCGCGCCAGCGCCGGCCGACTACGGCCTCGAGCACGGACTTGCTACGCACTAAGCCTCCGCAAGTTCGGAGAAGTTCACAGCCACAGGGACGGAGGGCCAAGGACTCGGCAACATGGCTTCGGCCTGTGAAGCCCTTCACCATGAGAGGCTCTGTTGTAGGGGTGGCCCCACCTAAACCCAAGAGCTGTTAGATGGCCATAGAGCCCAAAATGAGACACATATAATGGCTTAAATACTCACGAGGAGGAACCGATGTAAGGGCACAATTGTAAAAGCACACCAGTATGAATATATATATATATATATATATCAAGGGAAGTCGGGGTGGCAGGACTCATCACTCTCTCCCAATTCTCCACTACCACATCTCTCTCTGTTTGGTCTGTAACCACAACAAGGAGAAAATATCTTAGTGACTTATGGCTTAAGCAAACCAAACCCAATTTGGATTTTAAGTCTTCTTTCTTGTTTGACTAGCATCATCTCTTTCTTGGACCCCAAGCCATGTAACCTTATAAATAGGAGGGAACCCCCCTCCATGGAAACACAAGTGATGCTAGGAAAATAGTTGAACACTTGTTCCTTTTTGTGTGTGAGCCATTTCCACCACCAATTGGGATTGGGGGTTATTTCTGAGTTGCTACTCCATTGTTCTTGTGATTCCTTGGGATTGCTTGAACGTGTCTGCTCCACGATAGTGAGTAGACGAAGGCCGTAGCATGTGGTTGAGTAATTTGAGTGCTGCGGTTTGCTGTATAGAGGCGAGTGGTTGGCTGCATCAATTACTAGGTTGCGGGCTAGTTATCCATAATCCCACGACGTGAAGATCGGGCCACCCCATCTCCCCGCATCAGCTGGTATCAGAGCTTGTTAGACCATGTGGTTAAGTCTAGGATATTTTGGTGATGAATAATTGACAATGGTTAATTTGTTATGATGAATATTTTGTGATTTTGTTTAACGATGTTATGCGAGGTGTGTCGCGTGTGTGCGGATGATGTTGGTCCAGTTGAGACGAACTTATGTCGAAGAATGTTCTTTGGTCTTTGCATGTGCAGGTTGAGCATGGAGGCGATCATGGTCGGTGGCGAGGTGGATCAGAACTAGGATGGGGAGATCCGAGGTTCAGACGGTCAAGGAGGTCACGAGATGATCGGGCTCATGCTTGGGGCGCATGGAGATCAAAGTGGATGATACATGGAGAAGCTACGGAGGTGCGGTCCGGAGGCTTCGACACATGACGCGTTAGAAAAGTCGTGAGTGTGAAAACCCGTGTTAGGAAGGGTTTCAGGTCCCTTGAAAATTAGTGGGCCAAAAGTCTAGTTGATGTAAAAGGCCCGGACCTAGTTCGAGTTGGGTCGGGATTTTAAGGCCTAGTTCGAGTTGGGTTA